>JAJGOT010000145.1:737500-912500 GCA_022457155.1 Cladopsammia gracilis
GACTAAAATGTAAACAATTAAAATGGAAACAACTGGAGCAGTTTTTCGTTTGCCGCCGGTCTAACTTTTCGTTGCTGCGGGTTTCATTTTTGCGGCCGCGCGAGCTTAAATTTTGAGTCACGTGATTAGTATTTTTGAAACCCGCAGAGTGAAATCAACGGTCCGTGAAGCGACGCAAAATTCAAGCCATTTGAAAGGACGTCTGGGATCAATAGTAAAGATTTTGTTCATAGCGACTCAATAGGACTTATATAGGGCAAGCACGCGCGCTATGTTATAATTAGCGTTTATTAATTGGTTTTGATTAATTTTGAGTCAATTTGGACGGTTTTTAAGAGGTTTTAAAAAAATTCAGAAATCCAAGATGGCGGCCGTATAACTAATACCTAATAGCTACGTCATATGACGTCATCGTGCCATTGTGCGGACCGCAAAGGAGACAAAATAAACTGAATCGGGTTACATAAAGGATCTACTGCACTATATACTACTGTGCATTAGTCAGCGTTTACACGAACCACGTTTCTCATTTGTAACCGAATTGTCAGGGTTTCAAAACGATTTATCTACCGTGTAAACATTCGATTTCCGAACAAAATCAAACGTAATCCATGTATTAAGTTCGATTAGTAAATAGTTCCGGATTGAGTTCGATTTGTCCGATAATCGAAGTGACAGCGTGAAAGTTTTTTCTTTGATTACCGAACTCAACCCGTGGTTTGACTTTAATTCTGTCCAATTACGTTTGATCAGCGAACGAGATTAGTTGTGTATGTACTGTATGTAAGCCGTGCATAAACAGCGGTGACCATATTGATAATCGCAGTTTTATATTTATATTTATTTATATCTCCTAGTATAGTTTTTACTGTTTCAGGAGAAAATGATTAAAGATCAAGATAAAGCAGGCCGTGTGCATGTACGACGCTTTGGTGATCTTTATTACAGCTGATACCACCGCAACGTGTAATGGATTTTCAACGTGACTCTAGACGATGATTTCCATGCCATGATTCGCAAATATTAATTTTAAGAAAACGGTAAAGGAAATTAGCTGATCCCCTTTTTCTAACGGATAAACGTTAGAAGTGAATGCACCTCAGGGGCGAATTTACTGATGAGCAAATCATGATCGTCGGTGCTGTAGTAAAATCAGCTATTAAATTGTGTTTGCACCTACGTTCAAGTTAACTAACTAATTGCATTCAAGTTAACTAACTAATTGCATTCAAAAACACATTTTCTTTCAGATTCTGTTCGTTGGCCAAATGGTACATACGGGATACCTAAACCTGCATCCGGGTGCCCTTCGACAGACGGATTTAAATGGCAGGAGGGATGGAGATCCCAAGACACCAACAATTGGAATTCCAATAATGATAAGTCACCGGAATTTCACCTTGATGGAGCAGTGGATAAAAAAACGGTTAAAAGATCTTTCTGTATTAAAACAGACACAACAAACGACAAAGATAGGCCGAGCTGGTCCACAGGTTAGTGCCAAAGGAAAGGGTTTATACAGTAAATTAAAGGATCAACGTACGAACGTTTTTATTTGGCATGCATCGACATCAATATTACTTAATTATAGTAAAATTATCATAAATTAATTATAGTAAATGTTTATTCTCTATAGGTCAATACTGTATTTATAAATCAGAAAGGTGCCCTTTAGGTCTGACACAAGGTCATGTCTTTTGGGACGATGACAATATTTTTAATTCTAATAAAAACGGAGGAGCGCTTCCTGATGGTGAATACGGCAAGAACACAAAGATTTGGTTTTGCTGTAAAACAGATGGTGATAAAAACGAACCCGTCATCCTGCCCACTGAAACCCCATTTTTCCTGCTGGCTTACGGGTCAGACAAATGTCAAATGGTCAAGTGGGCGATAGCGAGTCTGGAATGGATATATTATGATACAGAAGACGCGTTTAACAGCGACGGTAGAGGAGGGGCGTATCCTTATAATGCTGGAACCAAGAACCCTAAAATTTACTACTGTTATTACCGAGGTAAGGTATTAATGAAATACTGGTGCCATGTATGTATCAATATTGTATACAATGATAGAATCACGTTGATCATAGGCAATCCTCTGTATTTGCTTTTACAAATTTACAAATTTGTTCAATCGACTTGACAAAGAAAGGACGTTTAGTCCTTATGAAAAGCCTCTTATAATGTGCAGGCATCCAATGTACTTTTAAACGCGACTATTTTTCTAAGAGACACTGAATCTTCACCCAAGAAAAGTTATCAAATATTAACCTGGATGCATCAGCTCCTATTTCTTTAGGCCGAGCCCCATTTCAGTTTCTTCTTATAGGATGTAACGAGACCCTGACCGGAGCCAGTGGCACTTTTCATTCACCAAACTATCCACAAAAGTACCCGGATGGACAGTACTGCTCCTGGAGGATCACGGTCAGCCCAGCGCAGCAAATCCACTTAACTTTCACAGACTTCAGAATGCAAAGCGATAATAACACGGATGGTTTATACGTGTATGATGGAGAAAACGCCACAGGGGAGGTGTTGGGAGTGTTTTACGGAGGTCATCCTCCCCCCAAGGAAGGAATCAACTCCTCGTCAAACCACATGTTTGTAATATTTAAATCAGATAAAACTGGTTCTTACACCGGCTTCAGTGTCTCATACACTGCTATGAATTATTCAGGTAAGAATTGACAAATTCTGTATTACTGATTACGATTTTTGTTTTCTTGATATACCATGTAACTTTACGTTACGTCAAAAAGTTAATACAGAAGATGTTAAGGGAGAAGCTTTCAAGTTCAGCGCTTAAAGAGGATTTTGCTGTTGTTGTTGTTTTTTTTGGTTAAAACTGTTCTGTAAAAAGTAGCGTTTTTCTTACACAAAATGTTCTTATAACAGTAAGAAGAAAATATAAAGCGATAGTGATTCCTTCGCATTGCAGATGCTTCTTCTGTGTAACTTGATCCAGGTTTGAACAAAATGGGCCCAGAAGTAAAGGACGGCAACTTTTTCTATACTGACCAAGTAAAATTATGACTTTTTGGGATACAGCATAATCTGTACTATGTTTATCTTTGAAAGTAGAGCCGAGTGTTGCCACAACGACAATACCTAGCCAGGAAGTGACGTCACCAGCTACTATTACCTCTAAAACATTGCATACATCAGATAAGACCACAACTAGCGGAGAACCGACAGCAACAACTAATGGGCCGTCAAATGAAAGAAATGGAAGTGGAGAAAATAAACAAAGGCAAAAATCTGAAGGAAAAGGTAATATATAGAGTCTTTAATTCATTACTTTCAACAACATGTGAACTCAGAAGTTCAAAGCCTAACTCAGGTTAACGTTTAACACTGCTTTCAATCATAATTATGACGACAAACATTGGACCCCTGAAAACAGAATGGATCGAAATCCACCAATCACAACCCACAAACATGACCACGTGACCATTTTGCCTAAAGCATCGTTGTTTCCTGAGAGGCCCGCTACGATATTTTTCTCACAACACAACATCACTGATTCATCTCCTTTTTTATGTTGGAGAGTACAGTCAACTATCTCTAAGACGGACACCGTCCGTCTTATAGAAAGTTTAGTTGCAGTGAATAATTGAAAAACCGAACGGCAGGGATCAACACCAGGTGTCCGTCTTATAGAGGTGTCCGTTAAGAGAGAGTTGACTGTATTGATGATCAGTATTGATGACCAATCCCCCTGTTTGTTTTGGCTTATATGTACATCTGTTTGCAATTGTTAAATTTCTATCTGACAGGTGTGAATATTGTAGCTGTTGTAGTTCCCGTGGTTGCACTGGTCTTACTTATAGTTGCCTTGCTTGTAGCTGGATTCTTCTTTTGCAAGAGGTAACATATATGTGCAAGAAGCAAACTGACAATATTTTCGAATTGACTGTCAAAGGTTCCGGAGATAATCAATCAATCAATCAATCAATCAATCAATCAATCAATCAATCAGTCAGTCAGTCAGTCAGTCAATCCCATTCAATCCATCCATCCATCCATCCATCAATCAATCCATTAACCAATCGATCAATTGGATCATCCAACCGGTAAAGCTGTCAATCAATCAATCAATCGATCAATCAATTAATCATTCCACCAACACGCACTCACTCTATTGAATCACCTTATTTTGAAGAATATTTGAGAACAGCTTGATAGCAATGTTTTGTTTCCATCCAGGAGGAGAATGAAAAAACAAAACCAGGGAACACCGAAAAAAGTAGTTTATTTGAGGTAATTTACGAGTCTTTCCTCTATTTACTTCTTATAATACTACACCTTGGCATTTCATAACTTGAGAGTGAAATATTATGAAAACAAATTAAAATACATAGTTATCTAGGGGAGTGGCCCAAGGGGGCTCAGCTTCTTTATTTTGCAAAGAAAATAAGGAGCGTAGGGCCGGATTTTTTTCATTCTGGAACATTTCACTCCAGGTCCCCTTCTTATGAACATGTCTGTCTGCAACGGTCCTTAAGTCATTGATTCGGATTATTTTATGTTTTTACAGTTTGCTGGTAAACAACTTAAGTTCACAACTCGACTTATTAAAGCTAAATATTGATTCAAAGAGTAAATCATCCGATGCAACGACCTGGTGACTTGGTGATATTTACATATTTTTTTACCTATGCTTTCACTAACGGTTCCTGTGTTTTGTCAAATTTCAGCTCAAATGATGAAACACCGTTGTCACTTGAAAATCCGTACTATGATCGGTAAGAGCGCCAGGCAAATTAACACACCAATATAGTTCGCTTTTAAGTAGGAGAACGTTTGTTAAAGAAGCGCATTACAAACTTATTCTGTGACTTGTTGCTCGAATACCTTTTGTTAGCTTTAAGGGTACTGTCACTTAATTTTAGTATCACTTTGAGATTAAAAGGCAAAAAGATTTTTGTATCAACGGAAATCTTAACATAATGTTCCAGTTTTATACTAGTACAATAAAACTGTCAGAACTTGTGTTTGGCTGCGGACGGCCTGGATGAAAATGTATTGCAATTCGAAAAAACGTGACTGCGCCGCACCTTTGCGCGAACTGTACCGCAGACAACCAGTAACGCAGGCTTCACACTACAATGCTTTTCTTTACACGCTAACAATACAGGATGAAAAGGCTAAACGTTCGTTGTTTTCAAGGTGTTATTTGTAATGTTAGTTCTTTGTGTATTTAATAGGGATTTGATTGTAGGAAACACGGCGTGTTCTCCAGAAGAAAACGAACTGTACACTGATGTTAAAGAAGAACACAAGAATGAGGAAGAGGCGTGCATACAACAAGAAAATGAAAACCCGTTGTACGAGGCTGCAGGGGACGACGCAGTATTGAACCCCGTCTATGACAGGTTTGTTTGTGTTTGTTTGTTAGTAGTGTAGTACCAGTTTTATTTGACTCCTTCAATTTGGGGTGTGAAATGAAACTTTAGACATCTTTCAGTCGTAGCGCGTTGTGTCCTGGAAATTAAATTAAATACATGTATGCTTTAAAGTCTCGAAAACAAAAATGTCAACTGAGCAAAATAACTACGTACAAGTTTGTATTTTATTTTGTGTTACACAAATCATACATATGCCGGAATCTATTGGAGAGGACTGACAGAGGCCTACATTTTGCATTGGATATAAAATGCAAAAGAAATCTCGCTAGCTCCATGCATTTTATTACACTGTTTAAACCCTGGATAACTTGAACTTTCGTTAACTCGAACAGATAGAGATCTTTTCTTATTCTGACGGATTCGGGATACGAGCGGTCTCCTTCTTATTTTTATCGCATTGCGTGAACTGTACCGCTGACAACCAGTTACGCGGGCTTTATTATGATGCTGTTCTTTCAACTCCAACAACAGCTAGAAACCTGTTCTAAAGTTCACTGTTTTCAAGGTATTATCTTTATTATTTTTATGTAACGTCTTTGTGTATGGAAGTAAGAGCCACCTCGTGGGGCCGTGGACTCCCATATAAAAAAGACGGAGTGCTCTTCGGAAATTTCCGAACAACACCCTAAAAGGTACCATAATCTCGTTTAATGGGCGTGGCTCAAATCTATTCTCCCCCCCCCCTAAGAGGTACCAACTTTAAACCAACACGTGTCATATGCTGTCATATTTTTTCGGCTCAAGACCCTAAAAGGTACCTCGATGAATCTAACGGTGGTCATTTTAGACTTAAGCACCCCAAGCGGTACCAATATACAATAGCTTGCCACCTCCCCCCCCCCCCCCCCCACACCGAGATCGTGGATTCCACTGAAATTCCTATTTATTTGTTTTTATTTTTTTTTTATTTTACAGTGATATGATTACAGAAAATGCAGTGTATTCTTCAGCAGAAGACAAGCTGTATACCGATGCTAAAGAAGATCGCAATAATGAGAAAGACGTGTGCATACTACAGGAAAATGAAAACCCGTTCTACAAGACTGAAGCGAGCGACGCGGTACTGAACCCCATTTATGACAGGTTTGTTTGTTATTTATTTTCTCTCTTAACATCATCCCCAGTGTCCAATAACATACTATACATTATTTTTCATTTATAAATTCAAGAAAGTTAATAACGTGAATTTGTATTTTTTTTTTGCAGCTCCAATTGAAGGCCAAACCTGAAGGGACAGTGATAACAACGTAATTTATAGCGTACGCTTTCCCTCACCTTTCGCGCTCGTCTCTTCCTTCTCCTCCCCTTAGCTACCTGTGCCTGCCTAGGGTCTCGACAGACTAGAGAGTTAGTTGTCGACAACTAAAAGCGCTCACTTTTCCCGCTCGTTTTTTCCCTCTCTTTTCTCTTTCTGTGCCTACCTAGGGTCCCGACAAAAATAGAGAGTAAGTTGTCGACAACTTATGTATGTATTCGACAACTATTAGTTTTCGATACAATTTTCCCACATACTAGAGCTAAAATTATCGATAATTAGCGAGAACTTTGTAACTAACGTTCCGTGCGCAAGTTTACTTCGTTTCCAGTGCACGTGCTAGCCGTGCGGATACATAGGCCACTTCGAAAAATATCATAATACTCTTTAAAGTGTAGGTTTGGGTGGTGCTTGATGTAAGCCTGGTTTTTCCAATTTCTTTTCTTTTTAGCACGAACTGCACGTGCTATGCTTCAACTTCCTGGCAATTTGCATACGGTGCACATTGAGGCCCCGTCCACACGTATCCGGATATTTTTGAATCCGCAACTTTTTTGTTGCGGATTGGCCTTCCGTCCACACGTATCCGGCGAATTCGGGCAAATACGATTCGAATACGCTACGTGTGGACGCGAATATTTTCTAATCCGTAACAAAAAAGTTGCGGATTCAAAAATATCCGGATACGTGTGGACAGGGCCTGATATACGAACACACCATGCTACGTCCTAGCGTTCCTACATGTACTCTGAATTCCATTGTGCCATTCTAACAAAGGAGGCTTTAATAATTCCACCACGCCGGCTATGGCTGAGCCTGCACATAAAAGATTTGCAATTTGTTTGCAAAACGACTGAGCTCTCGACAACTGTCTCACACAAGAGAAATTTTTTTTAAAACGACTTTTAGACGACAAAACTGCTGCGTTTGTTATCGACAACTAAAGTAGTTTTCCTTTTGAAAAGGAAAACTGTTTGGTTGTCGAAAACCAAGTTTCTTATCTATATTTTGCTTCACAGAATGGCTTAAAAATGTGTTTGGATTCTCTACAGAACGGCGATGTTCACCAAAGCGTTCATTTAGTTTGCGTTTTGTTTCTCCGATGTATTGGCACGATATATTACGTTTAAAGCAATTTTTACATTGGATCATATAGATCAGGTTTTTAGAATTACATGTTATGTGATTATAAATACAACGTTCCTCTTTAGTAGTAAAAAAGTGTATTTCTTTTGGCCTTGTTGAATAAACTGACAGGTCAAACAGCGTGGGTGGTTGCATCTGTAAGCTCCTGCTGGAGCATTAACTTAACATTAACATTAACATTAACATAAACATTAACATTAACATTAACATTAACATTAACATTAACATTAACATTAACATTAACATTAACATTAACATTAACATTAACATTAACATTAACATTAAACATTCATTAACTTTCTCATCACTAGTCAGTTTAGTTTATCACCCGTCAAACCCTTCACCAATCATATTCATTGTTTTTGTTATTCTTTAGTTTTTTTCAAAACCACTTGTATAACGGTTTAACAGTGCTAGTCCCTGAAGAAGCTTTGTTTTGCAAAGCGAAATATTGGGCATTATTATATTCTACTTTTATTTTATTTTATTTTATTTGCTTCTGCTTCTGTTTTTCTGCCGTAAGGATCAGTTTGCCGTTTTTTTTTTTGCTTCACTTCAAGTATTAATACTGATCTAGGTCTGGAAACCAGATCCGGCCATTCTCAACGGTCTGTCGCAGTGATCGTGCATTCTATGTTTCTTTTCAACTGATTTCTATCGCTGCTCGTAATTAAATATTGAGATATTCAGCCGTACGATTTCAGAATCGGAAAAATAACCAAAATCAAGACAAATAGATTGCTTACATATGTGAAAAATCTGAGACCATTTGCTGAACACAGCACTGCAGGATTGAATGGATTCGACGATGATGACGTAAAATTAAAAAAAAAAGCACCGGACGTTTTTCAAGATTGTAACTTGCGTGACACCTCACGACATAGCCTCTTTAAGCTTATTGAAATTAGAAATAGGTACGTAGCCTTTTTCGGCTTTATCATCCTTGTGATCACTGTCTGGAGTTGTACAAGTCATGGAAGGCAAGCGGAAAACTTACCTGCACTGTTATTTTTAAATGTTAAGCACTAATGGTATTACCGTTAGTTTACATCACCGATCACTTGTAATATTTTTACATATTTATTTCTGTGAAAATATAAAAATTGATTGCTGTTGTCAGTGTCATTAGCCGTGGTCCCACTACACACTTTTGCCCTAGGGAAACTTGGCTTGTTGACATTTTCCCTAGGGAAACTCAACTTTTCAAGTGTGACCGATTTTTCCCTAGGTAATTTACTTGAGGGTCAATTGAGGGAAATTTTATCGTCTGGAGCTTGCATATATCACAAAGCAACAGCAAGGGTAAATTCAAATCCCAAGGTAGCTAATCAATAGACGCTCGTCGGCGAATGCGCATTGATGACAGAACCGGAAATATGTGATGCTGTGAAACTAATTTTGTTATATAGTCTTGATTAAACGTTGTCATTGATCGGTCTCATCCCTACGCGACCAGACCGAAAAGGATTATGGAGAGAAATCAATTCACATTCAATAACTGCACATCAAAATACGGAACGTCGTTATCGAAGCGACTCTGGTTATCTTTGCGTAAGAAGCGAAGACAAACATGAGTTTTGTTCTCCGTTGTAAACGCGATAGAGAATAATTAATCATGCATTTTAATTCACCCATACTCCCTTTCGGTCTGGTCGCGTAGGGGTAAGACCGATCAGTGACAACGTTTAATCAAACGACTGTATATTTTGACTACCATCGATGGCGCCAACTACGTTAGGAAAGTTCGACAAACGCTGTCCTTGAAACTCGAAAATTTCGAAAATATTCGCGTTTTCTTAAAAAACGGGGTTTTCTTAAAACGCTTGTAACTTTTAATCGCTTATCTTATCTGCACTAATATTTAAAGTCCTGTATTATTTGAAGACTCCTTTATCGCCCTACCAAAACTTACAAAAATCGGTTAACGCTTACATGCCGAAAATTCGATTTATAAAGGGGAGCCTCCGCGACATTAATTAGCCGCGGGCCACCTTAACTGAGCGCGTTTTATAAATAATTTTCCAAAACTAGCGAGAATACAAAGAAAAAGTCAAGCACAGATTGATATCAACATAAATTCCCATCGAAAAATGTATTTTGTTTTACCTTTCAAGTCTCTCCACTGCTTGAATAAATCTCCGCTTCTTCAGTTCTGAAACCCGAAATGACAAACATCTTTCCTCATTGCTCCCATCCTCGAAGCAAGATTTTATCCCTGAAAGCTCTTCTTTTTCACTATAGCAGCCTTCTGAATATCCCCTAACCCTCGGAAGTACACGCAAACGTATACCCCAACCGTATACCCCCCCCCCCCCCCCCTTGGATTTTTGCGATGTTGCAATATTTCGGAAATATTTTACATCTAATCGATAGCCCGCGATGTGCTCTACAAGGTAAGGTAAATATTATGGGTTGAAACGCTGCTGGGGTCCGTGACGTCATTCAAAATGGCTGCCAAGACGGCCGCCATCTTGGATTTCACTAAAAATTCAAATTTATCGAGAAAATGCGGAAATTGCAAATATTGTTTGCTAGAGTTGTAAAATAACATACAATTAAAAATTTTTGGTGCTTTTGGTAGCATTTTATATGTTTTTTCGCTGAAAAAAGGTGAAAAACATGCATTTTTCTTCAAAAATGGCTTGACCACATGTTACTTATGACGTCATATCTCGTTACCATAGCAACCGGTTGTCGCCAAACTTTGCCAAAATGTCTCAAGGATAAATGAACAGCTACTGAAAACGGCATGTGCCAATCTTAAATGGTCTTGAAAATATCGGAGAAAAACCTTAAGGGGGGTGGCAAACCCCCCCCCCCCCCCCTTGTACGTCCGAGAGTTAATTAGTATCCCTGTCTTGAGTAGCAAACCGCGAAAAAATGTAGGAGAATAACGACTACAGTTTTCTCCGCTAAACACAGCAAACACAGCAGTGTTTTCCCAGGTGCCGTGAAATTGCAAAGATCCCGGACGTTGTGTGGCGTCATACGCGCATGTTTTGCGACGGTGTACGCACCCGCGAGTTAGCCCTGCGCGACAACCCTCGTCGCGCCCGCGAAACATTCCGCTAGCCATGAACATGAAAAATGACGAGCATAGGTTCTTTGGTTCTCTGGTTCTATGAGTATGGGGCTCCGCGCGGGCCTTCGGCCTGCAGAGCTGCGCTAAAATCCTGCCTTTGAGTCTATATTCTAAGGGATACTGATTATATACTGTAAAGTTTGGAGAGTATATAGGCCGCAATTGGATAAATTAGAGAGCTGCTCACTCTCGAGTATTTTTCCAACGGGTATAAACTTTTTTATTATACACTGAAACAGTGGATAGCAAGCGGCGAGGTAAATATCCACCACTACCCACCTACATTGAGGTGAATAGTTGTTAACTACTTACTACCCCGCGGTCCTGGGGGATTGGGGGGGGGGGGGGGGGTTCGCGGTTGCTTAAACAGCATTAACATAAACGTATCCTTTCAGTGAAACCGCAATGGACGGATTATCATTTCTTTTCACCATCACTGAAACCTGCCTTTTTTGCCATGGACCACTTAATCGCTTGGTTCTATATGCTTCGTTTTTAACGGCTCAGCTGTATATGCTGCAAACCGAACCTCGCAAGTGTGAACTCTTTCAGACAATAATATTTAATATTGCCGCTCTCTATCAATTCTTTGCATTTTCACCAAAATTTGAGATGTTCCAAGAATGGGTTTTAGGTTTCCCATTCAACATTGACCCAGGTGTTCGATTTTTTGCGAAAATATTGATAAAAGCCGCATCAAAATCTTCGCCAACACCATTTTCCCATACAAAATTCTTATGCAGATGACACATGGAGGAGTTTGTTTGTCTGAGTCACCACGGGGAGTCTAAAGTACGTGACGTCATTAGTGCAAAGCGCTATTGCAATTTTGTGACACCGGAGAAATTTAACGTAAACTGGACTGGTCTCCCCCTGCGGGGGTAGCCCAGTAATAAACCGTAAACTGATCCTCGCGGCAAAAAAGCCCAAGACTTGCGGAAAACAAAATTCTATACAGTGCTATTTATATAGATGATCAAGCGTGACAAATCGTAACAAGCTGCGCTCAGCTGACTGCAAAGGGACCGCAAGCATGCACTCTGCCTTAAACGGTGACGATATCTAAACAATCCCATAGGAATTAATACTAACTACATCCGGTAGGTATTCCGTATATAAGGGGTGTTTCTTGGTGTTGCGGAAACCATTGTTGGTTAGCTTTTGTGTTATGGTGTGGGTATTGTTCAGTGTCTTCACAGGGGTTAACCTACTATACGTTCAGGTAAACGTCCGATGCAAAACCCTTCAAATCGCTAAAATTCGCCGTTTTCAGCTACAAGAATGACACCACAGAACATTTCAGGTAAAAATACGTTTATTTTGATCTTGTATGTAAATATTCATCGCAGTATATTACGATAAGTGAACCTTTTCGATATTCCCATACATTTCCTCTAAATTTAAAAATACGAACAACGGTCACACAGTTTGTGTGGGCCCCCTGTGGTGTCTTTTGAATCTTTTGTCTTACGTCATTTGGTGATCACACCATCCGCAACACCAAGAAACTACCTATATAAGACAAAAAGGTCACTTTCGGCTGTGTGCACGTTTGACTTGCGAGCTGGCAAGTGCTGAAATCATGGCATCGTTGTTTGCTCGAAATGCCGTCCTGACACCTCCAGCTTTCTTGATTGCGATTGGACTGTGCTTTATGCTGCCCTGTCTGGGCCAACGATGTGAACCAGTGAACATACCGTTTTGCCAGCAATTCTACAATACCACGGTATTTCCAAATATGTTGAGGCAAGAAACCCAAGAAGAAGCTCGAGCTGATATCCCGCAATATGTTCCTTTGGTGAAGACAGGATGTTCACGGCATTTAGCCTTGTTAGTTTGTTCTGTGTACGCTCCGATTTGCATCGAACGCTTAAAGGCACCGATTCCACCGTGCCGCTTCCTTTGTTACAGCGCTAGAAATGGATGCGAAGGTCTGATGAAGCGTTTCGGACTCACATGGCCAGCGATTTTAGATTGCGGCAGATTTCCAAAACTTGGAAAAGATGCGAAGTGTTATAGTGGTGAAAACATCGGTAAGTGAGACTCCTAACCTGTGTGGCTTATAATTATTGTATGATTTCAGTGATAAGTTACAGTCCTAGCTTGGCGTTGTTACGAATAACTGTTATCCCGAGGGAGTGCTATATCACTGCGTTTGGGACAAGGTTTAACAATCATAAGAGTAGGGTAAATACACATGTTAATCTGTCGTCGGAAAATAAAAAGAAGAATGACGTTCTTTACCAGCATTTTCATAGCCAAGGACATTCAAGATTGGAACACATGAGCGTTCAACTGATAGACTGGGTCAAATGTGAGAGGGAACTGCGTGACAAGGAAGGACGATGGATGTACAGTAGTTGTCATATACATAACGAAACGATAAGCAAGTTTTTAAATTTCGTTATGTATATATTTCTCATATACTTAACGAAACGATAAGCGAGTGTTTTGTCGCTTAAATTTCGTTATGTATGTATTGTCATGCATATACAAAACGAAACGGTTAGCGAGTATCTTGTCGTTTAAATTTCGCATGTATATAATGCTCCTATACTTAACGAAATGATAAGCGAGTGTTTTGTCGCTTAAATTTCGTTATGTATGTAGTTGTCATATACATAACGAAACGGTTAGCGAGTATCTTGACACTTAAATTTCGTTATGTATGTGAATTAATATTATGATTTCATTTTCATACAGAAGAAATTACTCGCATAAAAATTTTTGTTATATACACTGTAGAAGTATTTAATTGCATAATTTGCAAATATATATATTCCCGAACTTTGATACCGAATGGGCTTAATGACAATGACGGTTTTTATGCTCAAAACAGGAAGACACGTATAAGCGCGAGCGCACATGTATGAATAATTTTTGTCGCTTTTAACCCGTGAACATGCGCGCATCCGTAATGAACGGGTTATCGGATGCAAATGAGTCACTAGAGTGAATTCGTATAACCCGTGTTTTATATGCTAATGAGCCGCGTTATATATTCTAATGAGCTGTGTACAATAAAACAATAGACGTGTGGTCGAAAACCCCAAACAAATGACTTTAATTCTCGTACATTCAGTACAGTATAGTACAGTTTACAGTATTGGCATTTACGGTCACTAGTATGCGTTTACAGTACCTCTTCTTCAATTTACTTTTACTACTTTCACTTTGTAAATTGCATTTTGCTAGCGATCCCGCTGGCAGCACTTTTGGCCGATAGAGGATTCCGTTTATTTCGCAGACTTAGATAAAAAAAAAACTGAGAAAAACAAAAACATATGTTACGGTTTAGTTTAATCTTATGGTTCAGTTTTCGTTTTCCTTTGCTCGAGTTTTAATATAAAACAACAGACTAAAACCACAAATTAAATTAAGGCTGCAATTTTGAGCCCCAACATGTTTATAGTCCTTTGTTTCGTTTTTTACAGGTTGTTACTGAAATGCTTGAATCGTTACCTCTTGATTTGAATTTGCATACGCTTAGCAATGCTTCTGTGATATTTTAATAGAGTTTTCTCATAAAAGCGCAGAACCTTATGCAAATTAGGTCCTTGTTTTACGCAAATGCAAATAAACCCAATAATTATGTTAAATGAGTGGACAAAGCGTTTTGTGCCGTTAATTTTATTAATTCTCTTTCACATGTTACACATGTCAATTAAACAGTCTTTTCAAGTTTTTCGAAAAGACTTTCCATCCTTTCAAGAGTACTCATTGCCCTCTCACACATCCTTGTGTGAGAAGTCAGAGCTTCCTTTTGAAGATCTGAACGGCTAGATTTTGGTCTTTTGGCCTTCGGAATGGGGTCATCCACTTCTTCGCTTTCGTCTGTTTTCTTTTCTTCCCGAGCTTGGTCACGTCTCTTCTCTGGAACATTGGGTCTTGCGTATTGCATATCAACGTCCAAGTCCGAGTCTTGAGCGTCGATTAACCCGTCGTCGTCTTCAACGAGTTCCTCATTTTTTTTCTCTCTCTTCTTTGCATTCGGCCGGGAACTTGAGGTAGTCGGACACTTGATTGAGTTGACATGCTTCTGTACCCTTTTTGCAATTGTACTGATTGTTGACTTCCGGTAGTAACCTTTAACACTCTCTGGTACTTGTGAACTTGCAAGAATGAGTTTTTGCACCGTTTTTGAAACTGCCTCCCACCCTTTGGTTCCCTCTTTCATCCACCCATCCTCGATAATAGCAGCTTCCAAAGTTCCCGGTGTCTTTTTCACTGCAATTGTTAAATTACAAGAAAAATAAGTAAAGCCTTGAGACACAAGAGCTATACCAACCGTCAGTTACCAGTTCAACGTTTAAGCATAATGCATAAACATAATGTCTTCAGAGAAGAATGGTGTAGTACTTACTTCTTTTCGACTTAGACAGCTGCGATGAACATGGGTCAGGGTTATTTCCAATATGCTCCGCAAACGGTCTCCAAATATTGGCCATGCTTGCGTACGCAAGTCGAGTTGTGAGTTCGGTCTGTATTTATACAAAATGTGACCCTCCACGAGAAAACCAGCAAAAAGGTGATGACACCCTTTAACACGGGCACACCAGCATGACAACTCCTTGTAAAGAAACGCTAAGCGTGCGATATCACTCTGTAAATCGTATGATATAGCACGGTAGCACGCATAAAGTTATTATGTAATCGAAGAATTGGAGCAGAACAGCTTTGTTATCGGATGTTCTCAAAAGAAGCGCGATTGCGTAAAATCAATTTCGCTTCAGTATAAATAAGCGAGATCTCTACAGTGGCTGGGATAAAAGTTTATTAAATCAGCTTGGACAGCATGCGCCATATTTCTGGTGTGCATTTTGGTACAGCTAAAGTGCCATTTAGCTCACTGGCGTGTCATTTTGCACGGTCACACGACTGGTCACACTTCTTTACCGTGCAATATGAGACAAAAGAAAATTTTAATGAGGCGTGCATCGTCGCACGGTGCTACCGTGTTAAAGAAATTTTCTTTTGTTTAGCATGTTATAATAGTGTGCCCGTGTCATCATCACCTTTTTGCTGGTTTTCCCGTCGTTGTAAACATGTTTTGAATGAGAAACCTAGTTGGTTAACATAATGTTTGAACTGTTCATTGCTTTCTAAAAAATCAGCAGCTCTGAAAAAAAAAGGATTACATAGCCTTGACGCTTCGGGCTAATCATGGAGAACGTTACATTTCTACAGACATGCTACCTTTTGTGCGCCATCATAACAAATTTGCCAGTTCCACTACCCAATGAATCCATAGCCCCTGAGTACGAGGACGAGTTGCTTGGCCTATTCCTTTGCTGCTGCATATTTTTACAGTTTTTAAGTTAGTTTGCCTGATGAGGCCGAGTTTTATCAGCGAAATTAATTACGAACACATACGTATATTTTTACGAACAGATATATTTAACATTGTGCGTTAGAAAAGTACAGGACGGAGTATGTCCAGGAATCTTTCTAACTCTTTGGGAAATATCAACCTTCCACTTCCTCAAGTTCTGTTTCCAGTTTGTCGAAATTCATATCATTTCCAAGGAAAAGATGTGTTTACTTTATTTTCTAGACATCGGAATACATATTTTGGCTTTTAACTGGAGAAACAACGGAGTCCCTGAACGAATTAGTTGATGATGTGCGCGATGACATTTTAACATTACGAAGGGATGGCGAACAGAGAGCAAGGGAAGGTAGACCTTACACACTTGACATTGAAAATAGAGTCTTGCTTGTAATCATGTCGTTACGAAAATACTCTAGTAATGATGTGTTAGCTTCCATCTTTGATGTTAGTATGTCTACGGTGTCTGGAACTATTCATCAAATTATCCCAGTTCTCTGGCATTATTTTAGAAACCAAGTGACTTGGCCAGGTCGCAGAGAATGGAGACGTCTTCGAAATACTTGGAGATACTTCCCAAATGCTGTGGGAGCTATCGACGGAACATACACCCCTATCTATAGACCCCTCACCGAAAATCAAAAGACCTTTTACAGTGGACATCGACATCGACACGTGATGAGTACTCAAATCGTTTGTGACTGCTTGGGTCATATAAGATACATACAAAGTGGATTCCCAGGACATTTAAATGATGCTGGAACCTATCTAAGAATGCAGCCGATTGGCCCTGTATTGATTTTAGACTTTCCACATGATTGTGAGCTACTAGCTGATCAAGGATACGCCGGCCGTGCACCTCTACGTACAAGGTGGCGACAGGCACAACTACGACGTATACCGGCTAGATTGCGTCATGAAGCCAGGAGGCACAATCGATACCATAAAAAGTATAGAGTCAAAATCGAACGTGTAATTAAACATATAAAAGATTATAAAGCATCCAGCAACATATGGAGACATCCACGCTGGTTCCAACCAGTGATTTTTGAGTTATGTGCATTCATGGCTGAAAGGCACATACGACTTTTCAAAACTCTTTGATATGATTTTTTTTCCCGATGTACAACAGTTGTAATCCTTCTAGGTGAAAACATTTTTTTTTCACCATACAGGATTAATCGCCAGTTAATAAATAAATAAATAAATAAATAAATAAATACAAACTGATAAACATTGGCTTCTCGAGAGTCAATTTCATATTTACGTTGACAAGAATATCAATTCCCTGAGTTTGCCACAGCGCGCGCAAACGACGCCTGTTTTAATTTCAAAGAAAGTCTATTTGCATTTTCGTAAAGTGAGAAATGAATTTGCATAAGGTTCTGCGCTTTTATGAGAAATCTCTATTTAATTTTATAAAAAAGAAAGTCAGCCGTCTCAATTCCCTTTGTTTTATTGCAGACAGCCCATTAGAATATAACGCGGCTCATTAGCATATAAAACACGAGTTATACGAATTCACTCTGCTCACTCGCTCACTCCTCAGCTGTAAACTTAGTGACATAATGTTTTTTTATGAATGCGTTTTGTAACAAGAACAGCGTGAATCCAGCGATAACAATAACTAATATGGTGTAAACGAATATAAACAACAATAAGCTTAAAGATGTTTCGCATTTGGAGTCTTTAATGCAACGTCAAAATCGATCAAAAAGGAATTTTCAACTGAGACACGCGTTTTGATGGTTATCAACCTTCAAGTAATAAAATTTATCCCATTTTAAGTCAGTGGTCACGGTGGTCGACTGGTGTAAAGCGCGTACGTACAGCCAAAAGGCCCAGGCGTGCGTTTCTCGAAGCTCCCGGAGACTTTTCGGGCCCGAAAGGAATCTTTAAAATGTAGTTTCTAACGAAAGGCGTTGAACTTTTTAGCCCATAAATCAGCTAAAGTTGTTTAGTAAACGTAAGATTTTATTGCTTAGCTTTCAAATTCAACAAAAACCGAATCTTTATTGGTAAACATTCTGCACGTAACACAGCTGTTCGGGACCGAAAAGTTTCGGGACTTTCGAGAAACGCACGTCAGGTTCGAATCTCGCTCGGGCCGTTCTTCTTTTTTTTTTTTCCTTTTTTTTCGGACTAAATATTATGAAAGTGATGTACTGTATTTTTATTTTTTGCGTTTGTCAAAAATCCTTACGTGTAATAGGCCATTTGCACGATGACGTCATTTGACTACTACTACCAGAATTCATTTCGTTTTTCCTTTCTTATTTAAATTTTGTAATCCCAGTGGGGTTTAAATAACAATAGCCCTAATTTGCACTACAAAACAAAAAACTAAAGTATTCTGGTAGTAGTAGTCAAATGACGTCATCGTGCAAATGGCCTATTAAAAAATATATATATTGAACCGTGACAGAGAGAAAACATAAGCTTACTGCATTATTGGGTTATGCTAGCATTTCAAATTCACGGGTTGGCTCAAAAGTCAGTTGTTTTGGTACGCACGCGCTTCCTTGACATCGGACGCCTCAGCAATTTTAAAGTGTAATACGTCAACGGTGTTTTAGTCACCCTGAAGAAGACCACTAAATGTGGTCGAAATATACGCGTCAGACAAACAGGGACATTTGTATTGTTTCGTCTTCATTTGTGACAAATTTATATTATTTTTATGAAAGACTGGACAAGTGGATACTTATATTATATATAATCTCGTTTTAAATATTAATCTCGTTATATATATATATATATACTTATATTAGAGTGGTTTTCGTAAACCTGTGAAACAAATATATTTCTAAAGTCGATGTGTTAACCACTACACCACCAGGATGACCACGCAACAACGCAGCCGAACTTAAGGCTTTATGGCTCACGGACCTCCCGAACAATTTTCAGTGTTTTCACAGGAGCTGACTGGAAGGCTTCTAGGCCTTAGCTTTTTGACGAATATAAATAACACAAATGAACTTAAACCAATCAAATAAAGAATAAATAAACACAAAGTGAAAGCCCTAAAAATTGTTACTTAAACGTAGATATGCGATAGAATTGCCTGACTCTATTTAAAAGTCTGCAGATCGGTTTAAATGTTCTATTAAAGGACACCAAATACAAAACATCAGAGAAGGGTTTTCAAATTGTCCCTTTTTTCGGTGATCAACTATTCCTTTTCCACGAAATTCTTACGCACTGGTCAGTGGAATTATGAAGGAAGTTTACATAGGTCAAGTGATGGATTGAGCGAGCGAGTGAGCGAGTGAGTGAGTGAATTTCCCATCGTCTCCAATAACCCGTTCATTACGCTTCGCGTATTCACGGGTTAAAAATGAAATGAGAAAAAAATGAAAAAAAAAAACAA
The DNA here is from genome assembly GCA_022457155.1 of Cladopsammia gracilis. NCBI lineage: Eukaryota > Metazoa > Cnidaria > Anthozoa > Scleractinia > Dendrophylliidae > Cladopsammia > Cladopsammia gracilis. Next base: position 757,096 of record JAJGOT010000145.1, read on the forward strand.
ACAAAAAAGAACAATTTAAAAAAAAAATTTTAAAAAAATCTCGTTACGCCGATTCTCGTTACGCCGTTACCTCCGCTTACCTCCGTTACCTCCAAGTTGGACAGCCGAGTAGCTGTACGTGCAGGGCGTGAAGTTGCTTGATTTGGCTGACTATTGCTGTTATTTGACTCAAGCTGACTTGTACTTGTTTTTGACACGGAGAGTTGTGCCTGCATATTTGAATGCCTATTAATTTCCTCTTGAACTATTCGTTTTATGATTTCATCCATTGCATCTCACCACACGTGGTAATTCAAGATGGGTGCCGGTGTCTATGAACAACTTGAAGTAACCCGGATGACAGGCTTGGCTGCAAGTCCTGTGGTCAGGTTGCATTGCTGAACACGAAGATGAGTAGAGACTGGACTGTCTAAAAAATGAAGACTAGTCTGTGTGGAAAAATGAAGACTGGACTACAGACCTTCCAACATTTAAAACCCTGAAATCTTGAGGTCTCCAAAATTTACCCCAAGAAATCTTGAGATTTGGGTCCCAAATAGTGAGATTTACAAAACTGTTTTAAAACAAACTGGAATCTCAATGCTAACAATACCTTACAGTGTTCAAAGTGCCATAATTAGTACTCTTTTAGCATTAATTAACACAAATTAGACGAACAAGTACCTTAATTATGTAGCGCTCATTTGTGTTCATCATCGTAGATCGACCTTCTTGTGAAAGCTATTATAGAGGCTTCTTTAAGGGGAAGGGGATATGGTATTCAACTTTGACTTCATTCAAATCTCTCCGATTCCCCTGTCAATCGTGGGGTCTTAAGTTCCCCCAGAAAGGTAATAAAATGATCAAGATATTAATACATATTCCACAAACGAGAATACGATTGGTGTCATGAGCTGGACACGGCGTTACAGGTAACTTGCATGACGAATGCCATAGAACTATAAAAAAGTAACGCACGTTAGGAGGAAATCAAAGGTCTTGATCAAGAATGAATTTGACCTTCATATCCATTTCGTTTCGTTGGCGACATTGTGCCGATTATAAAGAAGGGCGAGATGCACATGTGGGAAACCTTAGGTATCATAATCATTTTGTATTGTTTGGAGACATCAGGTATGTATGTGATATTGATTTTGAACGGCACGGGAAGGAGATATCGCGGATTTTCACATACAGACATTACAAATGACGCATTTCATTGAACAAGTTAAATGTCTTCATTAACGCCAGACATATAATTTGAAGGCCATAAATTACCATATTTTACTCTACCGACCCTTTATTCTTCCAACACTTTACAAATCTGTGAATTGATATTATAAACCTAAAGACTTGTGATGCACGTATTTATATTTATATTTCATAGATACTCGCGATTTTTAACAGTTGATTATTTCTTAAGGAATTGAGATTTCATGAAGGAGACTTATTATATTTTCGAAATTACTGTTTCGTTCATAACGGTATTATTATATGTCGACAGTAATTGCTTGTAAAACGTTGTGTGGAATTTAGAATGCGTGGTGCCGGAAGTCTGTTTAACAGATTTATTTAAGAGGTCACAAATCGTTCAAGAAGGTTTTCATAAGTACACTTAAGAAACGTAATGTAAGTTCAAATACGACGTAAGTTCAACTACGAGTAGTCCCTCCTTTTTCCTCAGGGATAGTAGAGCGAGCGAAACGCGAGCGCGCGTGTAAATCACCCCTCGCGAGAAAGGCGAGACACGCTTTTCTCGCATGGGGTGATTTTCACGCGTGCTCGTGTTTCGCTCGCTCTGGGACAACTCGTAGTCCAGTTCAAAATGTACAGGATGGATGTAGATATGTGAGACTAGAAATAAGATTCTGCTTTAAAAAAACTTCACGACATACGCCCTTGTATGTCGGCAGCTTTGAAGTTTTAAATAAGCCGATTGCAGCAAACAATTACACTTGATACACTATGAAAAATGCGAAAAATGTATTTAGGCTGAAAAAACATTCCCCTCTCTCCCTTTGATACCGTTTTGTTTAAGAAGTCCTTTGGTTTCTTTCTGGGCTTTTTTTCTCACTTGTTGTATGCATTGTTATTATCCTCAAGATTATTTTGTTGTACATTTTGACCCTTCATTCACTAACTACAGGATCCATTGATTGGCCAGCTGGTACATACGGGATACCTAAACCTACATCCGGGTGTCCTTGGGCGGACGGCTTTCAGTGGAAGACTGGGTGGAGATCTCAAGACATGAATGGTGACTATTCAAACAACTCAAAGTCGGCTGAATTCCATCTTGATGGAGAAGTAGATAACAAGAAAGTAAACAGATCATTCTGTTTGAAGAACGATACAACAAGCGACAAAAACAGATCTACTTGGCCCTCAGGTTAATAACAAATAATTTATACATTGCTTGTTTATACCGAGTATAAGGTCTATATTAAGCATTTCTCATAACGTTTAATTGACATTTTCCCGCCGAAATAACAAAATTTCGCTTCATGTAGTATCGCCTGAAATGTCACCAAATATACAACTTAATTATAAATCGATAAAAATATTCTATTGTGCAAAACAGAATTAAAAAGTAGTTTGGAGATAAAGTGCAAGGCCGGGTTGTTCAAAGCAGGATTAAGCTAACCCAGGATTAGCGTCAATTTTGAATCCAGTTAAATAAATCAACAATTGAAAATTTTCCAAAGTTTTCTGCACTTCAGTTCAGTCGAAAACAGAGAAATGAAATCCTCGGTTAACTTTTAATCGGGATTAGCGTTCAATATAGAAATTTTCAACTATAAGATACATTTAATAACTAAAAACTATACTACCATTTAAGTATGAAGAATGGAAATACAATGATATTATACTAATTAACTAGTAGTTCCATATTGGAAGTGAAGTGCTGCCTCATTGCGAGATGCTGGTTAAGCTGGATAAGAATCTTGAAAACGTCAGGTTGGCATAAATCAAATTTACGCCATCGCCGTGGAATTTGGCAAAAATCCTTTAGTTCTGTGCATTCCGGAAGGTCTCAGATTTTTCCCACATGTAGTCTATTTGTCTTGATTTCGTGCTGGTTATTTTCCCGATTCTCGAATCATCCGCGTCAGATTTTATAGACGAAAACATAAAGTTTGTTTAATAAAAAGTGAACACTGGACAGCGAAGGAAGAAATATAAGCGTCATTGGAATCCCAATTTATTTCACTTCTTTCGGTTGTTTGCCTTTCATGAATTTTTATAGTCGTGAAGTTGGAGGAACAAAACAGCCTCGGGTGCAAAAATTCACCGCCGATGAGGATGTAAACAATGATCGTTTCTTGCGAGTTTCGCTTGCGCTAGTGAATCAGGTGAATGTTTCTCGAGCGAAAATAACCTCAAAGTGATCACCTTTTTCATTTAATTTTCTTTTCTTTGTTTCGGACACGGAGGAATATTAAAAATTGGATATATTTTGCAAGATGCGTTGCGTTATTTGGAAGGTTTCAAATTACTTTTCACATTATGCAAATCAGTGAAGCATTTTTACCTCAACTGAAAAAATATAGAAAGGGCTAAATTTGTTTCTCTCGCCCTAAATTATCACTTCTGTCGTTAACTTTGATTAAATTTATAAGTTTCATTCAAAATTTATTATAATGATGGCTGGAATACTTCCAGCAAAACTCTCAATTTGAAAAGTTGTTTTGACCGCCGTTCCGGACCAGACAAAATATAAAACTGAAAGATTCTGACACAGTGGACACGCTATTTTAATAATTTGCGTGCGATCTCGCACGTTTCCGTCTTCTTGTTTTTGAAGGTTAACGCGCTTCTTTGTTAGCGTGCTCACACTATTCCAATACTACCTATTATCAAATCGTGAACTAACGTGCATGCAGATTCCTTAGCAGATTCCCAAGACATGTAGGCTTATTTTCCAATATGCCTAACAATAATACAACGACGCCCAAGCTAAGTACATGTATACGCTCCCACAGCGTCTTGTTCAACAGAGATCCAGCAACTACGTTGGCCCTGAGAAGAACCTTTGTCCATGTTTAACTGATCTCCAGCGTACTTTTAGACATTACCAAGTCGAATGGACATGCAAAACAGCTTGAAAACCAGTCCAATATGGCGTCGAAACAGAAACAGCTTAGTCGTGCATCGCCTATGCATGCTCGAGTCGGCTTGTCATTACTTTGTTTTGATTGGATGCCGAAGCTCTCCCGAGACTGCCGACGGTTTCGTAGATCTTCTACCGCTTTTGATTGGTTCTCAAACAATATTTCATTGTTACTATCGGAAAACCGAGACAGACAGAAGGACAGAAGGACAGAAGGACAGAATTCTAGATTCTCGATTCTACAAGCCTACACGATTAGTAGACTGCCTGCCGGCAGCAATTATGATTAACTTAATATTTCTACACCTTTAATTTAAATGAATACTGCTTTCCATGATCCTTCCGTAGGATAGCTTCGTATATAAAAATATTGGAATAATCTGTAGCAACTCGCACCTATTATCTCCCCAGGTCAATACTGTATTTATAAGATCGGTATTTGCCCTGAAGGCCTGACAAAGGGACATGTCAAATGGGATGATGATGACAGACTCCACAGTCTTAATGACGAAGGAGGGACACTTCCTGATGGCACATATGACCACAATACAGAGATTCAGTTTTGCTGTAAAACAGACGGAAATAAAAGTGATCCTATCCTTCTTCCCACAAAAACTTCATTTTTCCTGCTGGCCTACAACTCATCAAAATGTCAGATGGTCCAGTGGGCGACGGCGACCTTGGAGTGGATATATTATGATACAGAAGATGAACGAAATTCGGACGAAACAGGCGGGGAATTTCCTTATCAGGCAGGGAAAAAGCCCAAGATTTTCTTTTGTTACTACCGCGGTAAGTAAACAAAAACTTATTGGAGCTCTCTAATATATATGTATGCTGTAAGGCGCCGAGGCTGATTTCCCTTTCGCAAACGGTCGATGCCATTATTAGCAAACGGTCGATGCCATTTTTAATGGTCGATGCCTTCATTAGCATTCATTGGTAACCAAGCCTTTTGTAATGGTCGATGCTATTTCTCTCTAGTTTATGCCTGGATTGGGACGAAAATAGGCTATATCAAATTGGACCTAGGTAAAGCGATTATTAGATTTAAGCTAGATTCACGGTTAGGTAAGATTTAGGGTTAGGGTGACCCGTTATTGATATATATTAAGAAAAGCACCTTTTATAATTAAATTTTTCTTGGGTTTGCCGGATCAACTCAGTGGTCTAGTGGTAAAAGAGAGATGTTAGCATGCAGAGGTTCCGGGTTCGATTCCAGGTAATTATATTCCATTTTTCTTTTTCTGATAGAAGTAAATAATTCTAAAATTGGTGAAAATTTTTCAAAGTGTCGCTAAAATGGCATCGAACGTTTACGAAAGGGAAATGCGCGTCGCTGAGGGGGAACTTGGGGCGTGGCGTGAGGGTGTTGGGAAAGATTGATTATTACATTTTGCTTACCTGTTTGTAAGTAAACATACCTCGCCAGATTGGAGTAGGATTTCCCAGGTTAACTGTTTATGACAGATAAACGGGCCAGACATACAAACATATGAAGTATCAGTCCGCATTTCATAAAACTTCATAAAATAAAAGCTAAGGCAGTGCCATTTACTAAATTAGACTTAGGCCTCGTTCACGCGACTGCTATATTTTTAAATAGGCTTAGGTCCCGTTCGCACACACATAAACAGGTTTAGAAAATATCCCCAAACTTTCCCTGATATTTTGGAGTAAAATCTTTGCTAAACCTGAACTTTGCTTGACTACAATTACCATTATATTCCAGGTATTTTTAAATGCGTCCAAGATAGAGTTTAAACATGTGTAGTTGGTGTGAATGGGGTTGTAGACAGTCCAACCCATATTGAACAAAAAACATAAGCAGCCCGGCACAGTTTTCTCTCACATATCAATGCATTACTTTCAGTAAAGGTCGCAGTTCTCCTGGTCATCGCTCCGTGGCTAATCTAATTCATCAGTCCGTTTAATTTATTTATTTTAAATTAATGTAGAAAAAGTAACCAAGATTGCCGCCCGTTTACTATTTTTTTTATTTATTTTTTTTTACAGGATGCAACGAAACTCTGACTGGATTGAGCGGCACTTTCCACTCGCCAAACTATCCACAGAAGTACCCGGATGGACAGTATTGCTCCTGGAGGATCACGGTCAACTCAGGGCAACAAATCCACTTAACGTTCACAAACTTCAGTTTACAAAGTGAGAATAACACGGACAGTTTGTACGTGTATGATGGAGAAAATGCCACAGGGGAGGTGTTGGGAGTGTTTTATGGAGGTCACCCTCCCCCCAAGGAAGGAGTCAACTCCTCATTAAACCACATGTTTGTAATTTTCAAAGCAGATAGTGATGGTTCCTACAAAGGCTTCAACGCATCTTACTGCTCGGGTAAGTATTGTGACATATGCGAACATCATTTTTATATTAGACCTAGCACTCTGTGCACATTACTTTGTGCACGTGACTATGTAAATATGCTTGTGGTCTCTCCGCCCGGCGGGGTAATCCCATATGTAAGCTATATAGGTATGCGCCAAGGGATAGAGTATGGTTTTTGAGGTGCTTAATCCTTTTCGGCATTGTGATCCTTGGTTAGGGTTCCTTTAAATTGTATAGATGGTTTTCACTCACGTGACCTTTAGTCCTGTGGGACTCAAATAACAAAGGCCATGGCGGCCATGTTAGTGTACATAACAAAAGAAGTTCATTAAAATTATTTTGTAGTTGTACACCAACATGGCCGCCGTGACGTAACGTGAAACCATCTATAAGCTAAATTACAGCACCTTACGATCCACAGCTTAACAAAATAACTTATATGGTTATGATGTCCAATTAATGAAACTAGACTCAGTGTAGTATTCCATGTACAGAAAATAAATAACTGAACGACCTGTTCACACAATTCTAAGTTATCGTTTTTCCTTAAAATAGGGTATCAATTTTCGATTTTCTACCTTTAAGTAGGGTCAGGGTTGAAGAACCTTCGCGCACCGGCGTGGGTAATTTGCCAAACGCCGAATGTCAAATGCCGAACATTGTTCTCGCCCTTAATAGTAAATAAAAGCTAACCAATTTGAATCAGAGCTTAACCCTAAATACAGTAAATCAGTGCTTGGTATTTAGAGTTATGCACCGGTTCAAATTGGTAAGCATTTATTTACTGATGTGGGTGAGAAGAATGTTCGGGGTTCGGCGTTTGGCAAATTACCCCTACCGTCGCGGCACACACCGCCTATCCTAAATTGACGGGAGTTCCTCCCCCCCGGATCCCTTCGATATATAGACTTCCTATTTCACTTACTCTGTACCAAAACCTATAATTGTTAATAGTTGTCATTACAATTTAAGAACAACCTCGCAACAATGTTACTTGTTTAACAACTCAATTAATTGTAGAACCAGGGGATCGGCATTTTTCACATGAAAATATTTCAATGTACTGGTGAGCTATAAGTATTGCTAGATCAGTCATATGTAAATTAAATAGTTAGATTTATTAATATTATATTTATTAATATTTTGTAAATATAGCTCGTTAATTCAGTTTATTTATTTTTAAACTGCCAGAGAGATTTTGAATAAACGTATTGATTGATTGAATTGAGCTGTGTGGAACACTTCTCGGAGATGCTGTTAAAAAGTTTACAGATAAAATTGTTTGTTATGAATTCATCTTCACAGTGAAACAAGCAAAGACTGCAGTGACCACAACAACTGAAGGCTCCGAGATGACTACACCTACTTTTATGTTGAAAACTTTATATACACTGGATACGACTTCACCTAATAATGAGCCGACAGAGGAAGGTTTGAAAAATGACCAGGGAGAAAAATCTAGGAAAAAAGGTGGCTCACCTGAATATTTTATTGTTCGATTGATTGGCAAACCTTTTCAACCAGCATTTTTTTTAACATTCCATTGTGACTCTTTAACCAAATCATGCGTTGTAAACTATAAAAAACATTTTGTATGGCTCGGTGGCATGAGTTTTCACCGAGCTAAACATTTTTTGTAAAAACTTGATACTCGGTTAACATAAGCATCACACTCAGATTTTAAGAGAGTACTAAGTTTGCCAATCCCTTTCTATTTATGGAGTCAATTTACTGAGACCGCTAAAACGTTAAAAAAGATCCTCATATAGAAGTGCAAAGACGATCGGTAACCGGAAGTAAAATTTACAGGAAGCGGGATAGTTTAGATCTTCGGCGTCTCCCCCACCCCTCCCCCCGTCCCCGTAAACAGCCGAGTATGAATTGTTTTTTTCTAATCTGGCAGGTGTTAATTTAGTAGCTGTTGTAGTTCCTGTGGTGGCAGTTGTTTTACTTGTTCCCATGCTTTTAGCTGCATTCGTTTATTACAAAAGGTGAGTTACCCCTCGGCCACATGGTTAAGCCTAAAGAATACCGTTCAGAAGGACGTCGGACACCTTATTGAAACTAATATAAACAGAGTAACTAGTTAGCTTTCAGTTGATGTTATGGGTAGCAGTTTATATAGTTAAATTTAAGCCTGAACAGAATTACGAAGACAAACACACGTCATGATATTTTTGTTATATGATCTTGGTATGATTGACATGTTTGGTCACACAAAAAATTTCACAAATTTAAGTGCGAACAGGATTACGAAAACGAAAAATTGATGATTACAAATTTTCCATTTTTTTTGCAAACTCCAAACTTCATTTTTCGTTGTAGTGCGAACAGGGCCAAATACAGCATCAACCTAGACATCTCTCCTTTAATCATCAATCAATAAATTAATGAATTAATCAATCAATCGGAGAGGTCTTCACCCAATACCAAAGTAATTACTCTGGCCAATCACAACAGAGGCAGATAATCCAATGAACCAATCAGAGATCGAAGCAAATACAAGTAGCCGGCGCCAAGCGCGGGAAAACTCTAGCGGGGAAGAGGTTTTGATTTTATATCTAATTGGTTGAGAAAGTGGCGCGAGATTTTTTAACCAATCGCAAAGCGTACATTGTCAGGTAGCAATCAAAAACTAAAGCAATCGCGAAATACTTTCAATGCTTCTTTGCAAACCTCTCTAATCGATAAATCGATTAAATCATTAGTGTAATCAATCAGGCAGGACTCTTTAAACTAATACATCTGTTTGCATACAGGAAGAGGACGAAAAATGTAGACACTGAAAAGGAAAGGGCTTCTTACAGGTACTTTGATTCCTACATCTCATCTTGATACGGCTGAGATAAAATGTTCTCAAACTCATCTGTAATTCATCAAGTTTGAACAAAGACAATCACAAACATGACAGTGATTTGGAAACCCGATCTTAATTAGCAGAGATTTTGGTGATTTTATGCCTTCCTTTTCTCTAAATTTAATGATCAGTTTGAGAAGCTCGAAAGAGTGTTTCATCAGATATATATCCAAACACCTCAAAGTGGGTTTAAACATACGTTCTCGTGTTTGGTGATATGATATTTCTGAAATCATTAATAATTCATGACGCAAATACAAAGGAAATTAATGCTTAATGAGTGTTTGGAAATCAGTTGAAACTCCTTATTTTTGCATCCCTAACTTCTCCTTCTAAAATCATTTTGTTTGATAAGTAATATCAAACATTCGACACAGTATTTTATCAGATTTCCAAACACTTTGAAGTGGGTTAAAAAAAACTCGGTTGCGCCTCGTTTTTCAACCCACTTCGCGGTGTTTGGAATTCCGATGAAACACTGTGTCTCATGTTTGATATATTACATGAAGGTCTGATGCCATGCACTGATATTTCCCAATATCTTGTTGACTTTCAGACAAGATGGTGAAGGATCAATGTTAAATGAAATTCCACACATTGATCGATAAGAGTTACAGGTAATCAAATATAGTACCGTCGTGTACATTGTATTTTTTTAAGGAACTTTTTCTTGTGGTGAAGGATCAATGTTAAAAGAAATTCCATACATTGATCGATAAGAGTTACAGGTGATCAAATATAGTACCGTCATGTACACTGTATTTTTTAAGGAGCTATGTCTTTTGGGGTTTGACGTATATGGGTCAAAACTACCCCAAATTAAAACGAAGTACCTTTTATCACACACGAAATACTTATAGAACAGTAAGAGAAAATTACCGTACCCAAATTTGCAATTAGCCAATCAGAAGCCTAGTGTACTGTCCTGATATCCTGCGATAATATATATGTTGTGGTTCAATTTTATCCTTGGTTCAAATTTTATTTTCCTTTGTTTAAAACTCATTATCATACATTGCCATAGCCAAAAACAAAGGAAAATAAAATTTGAACCAAGGATAAAATTGAACCACAACATATATAGATAGGCTGAGCCTAAAACCGTCGCTCTTTGAACAGAAAGCCGATGAGGTGAAAGGTCGGAAGCACAAGAATAAAATTGACGACTGGGCTATTTTTTAATTTTAGCAATTCTCAAAAACAGACTTACGCGACCGTTTGCACAGTACATTTAGACCGTACAAAAGTTCACAAAAACAACTTTTTCTCCGACTAGAATAACCAGTACGACTAATTTCCAAATAAAATACACCTGTTGCTTATAAAGAATTGTCCGAGAAACTGATTTGGAAATCAAAATTGCAAAAAATACGCAAACATATTTTCATAAGACCACGCGAGTGAAGTTTAGAACTATAAAATCCAAGTCTTGTTTTGTTCACATAAAATCGCTTTTCAACCTATGTAATGAATGAACAAACATAAAAATGGACAACACAATCTTCTTTCGAAAAATTTTATTCAAATCTCCATACGTTTATGTTTAAAAGTAAAACGCGAACCATTTATAGCTCATCGAGGCCGAGATATCTCCGATGAAAGAAACCAAAACAACTGAATTTAATTGAGCACGTTTTTTAAACAATTCTCCAAAACTAGCGAGAACACAAAGAAAAAGTCAATCACAGATTGATATCAACATAAATGTAATCTGTTTTACCTTTAAGTCCCTCGTTTGCTTGGGAATTATTTAATAAATCGCCGTTCTTTGGTTGTGAAATCCGTAATGAAAACAAACATCTCGGATGTTATGTGGCGTCATACGCGCATGTTTTGCGACGTCATACGCGCCCGCGAACTAGCCGTGTCCAACACGGGGGGGGGCTCGGGGGACGGGCCGTACACGCACGTGCCCGCGAAACATTCCGCTAGCCATGACCATGAAAAATGACGGACATAGGTTCTAGGTTCTACGAGTATGGGGCTCCGCGCGGGCCTTCGGCCCGCAGAGCTCCGCTATCAAGTTACTGACCTGATATTGCACGATTTTATGGTGCAAAGTTTGAAAATGCAACTATTAACGTGAACTTTACCTTTCAGTTTAATTCCAAAAGTTCCTCCAACTGAACTTTTGAACTGCTGAAGCGAGTATTTAAAGCTTCCATGTGATATTTACATTATTTATGTCTTCGTTCCTTCAATTCTATATATGACTTGTAAAATGATTTCTTCGGCATACAATGTTATTAATTTTCTCGTTTTCAAATGCCGATAATAGTTTTTCTATCACGATTTATCACTTTGCTCGCTGTATAAAACTCAAAGTAAAATTATTTTTCATTCATCACTTTTTGCGCCGTTTGTTGACTGGTATTATTCTCCTCGCGGGCCACACGATAGAACGCCTGACATATTTTATTATCGGAACCGCTAAAAATCTCACCGGATTTTGGGCTGAACTTGGGTACGGTAAATAACTAACTTTTTGGAACGCTTCGGCGGCTTATCAGGCTCGTTTGGTCTCGCCATGGGTATTTTGGCTCCATTAGGTATAAGTAATATCAATTCAATATTCGAAGAAAGACTAAACCATAATCAGAGTTTTTTTCCGAGACACGAGCGATAAACTTGAAAAAAATTGTAAGCCATTTCCATTTTCATTTCCTGCCTGATCTGTAGTCCAAGACACTTAATATGTTTACTCTAAGAGTATTTGTAGAATAATTTTAAACAAAACTGGACCATTATTTTTGGGTTTCCACGGATACAAATATTTACAGTCACCTCTCTCTTAAGCGACCACCCTTGGTGCAGTAGTCGCTTAAGGGAGGTGGTCGCCTTAGAGTGGTCGCTAAGAGGAAGTTGACTGTATGCAGGTAAAACGGTGTATTTTCAAAAGTGGTCGCTTACGGGAAGTGGTCGCTTAAGAAAGTGATCGTTAAGAGAGTTGACTGTATTTTAACTTTTTAAAGTAACACTTTAAATGGTGACATAGCCCCTTTAAGAAAAAAAAAAGTTAAAATGTTACCTCTTATGGACACCTCTATACCCCACCTGATACTAAAATTCCAATACTTTGTTGATTTTTTTAGGTCAAGGAGCGAAAAAACCACTTACAGTTGGGATAAATCCGGCTAGGACTACAGGCGGCTTGTAGTCTTCGCAATTTGTTGAAACACATGCATGTCTGGTGTTAAGGATCCACTGCGTTTACAGCTGGATCCCTTAAAGACATTCCCACAATACGGACACCTCTCCATTACCGTCAGTCCAGTTTGCTCCTGAAGAAACTAAAATTCTCCCTAAGTCATGCGCACACCAAGGCGTGTGCCTTTTGAATCCATATTAAGGATGAACCATTAGACGAGAGAGGATGGCGGGAGGAGGATCGTAGGGGGAGGGGTGATTGGGTGATCTTATCTCTTTATTCTAGGTGTGTCGCTGCATGATTATTGTTTTGCTAAAAACAACAAAGCCTCGATCAGGTCGGAGTTTTGCAGTTGTAGGATATTTTTTCCAAGAGAGTTGGCTTGCTGTTACTCACTGCAAATTATGGGCTAATGTGTCATTTTGTTTTTTCTCATAACTTCATTAGAACTCCTCCTTACTGACACCTATTGAGCCCGATTTACACAAGCGACATAACGGCGAGGTCGCGCAAATGCAAAACAGATATGTCGATGTTTTATGTTACCAGTCTGAACAACACAACATAACGACATATGTCGCTAATGTGAATCAGGCTTAACGGACAGTTCTCTTTTTGGTCCTGAAAAGAAGATACCAAAATTCATGGAGTGCGTTATAAGGAGGTTCTACTGTAGGATATGAGCAATTATGAGCTTTGAATGATAAGTAAATTTAAAATTTATAAAACATTAAAATTGAAATAGTAACAAGAGCTACATACAAAAATGTTGAGGCAATAGATCAAGCCTGACTTACTAAGTTAGTTAAAAAAAACTGAAACCAATTACTAAGCAAAGGTAACCAAAGGTTACTACGTGTGCGCTTTTATAATATAAGATTTGTATAGAAAGTCAATCAGTAAGTTTTGTAAATAAATAAAAAGATAGGAAATAATATATGTTTACACATAACTTACTTTGTGTGCAAAGGGTATTCCTTTTTCTCATGTAGTAGTTTTTTTCAGTTATTTCTGAATCACTCATTCTGTCGCTTTTTAAACTACTGTAATATAAAGGTAAAGTGTTTATGGTCAAATAATTGTGTAACTTATCCTTGACCGATATCTCCCAGAAGTTACCCATACCCTTTATAAATATAGCGTAGAAAATTTTAAAATATGAGAGTTTTCAGGGTAAAAATCGTTGGTATTGACGCGCTCGTGTTTCCGCTTTATATTGCCGAACAGTCCTCGCACATATGTCGTATTTTTGCCTTCACCATCAATACACTGCCTTGCAAAAAACGTGAAGTGAAGACAAACTGTCACTTTCGATGCCGAAAATATTTTTCTCGTTTAACTTCCAACCTCGGCCTAAGAACAACTTCACGCTTCTCAGCACAAAACTATCTCTAAATTTGTTGTTTTTCTTTTCTTTTCTTTGCTTTCCTTTTTATCTCCTGTAAGTTAAACATTATCTTAGTTTTCTTTTGAGGTTTCGACGTCGACGTTTTCGATCTCTGAACTTTCGAGATACCCTTGATGGGATGCTATTTTGAAACGTTGGTCATACAACAGCATAAAATCAGCATTGTAAACATTTGAATAGAATACAGTATTACGTAAGTTCGTTTATAGCACTATTCTATGATAATTTCATAACTCACAAGCAAATGGGTTCCCTGTGCTTTAACCGCCCCGCAAAATCCGACCCCTTCAAGAATCTCATTACACAATTTTTAAATCCAAAACAATGCCATAAATTATGAATTTCAAACCCAAAACAATCCTTCGCTCCTCCCCTTTAGTTTCTCAAATCCCAGTCCTTCCCCTGGGAACTCCCTACGCCAATTTCGTCACCAGGCTTGTCCCGCTTTGAGCGCACAAATCCCTCGTGGTCGCCAAAGTATTTCAAAAATCCTGACTTGTTTTGTCGTGTAAAACATCATGAAATGAGAGTAGTCTTCGTCACGCAAGTCAAAATTTTTAGTTTCCTATCGTGACTTGGTTTCAGCTTAGCATCCGCTTAGTAACGCTCGTTTCACCACAATTGAACAGAAACTAAATGACGTGAAAGGCTAGAACGGTCCAAAATATCAAACTAACGATTTAGTTCGCGATATTTTTGTTACTCTCGTATGTTGTATCAAATTTGAAACCAGCGAAATGCTGTGGTGGGGAGCTTTAGGACTGATAAGCCTCCTAAAATTTTCAGGTACGTATGTAATACAGAGATTAAAGGTTATAGGATGTTCGAAGGATGTCTGTATCCAGAAATGACAAAAATCATAGGCATTCGCTTTAATCACTTTAACTCGCGTTCATTTTAACTTATTTCAACCTTTTCGTTTTCTTTTAACGCTAAATAGAGACAGCATTTTCTTTTCCCATGCATGGTTGTGGGGAGGAATACAAAATTTGATAATCGCGAAATATGCAAGAGAAGGATTATTATCTTAATTAGATGTGATGAATTCTCCGATAGAAAGTCACGATTTTGTTCATGGATTGATATTGATAATTATCTAAGGTACCAATTTTTGTTAGAGATCATGTTTAACATTCCTGAAGAACTTCCTTTTAACTGGTTCTGAGGGTGTATGAATTATACCGTCCGGTAATCCCAAGTCATGGATACCGGAAGTAAAGGTCGCTTTTGGAGTAAACGAGACTGGCTGACGGCATTCTATTATTCATTGGAGCTACACGTCATTGGGCTTGTTTGGTTTTTGGGTCAAAACCGCCCGAAATTAAAACGAAGTACGCGAGGCCTTATGTGCCCCTCGACACGAAGAGAATGAGAGCGTGAGTGACGTTTGTCAAAAAACGAAATGCTGATAAAACACGAAGAAGAAGACATCAAGCTATTGTTAGTGCATTTCAAAAAAGAGAGTATAAACAAGACACAAGGCGACAAGACCCGACAAGCCGAGTTTTTCAAATTGTAATCGATTTTCCATCTTGGTCATCTACAGCCCACGACATTATTTGTGTTTTGGTTTCCACTGATATATTAAAATAAATGTCTTTTCAGTTTTAAAGTAACACTAAAAAACTGTGATATATTGAACAGAAAGCCGATGATAAACTTAACTGAGGTGAAAGGTCGGAAGCACAAGAATAAAATTGACGACCGGGCTATCTTTTAATTTTAGCAATTCTCAAAAACAGACTTACGCGACCGTTTGCACAGTGCATTTAGACCGTACAAAAGTTCACAAAAACAACTTTTTCTCCGTCTAGAATAACTAGTACGACTAATTTTCAGATAAAGTTTAAAACTATAAAATCCAAGTCTTGTTTTGTTTACATAAAATCGCTTTTCAATCTATGCAATGAATGAACAAACATATAAAAATGGACAACACAATCTTCTTTTGAAAAATTTTATTCAAATCTCCATAAGTTTATGTTTAAAAGCAAAACGCGAACCATTAAGAGCTCATCGAGGCCGAGATGTCTCCGATAAAAGAAATCAAAACAACTGAATTTAATTGAGCGGGTGTTATAAACAATTCTCCAAAACTAGCGAGAACACAAGAAAAAAATCAATCACAGATTGATATCAACATAAGTTCCCATCGAAAAATGTATTTTGTTTACCTTTAAGTCCCTCCACTGCTTGGAGGGATGTTACATGTATGGCGTCATACGCGCATGTTTTACGACGGTATACGCGCCCTCGAGTTAGCCCTGCGCGACGGCGGCGGACACACAACGCGCCCGCGAAACATTCCGCTGGCCATGACCATGAAAAATGACGGGGATGGGTTCTATGGTTATCTGTTTCCATGAGTATGGGGCTTCGTGCGGGCCTTCGGCCCGCAGACCTCCGCTGTAATAATACATAACTAAACATTCCCTTTTGATAGAAATTCAGAACATTTAGCCAGTTCACTATGCCTTGCCGTTACACATATTTAGTTTGTCACACAATTGTTATTTGTCTGCTGATAAGGACGAAGCCGGCTGTTTCTCCGTGGAACTGGATTTGTCTGTGCACCGGCTTCATTTAGGTTCTAGCTAACTACTTCTATTCAACATGTTGTTTCTTTCCAGAGTCTATTCGTTGGCCAGCCGGTACATACGGGATACCCAAACCAACATCCGGGTGTCCTTGGGCGGACGGCTTTCAGTGGCAAGAGGGATGGGTATCACAGGACACCAATGGTTATTATTCAAACAATACTAGATCGACGGAATTTCATCTTGATGGAGTAGTAGATGACCAGAAGATTAACAGATCATTCTGTAGTAAAACAAATACAAAAAACGACAAAAACAGTCCCGCCTGGCCTATAGGTTAGTTCTCTTTTTCAACCTCTCAGTTGCTTGTGGAACATTACAGGGGCACCCAACGAACAATCTTTGGTAAAATGTATTATTTTACTCAAATAAATTAAAATAAATGATATAAAAGCATTTCCAGGTGTTCTTCTACGTTGCTGGGAAAAATATATCTGTTCCATTTTCCCAGCATAACATATAGGGAAATTTCCATCCAGCTGGATAAAAAAAATGTCTGTTTCCCCGTCAGCAATTAAAAAAAAATGAAAAAATGAAAAAAATAATAATAATAATAAGTTACCAAAAGGGGCTTGGGAACTAATGAAGCATTAATGGGAAACTATTTGAAGCTTTTTAGTTATTGTTTTGTACATTTACTGCCGTCTCGAACTTAACAACCCTTTTAAGACCCAAAGTGTCCTCCGATTTTCTTCGATCCAGTCTCTTTTCGATCTGCTCAAGTTAGCCAGCACAGTTTGTTCTTGCGACTCCTTTCTCAAGTCAACCAGCGCAAAGATGGTAATTTAAAAAAACATGTACAAAATATTTTGCCAGCCAGCAAGAATTCCGCTGAGGAACAGATAAAGTGAGGAACAGATTCGTTGGGTGCCCCTGACATTAGTTAGTGGTTCCGTTAGGAGGGCTGTATACGTCGAGGGCATGCAATCCCGTCCCTGCTGAACGTTTTTTACATACTCTCTTCTTTGAGAACTCACTAGGCAAATTAACGCAAGCAAAATATCAATTTAAAGTAATATGTTGTTTCAAAAGTAAAAGGAATAAAAAGGCGAAAACGTCGGTATAGTTAATGGAATATATTGCTCTCAACAGGGAAATATTGTATTTACAAAAAGAAAGATCCATGTCCTGTGGGTCTGGAATCAGGTTACGTCTACTGGGATGACGACGATTACCCCAATTACAATAAGAAAGACGGGACACTTCCAGACGGTGAATATAATTACGCAGGGGATTATAGCGATACAAAAATTTGGTTTTGCTGTAGAACAGACGGGGACCAAAACGATCCTGTCCTGCTCCCCTCTCAAACTCCATTTTTTCTTCTGGCCTACGAGTCAGCAAAGTGCCAAATGGTGAAGTGGGCGATAGCAAGTCTGGAGTGGATATATTATGACACAGAACATAATGTCAACAGAGACAAAGCAAGCGGAGAATTTCCTTTTGAGGCTGGGATACATCACCCCACTATTTATTACTGCTATTACCGCGGTGAGAAAACATGACTGTACGACTCTTCTGTGAGAATATTTCCCTCTAACTGTGAATGTACTCATAGGTCAGTTATTATATAAGGCTCTGACGAATCATAAAATCATTACGGTATTATAAGTGTCTTTCGTCCTTTCGTAACAGAAGACAAGACAAGACAAGATGATTTATTCAACTCAGCTCAGTTTTACATGACATATAGGTAAAATTTACATAGGCAACTGTAAACACAAGTACAGCTAAGGAATAAAAGAAAACTGTAACAAAAAATAGAGAGTGAGTTGGGATCATCCAAATAGCAAAGGCTAATCTAGTGGATGACCCCTACAATAGAATACAGTTACAGAATGAATAAACAACCTTCAGTTGGCACCCACTGTTTAGGACTACCAGTATCCGTGGCATTCTTCAGGTGGTGTGCGTGAGCACGGCCCCATTTACAAACATCCGTGCATTTACAAACATCTGGCTAGCGCGCAGATGTATCCTTACACTAGCTATTTACTCAGTTTGTCCGAGACGAGACGTTTCCACGCATTTTTGCAACTAGTTCAGCTAGTTTTAAAGTGACTTCGGGTGCTTAGTGTTTGTTATAATGAACCGTTATTCAATAAATTTGTTGAATTGAGGTATAACTTGCTTGTCCTGTCAGCCGCAAAATAAAACGTGTACTCGCAGTTTGTTGGAACAGGCTTAGTTAATTTTCTTTACCTGTAAATATTAACGTGTCCAAAAGCTCAAGCCGAGCTATTCTTTGATCAAGAGGATTTCAATCTCTATCATTCCTTGTTTTTTAGGATGCAACGAAACCCTGACTGGAGGCAACGGTACTTTTCATTCACCAAATTTTCCGCAAAAGTACCCGGATGGGCAGTACTGCTCCTGGAGGATCACCGTCAGCTTAGCGCATCAAATCCATTTAACGTTCACAGACTTCATTTTACAAAGCGATAATAACACGGACGCTTTATACGTGTACGATGGAGAGAATGTCACAGGGGAGGTGTTGGGAATGTTTTATGGAGGTCACCCTCCCCCCAAGGAAGGAATCTACTCCTCGTCAAACCACATGTTTGTAATATTCAAATCAGATAGGATTGGCTCTTATCTTGGCTTCAGCGCCTCGTACCGTGCTGTTAATAATTCAGGTATGAATTGTTATTGTAATCTATTCCCATCCTGGTCATCTACAGACCACGACACTTATTTGTAAATAATTTTAAACCGAAACAGGACCATTATTATTTTGGGTTTCCACACTGATATAAATATGTCTTTTGTCTTTAAAGTAGCACTCAGAATGGCGAACTGTGATTGTTGACAATAATACTGTACATGACTAAACATTCCCTTTTGATAGAAATACAGAACGTTAAATCAAGTCACTATGCCACGCCGTTACATGTATTTAGTTTAAGCCAGATCACTATGCCTTGCAGTTACATGTACATATATTTAGGGTCAAGCCAACTCACTATGCCATTGCGTTACACTTCTTTAGGTTGTCACGCAACGGTTTTTTGTCTGCTGATGAGGACGAAGCCGGTCTCTCCCCGTGGAACTGAATTTGTCTGTGGACTGCACGTACATTCAGGTTCTAGCTAACTGCTTCTATTCAACATGTTTTTTTTTTCTTTCAGAGTCTATTCGTTGGCCAGCCGGTACATATGGGATACCCAAACCTACATCGGGGTGTCCTTGGGCGGACGGTTTTCAGTGGCGGGAGGGATGGGTATCACAGGACACCAATGGTTATTATTCAAACAATACTAGATCGACAGAATTTCATCTTGATGGAGTAGTAGATGACCAGAAGGTTAACAGATCATTCTGTATTAAGAAAAATACAAAAAACGACAGAAACAGACCCGCCTGGCCTATAGGTTAGTTCTCTTTTTCAACTTCTCAGTTGCTTCTGCATGGTTAGTGGTTCAGTAAGGAGCGTTGTACGTCGAGGGTATGGATTCCCGTCCCTTTTGAACGTTTTTTTTCTTATACTGTCTTCTTTGAGAACTCACTATCCAAATTAACGCAAGCAAAATATCAATTTAAAGTAATATGTTGTTTCAATAGTAAAAGCAATAAAAAGACAAAAACATCGGTATAGTTAATGGAATATATACTCTCAACAGGGAAATATTGTATTTACAAAAAGAAAGATCCATGTCCTGTGGGTCTGGAATCAGGTTATGTCTACTGGGATGATGAGGATGACTACAACTCCAATAAGAAAGACGGGACACTTCCAGATGGTGAATATGATAATAGCAATACAGAAATTCGGTTTTGCTGTAGAGCAGACGGGGACCAAAACGATCCTGTTTTGCTCCCCTCTCAAAGTCCATTTTTTCTTCTGGCCTACGAGTCGGCAAAGTGCCAAATGGTGAAGTGGGCGATAGCGAGACTTGAGTGGATATATTATGATACAGAACATGATCGAAACACAGACAAAGCAAGCGGAGAATTTCCTTTTGAGGCTGGGATACAGCACCCCACTGTTTATTACTGCTATTACCGCGGTAAGTAAACCTGACTAAGATTCTTATGCAGGAATATTTACCTGAAGGTACTGAACTCATACATGAAATAACATTGAATCACGTATTTTTCGGCTAAACTTCAGAATACCCGGCCACTTATTTGCATGTCATTGAATAAGAATAGTTTCTTTTGTTTTCATATGCTTCGTTCTATAAGACGTTTAGGGATATGTAAATAAGCGGCCGGGTATTCTGCAGTTCCTCTTTTTCTACGTCATATTCGTGACAATTTCAGTCGTGTGCGCAAGCAGACGCAACATTAACCAACATCCGTGCAGGTTGCTTGCGCGCAGATGTGTCCTATTTACTTAATTACCCTGAGGAAACCGAGTCGTTTCCGTACATGTTAACAGCTAGTTTAGCCAGTTTAAGCGACTTCAGGTGCTCATTGTTTGTTTATGAACCGTAATTCAATTACATTTGTTGACTTTAGGTATAACTTGCTTGTCCTGTGAACTGCAAATTAAGGAAAAGTATAATTTGCAGTTTGTCTGAACAGCCTCAATTCATTTTTTACCTGTCAAAATTAACCTGATTAACGTGTACAAAAGTAGCTGTTCTTTGACCAAGAGGCCGATTTCCCTCTCTTATCATTTCTTCTTTCTTTAGGATGCAACGAGACCCTGATTGGAGTCAACGGCACTTTCCACTCACCAAACTATCCACAAAAGTACCCGAATGGACAGTACTGCTCCTGGAGGATCACGGTCAGCCCAGCGCAACAAATCCATTTAACGTTCACAAACTTCAGTTTACAAAGCGAAAATAACACGGACAGTTTGTACGTGTATGATGGAGCCAACGCCACAGGGGAGGTGTTGGGGATGTTTTATGGAGGTCACCCTCCCCCTAAGGAAGGAATCTACTCCTTGTCAAACCACTTGTTTTTAATATTCAAATCAGATAATTATGGTTCTTATTTTGGCTTCAGCGCCTTATACCGTGCTGTTAATTATTCAGGTAAGGATTGCGAAATGATTTTCATTCATTTTCATAACGTATTTTTATTATGACTAAAAATACTATATTTTCTTTAATTAGTTCCCCTTCCTACCCCACATAAAAAAATTGATATAACCACCAACCCCTCAGCACCAAAGAAGACACGGTAGAAAACGGGCAAGGGGAGACTGGGTTGAATAACTCCGTTTACTGCCAATAGACCAGATTATTATTACTGATATACTACTGATATACTACGTTGAACCTACACTGTTCATAAGTTCAACAATAGTTAATTACAATCTTGAGTCTAAAATGTTACCTACCAGTGTCAACTGTTACCACCACGACTTCGCCCAAAACGTTGGAAAAGGCAACATCCAGCAGAGAGCCGCTTTCAAAGGAAGGCGGGAACAGGAAACAAAAGGATCAATCTCAAGGAAAAGGTAACATACGCCAATTTTATTTTTTTATTTTCACGGCACATTCAGAAGTTTACTAACCACTATAAGATAAAATAGCACAACGCTGTCGTAAAGTCCTGCATACTGATATGGTTAAATGACTTTCTACATGGTTCTTTCGTCGTTTATTCCAAGCATGTAATGGCACAACCCACCTTTTGTCCACTCCACGGGCCCTTTGACATTATTTGCCGTTTGTGCGGGCACATCTCTGTATCACTGTTCAATGATTGATTTTGTGCGGGCACATCTCTGTATCATTGTCCAGTGATTGATTTTGTGCGGGCACATCTCTGTATCACTGTTCAATGATTGATTTTGTGCGGGCACATCTCTGTATCACTGTTCAATGATTGATTTTGTGCGGGCACATCTCTGTATCACTGTTCAATGATTGATTTTGTGCGGGCACATCTCTGTATCACTGTCCAATGATTGATTTTGTGCGGGCACATCTCTGTATCACTGTTTAATGATTGATTTTTGTGCGGGCACATCTCTGTATTACTGTCCAATGATTGGTTTTGTGCGGGCACATCTCTGTATCACTGTCCAATGATTGATTTTGTGCGGGCACATCTCTGTATCACTGTTCAATGATTGATTTTGTGCGGACACATCTCTGTATCACTGTTAAGGATTGATTTTATGCGGGCACATCTCTGTATCACTGTTCAATGATTGATTTTGTGCGGGCACATCTCGGTATCACTGTCCAATAACTGATTTTTTTTTTGTTGTTAACATTTGCATCGTTGCCCGCTCGCGTTTCCCGTGATCCTTTGTTGATGTAGTATAAAATTCTGTTCTAACAGGTGTAAATATGCTGGCTATTGTCATTCCAGTGGTGGCATTGGTTTTTATAATCGCCTTACTTGTAGCTGGATTCTTTTATTGCAAAAGGTAAGATATAGCACATATTTTGTTAGTCAGTTAGCGACTCGAATATTGGTTCATGAGTCAATCGGTTTACTGGGCGGGGAATGGGGGAAAGGGGAGGGGGAGGAGCGAGTTCCCACCTCTCCCTCCCTTAACCCCCGCCCCCGAGTCCTAGAGCTTGTTCGCAGGCTACTTTGATGAATTGTTGAGTACTGATCAGTTCGTGTTTCTGTACCATACAGAAGAAAAACGAAACGGGAAGAGCAAGGAACGCCAAAACAAGTCGTCTATTCGAGGTAACCTTGTTTTAAGCAAAAAACAGCAAACTGATCCTTACGGCAGAAAAACAGAAGCAGAAGCAGAAGCAAATAAAATAAAATAAAAGTGGAATATAATAGTGCCCAATATTTCGCTTTGCAAAACAAAGCTTCTTCAGGGGCTAGCACTAGCACTTTTATAGTGCTAGCCCCTGAAGAAGCTTTGTTTTGCAAAGCGAAATATTGGGCACTATTATATTCCACTTTTATTTTATTTTATTTGCTTCTGCTTCTGCTTCTGTTTTTCTGCCGTAAGGATCAGTTTGCTGTTTTTTGCTTCACGTCAAGTATTAATACTGATCTAGGTCTGGAAACCAGATCCGGCCATTCTCATCGGTTTGTTGCAGTGATCGTGCATTCTATGTTTCTTTTTATAACCTTGTTTTAACTCGAATTATCCCAGAAGAAGTCCACATATTGTAAATGTACTGAAACAGGATGTTTTGTAAATTTTCAGGCCAAACGGTGAAACACCGATGTCACTTGAAAACCCATGCTATGGACGGTGAGATTTGCGAATAATAAGACTGGGCAAAATTTAGAGCCCATAATTATGACCGAATATGACACAGGTTGTTTTAGAATTGATTCCTCTTAAGGGTAAAAATGAAGTTGAACCACAACAACAACTTTTTTCAAGTTTATCGTCTTATGCCTTGGAAAACTTGCTAAAACTCTTAAAGGGGTTTATTCTCTCTTCTCTCCCTATGAGCATTTCTTGTACACTGGTTAACAATGTACTTAGAGAAAATCATACCGCGGCTTGAACTGCCAACTGCGAGGCAGCCTCATCAGCCGTTGACCAGGAACTATTGCGATTTCGGCAGCTATCAACGGGATTACAGTTCCTGGTGCCACCAGCGGAAGATGCCACTGGGTGATGCCTGGTCAGGCGTTAACAATGGTTAACAGTGTACTTAGTTTTAATTTAGGACAGGTTTGACCCCATAACCGTCAAATTCCGCATGACATAGCTTCTTTAACCTCGGAGTATCGTAAATTCTGTATTCATTCAGTCAAAGGCGCTTACCAAAGGATTGAATACTTTCGGTAACTTGCAATCAGCAGTAAGGACACTATTTGACAAAATATAGTACACATTTACTTAGGTAAAAACAAGAAAACATGCAGCCGTCGCCAAACGTGGGAAAATGCGGAGGAATAAGTTGTTTGCTTTTGATTGGTTGAGAAAGTAGCGCGAGTTTTCATATACACTCCAAGAGTAGTTAACTAGCTACGCGAAATAATTAAAGTCACTGACAACCGCTCTGTTTTGTTAAAAAAATTAGTACGATAAATATGAAGGAAAGTGTACAATATTTACTCAGTAAACTAGTGTATCTGTACGCCGTTTCCTTTAAAGTCGACATTTAAAAAAAAGGTTCAACCTGGTCCAAACTAATCACGTTTGAGTTTTCTTTTGAGGGGGAGGGGGTAGTTTAACAAGCTAAATTACTAGTAAGTGACCTGTTTGAGAGAATGCAAGGGTTACACAAGCATAACTAAGCTTGTATCTCTCAACCTCGTCCCCAGGACCTTCTCTGCTTTTCAAATTCAAAATGGCGGCTCGGGCGGCTCCGAAAAGCCATTAAATGCGGCAGAGTCTACCTTCTATAGCTCAGAAGGAGGTCGGACACTTATTGAGAATTATATAACGTGATGTCGACACTTACAATTTTTATTTTCAGCTTAGTCCTAAATTTAACTATATAAACTGCTACCCCCAACCTCAACTGAAAGCTAACCAGTTACTCCGTTATATAAGTCTCAATAAGGTGTCCGATCTCCTTCTGAGCTATGGAATCTGGACTTTTCCATAAAATGCAGGAATGGCTCCGAGCCGTTTGAAAGGAAACCGCTGACCTCATTGGCATTCATTTCTCTCTTTTTTTGGTTTGTGCCTGGATTACAACGAAAGTAGGCTTTTATCATCAGATAAAATTAGGCCTAGGCAAAGCGTTTATTAGATCTAAGCTAGATTCGCGATTAGGTTAGATTTAGGGATAGGGTCACCTTTAATAATTAAATTTTTGTTGGGTTTGCTGGATCAACCAAGTGGTCTAGTGGTGAAGGAGGGATGTTATCACGCAGGAGGTTCCGGGTTCGATTCTAGGTGATTTATTGCATCTTTCTTTTTTTGATAGGAAAAAAATTCTATTATTGGTGAAAAATTTTCTCAGTGTCGCTCGGAGCCATTCCTGCAATTAACGCCATGTGCGGCTCCGCCCGGCCGCCATTTTGAATTTGAAAAGCAGAGAAAGTCCTGGGGACGAGGTTGTGTATATCTTTGCGTTTTACAGAAATTTGATTGTAGAGAATACAGCGTCTTCCTCAAAGGACAACGAACTGTACGCAGAAGTTCAAGAAGAAAACAAGAATGAAGAGACATACGGACAACAGGAAAACGAAAACCCACTATACGAGAGTGCTGGCGGTGGCACGGTGTTTAACCCCATCTATGACAGGTTAGTTTGTTGATTTCTCTTATAAGACGAGAGGAAAACATTTGACCGGGCTCCTTTTAGAGGTTATTGCGGGGAGGGGGGAGGGGGGAGGTCTGAACATTAAGAGAACCACCCAATGGTTTTATTTTGATCATTTTTGAGACTTTTTAAAATCAGAAACGTATTTGTAAAGGAGTTGGCTCCTAAAGAAACCGCCAGTGGCGTCAGGGGGGGGGGGGGAAAGGGGGGTGACACATTGAAATTTGGTTTATCAACTGACGAAAAGCTAGCGCTCGAAACGTTAGGTTTTGAATCTCTTTACGACGGATCAATTTGCCAAGTTATCAACTCAGTCTGATGATATAACCAAATTGTTACTCGAGTAGTCACCCGGGCCCTATATTAAAAACAGGATTCCTTTGAGGAGTCGTTTGTTTAAGAAAAATTTGTTCAATTTCATTCTATTAACAAGAGCAGGAGAATCTCAGGGTCTGACCTAAAACGAAAAAGAAGGATAAAATTAACATGGATAATGGACAGTGATAAGGCTTACCTACCTTACAAAATTCGTTTGTGGAAGGGCTACATTATGCAGTGGAACAAGCCCAAAACATGCCAGATCCCACTCCACACAGTATTTTCTCTCAGCGCGCATAACTTCTGGGTAATGTAGGTCAATGTAGAGTAATCCTTGATGTTAAGCTGTAAGTATTTTTAATATTGTCATTTTTTCCCTGCAGCTCCATTTGCAGTTAGAAGGGACACCGATGATGTATCAATTACAAGTAAACCGAGTCTAAAAGAGACAAGTCACCTATTTTTAGCATTACTTTGAAAAGCAATAAAGAATATGTTTTGTAAATGAAAAACCTAAAAAGAATGCTCAAGATTTAAGTGTTAACAACTAGTGCATTGAAACTATAAAAAGTGTCTTTTGCTTCGGATGGCCAAGATGGAAATCGATTGCAACTTTAAAAAATTGGCCAATAAGTTCTTCCCTTGTCTCTTGGAAAAATCGCTTAAATTTGAGTATAGTTTGTTCTCTCTTTGACGAATCACTTGGTATTTTCCTCTTGGCATGGTGCTCATTTTGTGTTGCTCATAACCTCATAATATACAAAACTGAATGCAAGGCTGGCACTACGGCAAAGGGCAGATTTATTAAATGGCCAATATTTCGACTAATAGAACTAGTCCTCCTCAGGGCCAGGGCTATGCTGAAAGAAAACATTGAAACGGCTCCTAAAATGCCAACCTTGCATTCAGTTTTGTATTTTCACAGTCAAGTGACGCCTGGCACGATCCGGCAACTACCAGCAAGCTTAATTTCTGCGTCGTGTGCCGGGACCTCTGCATTCAAAGGTTTTTCTCCCAAATATGTTTGACAAGGGTGATGTTTCTGCCCTTAAAATAACCTAAAAGGTATCCGAATAACTCTGACGGTGGTCGTTTTCAATTGAAATACCCTTAGGGCGGCCAAACAAAAACCCTTAGGGGGCCAAACGGGATGGGGGGATTGGATTGCATTTGCACTTTCGTAGCAGGATAACCGGAGAAAGATCTAGACCCGCGGGATTTGTAGCGCCGCCGCCATTTTGCAGATGGAGCTGGAAACGAGTGCCGTTCCCGTCTGCGAAAAGACTGGGGGTATGTTGGTGGACACGTTCTGGCAAAATGGCGACAGAAAAGACGGTAATTAAGCGACTTTCTCATATTTCTCTTGTATTCTATTACTTTTAGCTGGCCATCCTTCGCTTACATATTTTTCAAACTGTAAATTCTGTGTTGTAAACAAACACAGGAGCAGGGAAACAGAGCTTTCATTATTGTCTTTCCATTGTTGTGTTGCATGCAAAAAAATACATGTATTGCCAAACTTTACTTGTTTCTGATTATATTTCGGCCAATTATATAAAGGATTTCAAAATATATTCAAGGAATCCTAGTTCTTTATTACCAGGAAACAAGTGAAAATTCTTTCCTTTCCCATTCCAAGGTAAGCTGAACCTCATCATATGTAGAAAACAAGTGGAATAGCTTTCTTTGCTTATTTTTAATTAACTCTTATATGAACAAGTAAAGCAAATAGAAAATTAATTATGGCAAATAGAACTCTTTTGAAATATTGCACCTTTTGTCTTGTCTTGGAGGGGCGTTAGTAGCTTTTTGTTAAACAATCTTGGTTTTGCGTAGGGGGAGGGGATTTGTAAACGTCGTTGTGCAAATGCCCGGGGGTTCCCCGGGGTCCCCCCCCCCGGGATGGCCGCTGATAAGTGCATTACGACTACATTCTTGTAGTCGTTTTTAGTTTGCTACAAGCTACACTGCGCTCACGAGCTCCTACAGAGGGAAACAGCTGTCTGCGGTTGCTACCCTGCTTTATTGGTTTCTGTCGCATTGGTGTCTCGCAAAGTCTACTTTTTTACGTAGTCAGAGCAGCCTTGAAGTTTGTTACTTCCTTGTACCCAGAGTTCAGTCTGGGGTCAATTAAATGAAACTTTTACACTTCTAATTTACAAGTGCAGCTATTGTTTTCAACCTCTGAAACAATGGCCACACAGCCTCACTTGTAAATTGCACTTGTAAAAGTTTTATTAAATTGCCCCTCTTGTTGTGTTGCATTTATCTTTTTCCTCTCACCTCATCCCCAGCCTTTTCCGCGCGTGATCACTCGCGTGATTTTTGTTTGCAAGATAATCATGCAATGTGGTCTCTGTAGTGAGCAGTGCGCCGACTCCACCTGTTATTTAACTACATTATTCGACTTTGTAAGGGCACGTTTAATATGGCTAACCCGGAGAGGAAAATCGCCATTCCTGTCGATGAAAGTCGGCAAAGCGAAGAAGCATGTGATTGTAAGTATGACGTTGCATTATTCTACATTTCTGATTTTCCAGTTCATAGTTATTTATGATTGTTCAGTCTCGTTCAAGAATATTAAAATTACGATGCTCCGTTCAATGTTAATCAGCCTGTTAATAGTGTTTGGAGCCCAGAGAATGTAACAATATCTCAATGAGCAATTTTAGTTTTTAAGCCTACACCGATGCCATAATTTCTTCGTATCAGATATTTTTGGCCCTACAATTGCAATAAGCTTAAGTTATATCAAGTTTTAGTTTGAAGTAAGAGCTTATCTATTTTTAATTTAATTTATGCTATATATTCACGATCAAGCTTATGCTCTTAAGAATAGATATTTGTGGATATTGAACAGCTATTTTACATTGATCGTTAGTTCATGTTTGATGGGACAGTACAATCTTGTTATGAGGTGTATTGTGGAAACAAATACAAATTTGCTACCTAATTTAAGATGTTATTTTACAATTGCTGCGGTGTGCTATTCTCTTGGGGCGTGCAACCTCATTGGGCTTAAATGCGAGTTTAAATAAGAATTCATTTTGATAAATTACACGAATTGAGTCTGTTCGATGAGATGTTCAAGGTTATGTAGAATCCATATTTTTTCGTTCGTAGCTGTTACATTACTGTAAAATGTAAAAATTGAAAATATTGGAATAAATCTTGTATGCAATGGCTCTTCCCAATTCTTGTGTCACATGATGAATTACCCACATGACATATAACATCACATGATGTGAGGTATTTGAAACCACCTTTACAGTGTACACTTGGTTGCTGGAAGCAATCTATTGATGGAGATTACGGAAATCTTTGTTGATAAAATCTGCTTTTTGTTTTAGTACCATTGTAAAATAGAAATACCAATTAACAGATCAAGTGGATGCGATTAAAACTGAACAAATGTTGTGGTCTGTAAGCTTTTATTGGTAAACCTGACAATTGCTGCTGGAAGATTGAAAACCTGGCTCTGTTCTTGCACCAGCAAGAGCTGAGATTCAGCAACCCTACCATACTAAGTACTCGTGAATAAGCAGATCGAAATCAGACAAACTACCTTCTTGATGTGGCTAATGAGTTCATTGGTTGTAATGATAACTGAAAAAAAAAATTTCTGTAGCTTTATTAAGGAAACTGACTTTAATCTTTAGTCTTATCAAATCTTATATGTCGTAGTACTCAGCTATTATTTTATCGTTGCCATCAATAACTCCTTCAGTAGTGGTTATTTTGTTTATTGTGTTTGTTACAAATTATGTTCAGAAAAAGCTTTTGTCCTTTAAGCTGATCAGAGCTTGCATGCATTGCACGGACATGTTGTATGTTGGGTTTTTTAACAATTATTGGATTCGGTTTTCGCATGATAGCGATAATTATCAAGGCCAAAGTTTGTGTTATCTGCCGAAGCCGAATGGCTGAGGCGGATAACACAAACTGAGGCCTTGATAATTATCGCTATCATGCGAAAACCGAATCCAATAATTGTTTTATTGTGCATATTCCTGAGCTGCACTTGTAAAGACAAGAGTGCGCACAAAAAAGTGATCAATGCACAGCAGACAAACTATTGTCTGTAGGTATGACATCACTTCTACATATATAAAATTCATTGTCTGTAGGTATGATGTAACAGAAACAGCAAGCAATAATTAGCTGCGTGCTTATAGCCAATCAAAATTGAGGTAGTGATACCAATGTATAATAATACATGTAGGTATTAAACATATTGTGTCATTTGTGCCATAAGTTTACCAATTTTTAATGTACCTTGATGTTTCTTTGATGAAAGTCAAGCTGTAAATATGCTGGTGATAAATGATTCTCTTTCTCACAACTTCATGGAAGGCCTTCATGGGTAACATGCAAGTCAGAGGACTTGCATGGTAACCTCTTGGGAAAATCATAGTCGATCAATCATGTTTAAAAAACCAAAGATCTCCATAAAGCTGTGAAATTGGTGAATGATGTACATTCATTATAGGTACATGCATATGTACATCTAAATAATATGCTTCATTTATTATAGGGTATCTAAATAATATGCTTCATTTATTATAGGGTATGTAAATAATATACACTTCATTCATTATAGGGTATCTAAAAAATATGCTTCATTTATTATAGGGTATCTAAATAATATGCTTCATTTATTATAGGGTATCTAAATAATATGCTTCATTTATTATAGGGTATCTAAATAATATGCTTCATTTATTATAGGGTATCTAAATAATATGCTTCATTTATTATAGGGTATCTAAATAATATGCTTCATTTATTATAGGGTATCTAAATAATATGCTTCATTTATTATAGCTAGGGTATGTAAATAATATACACTTCATTCATTATAGGGTATCTAAAAAATATGCTTCATTTATTATAGGGTATCTAAATAATATGCTTCATTTATTATAGGGTATCTAAATAATATGCTTCATTTATTATAGGGTATCTCAATGCATTCATTATAGGGTATCTAAATAATATGCTTCATTTATTATAGGGTATGTAAACAATATACACTTCATTCATTATAGGGTATCTAAATAATATGCTTCATTTATTATAGGGTATCTAAATAATATGCTTCATTTATTATAGGGTATCTAAATAATATGCTTCATTTATTATAGGGTATGTAAACAATATACACTTCATTCATTATAGGGTATCTAAAAAATATGCTTCATTTATTATAGGGTATCTAAATAATATGCTTCATTTATTATAGGGTATCTAAATAATATGCTTCATTTATTATAGGGTATCTAAATAATACGCTTCATTCATTATAGGGTATCTAAATAATATACACTTCATTCATTATAGGGTATCTAAAAAATATGCTTCATTTATTATAGGGTATCTAAAAAATATGCTTCATTTATTATAGGGTATCTAAATAATATGTTTCATTCATTATAGGGTATCTAAATAATATACTTCATTCATTATAGGGTATCTAAATAATATGTTTCATTCATTACAGGGTATCTAAATAATATGCTTCATTCATTATAGGGTATCAAATAATATACACTTCATTTATTATAGGGTATGTAAATAATATGCTTCATTTATTATAGGGTATGTAAATAATATACACTTCATTCATTATAGGGTATCTAAATAATATGCTTCATTTATTACGGGGTATCTAAATAATATGCTTCATTTATTATAGGGTATCTAAATAATATGCTTCATTCATTATAGGGTATCTAAATAATATGTTTCATTCATTACAGGGTATCTAAATAATATGTTTCATTCATTACAGGGTATCTAAATAGTATGCTTCATTCATTATAGGGTATCTCAATAATATGTATCATGCAGAAGATCACGTGTTCATAATACATGTATCTGAATTTTTGCCTCCTAATGCCACTGGTAAGTTGAAATTTCCCACTTATTTTTTGTTATTTCTTAACTTGGGAGCTCCACTATTTGGCGAGTTTACCAATACCATAAAATTCTAAATATAAGCCTTCTTGAAAATTTGGCCTCTCAAAAATTAGTGTCACAAATCTGAGACCTAAAGTCCTTCAGAAAAAGGCCCACTCCCAAATACAACCAAGCAAATGCAAATCATCTGGGTACACCTGTACAAGCTAAAACTGTAGCAGAAGTTTTTGATGACTGCAGGAAATTATTTTCACTATTGTTGGGCTTTTTATTTTTATATTGTAAAAAGGGCATAAATAAAGCTTGCATTTTTGCTACATCATTGTATGTTCAGATTTTTTAATACAACAGTTTCCTGAAAACAAGCCTTTGCTGAAAATAAGCCCTGAATAAAGGCTTAGTATATTTAATGTTTTAATGTCTTTGTTTTTGTGTTGTGTCAGGGCTCCATTTAAACTAGCTCTGCTAAATTGGATGCCCCTGGATAAATAAATAAATAAATAAATAAATATAGGATTTATATTATTTTATTATTATGCTAAGAGAGTTGATCTCCAACAGTTTATTTCCAATATATTTTAACTTGGATCTGTTGAGACTATTAAATTTAAGAGGAGCATTTGTTTTTCAAATCAATTAGTTACTTCTTCCACCAAGGCTTTTATACAGGTACATGTAACTATCACAGTAGGTGTCACAGGTCACCCAACATGAGCATTCAAGTGCAAAGCGACTGCTTTCATGCACCTTCAATCTCCAAAACAAATGCATTTACATGTAGTAACCCTCAAATGGATAACTTATTAACGTTAACTGTTGGATCCTTTTAAATATCAAGAATCTGAAAACATGACTGAGAGTTTAAAAGATACTCTTAAAATAATGCTTATATGTATATGCCTGAAATGTTGTAGTCTTCTGCGCAGCTGTTATTTGGGTTATTACACAATGCTCATCTCCATAATAACAGCTGCTCACACCAGAACTGTGTTCCTTTCTCTTTGTGTCAAAGGTGACATACTTTTGAAGAAAGTTTTTGCATTTTGCGCTCTAATGATATTTCAGTAAGCCAAGCCATAGGCTACAATCCGAGGCACAGAAAAGGCAGCTTTGTTTTTTAGCTAAGTACATGTATAACAGACAGCCTGCTAAGTGGCCCAAAACCACTCAGTGGACAGCAAAAAATACCAAGTGCTGGGTTGTTGTTTTTTACATGGGTTCCGCACATGTTCTGGAACCCAGTTGGTGTGCCAAGAAAATTGTTGCCAGCTGACATGTATCTCCTATATACTGGACATAATTTATTTTTGTTTTATTTTATTTTGAACTTGACAATGTTGTCATGGCAACAGTGAAATACATGTACAGTGTTCTAGGACAATGCAACCTTAATTTTTGTGTCTACTGCACATGTGTGCATAGACACTTTCTATCAATGGTGTCACAGGAAGCTTTTTACTGAAGTTTGTTTAAAACTACCAACACCAGGATTGACAGCTGTAAGAATGATGCAATTCATTTATAACCAGGAAATTGGAAAGAGATTGCATATCAAATTCTTTAAAGGTTAATGGCACAAGACCTGAATGACATAAATACCTTTGCACACTTTCTAAATTCTGCAAAAGCTGATGCTTTGAACATCAAAACCTGAGCCTTAAATATTTTGTTCTTTTAAGACAAGGAAAAAAAATGAAAATTTGGCCACAGAAGATCAGACAAGACAATAATAATGGCCACATGTGGCAGCCGCGTGGGTTAAGAATATGATTGCTACATGTACGCACCAGGTGACCTACGTGTAGTAAAGTTGACCTTCAATGAGTAGACCTGAAAATTTCAAAAGAAGGAAGGTTGAATTGACTGTACATTCAAAAATTTAGCAGCATGCAGAAGACGACATGCTCTCCAAAGGGAGCCTATTTTTTTTATATAATTTTCAAACCCTCTATGTATTCATTTTTTTATCACAAGTATATAATTATAAACTTAATCACATCACATTTCCTTTTTAACTTGACAATGCTGCTATGAAGACATAGAAATGTTATTGGACAATATGTAACCTTAATTTTATATAATACATTAGACTACAAGCAGTCTCTCTTTCCCAGCTTAGTCCGTCGAGCGAAAAACGAAAAAACATTGCATCCATTCTCTAATGTTTTTTCGTTTCTCGCTCGACGGACTAAGCTGGGAAAGAGACTGCTCAGTCTAATAGACATGTAAAGGGTCAACTAGTGACAAAACATAAAATTTAATAATCGGATTTTTTATTCTTTATCCAACATCTTCATAATGGTGGTCATCGCCATAAAACAAAGTATATTGTCAAGCAGGAAATCCAAGCTCAAAGCATGAGACCTGATATAAATGATTTGTGATGCAGTAGCACTTTTCCCGCAGGTTAATGGGGCAGACAATTGAAGGCTTTTCTGGATGTTTTGCACTTGTGGTTTGACATGAACGTTAATCAGCTATTTACTTATGAGTACTGTTTTGTTACTGCATCATTGAATATATAAAATTATACAAGTCTGTCAGTTGTGGATTTGATCAAATAATTCGTTTAATTTTTTGATTGTTTGTCAACAGAAACCATCACAAAAGAAGACTGGGATGAGCATTTCAAAAATCACTCTGAGAAAGTTCAAGCACTTGAAAAAAAGTACAAGACAAAGTTTGAGGGGGTATGATTAACTCTTAATATTTTTTTCTTATAAGGAATCAGAATTTGCCTTAATTTGAAAATAAATGGTGGATTATAATAATAATTTATTTCTATAGCGCAAAATCGCTACTTGTCCTAAGCACTTTACAATGTATAAAATATTAAAAATAATTACAATTGCTTTACATACATTTATATAAACAATCCTGGACTAGCTAACAGGGTTCGTATGGTCATGGAAAAACCTGGAAAGTCATGGAATTGTATAATTCAATTTCCAGGCCTGGAAAGTCATGGAATTTAAGTGTGGGTCATGGAAAGTCATGGAAAATTATGTTCATGGTACAAAATCACTAAGGCAGCATATGTTGTGGGAATAATAAGGCAAGATGAAAAATTAAAAAAATGATCATTTTGATAAAATTTCGAAAACAACTGTTGAACTCTTGGTCATGAAAAATTTGAAAAGGTCATGGAAAGTCATGGAATTTTAAAATCTGAAAAGAGTACAAACCCTGGCTGTTACATTTCAATTTTAGAAAAGTCATAGGTATACATCTTATTCATAAATGGCGGTCGATTTATTATTCTTTTATATGTATGTTAATTCGCCTCACTGGCCTCGGTAGCGCGTGCAAAATTCAAAAGAATTTTCACTCTAAAATGAGGCCAGTGAGGCTAATTAACATAAATATAAAAGAATAATAAATAGGCCGCCATTTATGAATAAGGTGTATTATAATTGAAAAATCAAAGGCTCCTGTGAGTCAACCCGTGAATAAGAAATGCTAACACGCAAAGCAATATTTCGGTGGGCTTATGATTTCACACTGACATGGTTTGATATTTAAAAAAAAATTAACCATAAGGATTTTTGATGAATGCAAAAAAAAGGAAATCACTTTCATAATGGGGAAAAATCAGAAATTGGATCATGTTCTCTCTTTTTTTAAACAAGAAGCCCAATAATTTATCATGAAAATACATGTACCACTGTGCTGGCAATTATCATGAGTTGTCTTTCATGGAAAGTTGAGTGAGAAATTAATGTAAGCATAGACAAACTTGCCTGCTACAAGGAGGTCACATCTCCTTGCAGCAGGCATATTTGGCTTGTGTGTTTTGCTTTCTCAGCATTTCTTGAGAGATACAAAAAAAAATTAGTCTGGCTGTTATAATTTGTTCATGTACACTGTAGGCTCATGGTGATGGACTGCTAGCAGTCTTTTTAACAATAACCCCACCTTGTGTCTGGCAGAACAATTCGCTTAGACAAAGGGTTAGCCCTTTAAGCCCTAATATTTCAAAATTAATTTTGAATTCTTATTTCTTGACCCCATTCATTTCCTATAGAAGTAGTGGGGAGAAATTGTTTAGATATCAAGAGAACTATCTTGTGTGATCATGTCCTTAATTCTCATGACTTTTTTAATTGATAAGGCATTGAATTACAAGGAGAAATTTTATTCTGATCACTCTTAGGGCTTATAAAGGGTTAATGCTCGAACAATATCACTCAATTTTACCGTATTTTCGTGTTTAACCCTACCACCGTCATGCAGCACCACAGTTGCTTTTATTAGAAACTGTCCCCTTTAACTCTTTGCGAATTTCTACCTCTGAATTTGAAGTCAGCCATAAAATGTATTAAAAAGTCATCTTGATAAATAACCAACAAAAACATACAGTAAATTTATGTCCTCTGACATGAATTGCTGGAATTTTTTTAGAAAAAGTAGTGTTTAAGTTTGCACTCACTGTACACTGACATTTTTGTCTTTCAGAAAAAGATGGAAATTAAGCTGAAAGGTGGTAAACCTGGCGAGTCCATCTGTGAGATCATAAAGGAATGTGACCTTGACCTTTGCGTGATGGGAAGCCGTGGGATGGGTGCCATTCGACGCACCTTTGTGGGAAGTGTCAGCGACTATGTTCTTCATCATTCGCACATTCCTGTCATAATTTGTCCAAAGAAATGATTTTAAGTAATGAAATTTCCATTTTGATTTGTTCGGTAAGGTGGCACTCACAGTACATGTACTTACCTTTTCAGTTAAAACTCGTAACGTGGGTCATGATGATGGTTTTAAATAAATGCGTCAATTGTTAAGTACTGTGTTGTAGTGTTTATTTTTTATGTATGTTTCCAACGCTAACTGGCCACTTTACCCATACTGTTTCAAAGTGTCACCACAGGGAGTTCTTCGTAGCCTGCGTAGCAGTCAAGCTAGCATTCGCCCGGGTTACACGCTATCTTGGATTCGGGAAAAGCTTGAGATGAGTGACTCGATTCGCTTGCCCCTCCCCCTCCAGTCTCGGGTAGGAACCGACTGTGGTGCACATAGGCAATTACACAAGGCATATCTTTCTTTCTTGTAACTCAACGTTGACAAGAGCCGTTACGAGACAAAGTGCGGATGCCATTGTATAATAATAACAATAACAATAATAGCGGAACACTCGCCTGGCCGAAGGCCCGGCTGCGCAGCCCCATACTCATAGAACCCATGCCCGTCATTTTTCATGGTCATGGCTAGCGGAATGTTTCGCGGGCGCGTTGTGTGCACGCCGCCGCCTAGGTACTTGGTGTATCCCTGTTCATAATGTATGGTACTTCATGTATCCCTTTTTGAAATGTATTTAGATATATTGCAGTGTAATTTAGGGTCGGATTACAGTATCTAGGGTTGAAGCACTGATTTTAGTATTTAGGGTTAAGCACTGATTCCAGTATTTCCAGTGTATCGAAAGGGTTAGTTCTTATATATGGTCTGGGCTAGCAGCATATTATCTTATATCCCTTAAAAATTACAATTTCCGGCAGCTAGTTCTCGGTGGTGTAGTGGATAGTGTGCATGGGAATTGTCCCGGGATCGATTCCCTATTCTGCTGTTTTTATCTTCTTTTTCTACTGAAATAAAAACTAAGTGTTTAAATACAAAATAATAACGGATACACCAAGTACATACCCGCCGCGGTATGCCGTACGCCCGCGTACGCTTTGGGCTAGCTCGCGGGCGCGTATGACTTCGCAAAACATTTCACTTTGAAACTGGGGTCAGTTTTAGCTACACGTTTTAAAATATGTGCATATTTTATTATCATATTGTTTTCGTTTTATTCACATTGCAAATAACAGAAATAAGGATTGGGGCATTTGTTTGAGGTATAACAAGACCTGCTAGAAGAAATGAGGTCTGAATAAAATTGCTATGTACCTTGTTTTTTGTTATTATTGTTATTTTACCTGGTTATTTTATTATTTATTTTATTATTTATTTTATTATGTTATTTTATTATTTATTTTACCTGTATCGACTACACTATGCACGAGAAGGCTGAGATTTAGCGGACATTGTTGGAGGAGCAAGAAAGAGGTAGTTTCCCAACTGTTATTCTGGGAGCCATCACATGGTAAGAGATCTAGGGGACGTCCAACCAAGACCTATATTGACCTGCTAGAGGAAGATTCAGGACTAACGAGAGAGGCGCTCCCCGAAGTGATGAAGGACACCAATGGTTGGAGGAAGGTCATTTCTGGAATCCGAGTGCGCTCGACATGATGATGATGAATCAAGTAATATAAGTACACATTGATGCTCACCAACCGGTCCAAACAAATTTCCAATAAGCCCATTAGGTAAGGCCAGAGACTGAAACTTGAGGGCATGCATGGAGCCTCTTATGCCTGTTGTAAACCAGTATTTGGTGTTCTCCTGGTCGTGAGATGGGTCGAACGGTTCCGTCAATAAAGCCAAAACAGTTGTCAAGGGCTGCCTCTTTTGGGGAAATTGCTAATGTATAGCGTTGCAAAGTTGGTGGACTTAGAATGTCCGGATTCCATTGAGTTATGCGATGTCCATGGATGTGAAATATGTAATTCATAACTTGGTTAGTTACAAGACTCATGACAGACAGTGGTCGGCCAAAACGCGAGATCATATCACTGTACCGGCACGGATACGCGAGTCGTTTCAGCAGCATGTATAGCCCTTCACCCTGAGCCCTTCTATACCATCACAGACACTTCGTTGCTATATAGCATGTAAACCTTGGGGGAATTTGTAAAGCTTCGGCGAGAAGCGGTATGTCTTGCTTTTCAAAACGAAACTGTGCATAACAATCAGCTGAACTAATTTCGTCTAGATCAAACGAAGGAAAGTTCTCGTAGTCGAAATTCTCGGCGTATAATATAAGAAATTCTTCGTGTGAGATAATCTTACTGTCGTACGAAATCACCAAGAGGTCGCGAAATTCTTTAAAACTCGCCATTCTCTAACAGCAGTCGCGTTTGTTGTCTTTCTTCAGCGAAATTTGTGTAAACGCCGTCGTGAGAGAAGTGACAGCTAAAGTATTGTTTTTGGGCGGGAACGGCACTAAACTATCCCTAGTCCTTCTCGGTTCATGGCGTTGCCGTCGCCCACACGGCCGCCGATGCTAAAGGTCCCTAATACCTTTTTAGATGGACTCGCAGAGTTGGCAGTTGATAAGCGTTTAATCAAGAACAAAAAACTGTTAAGCGATCTTTTAGAGAAAAAAAGATCTATCATGAAGAAAAAGAATCCGATGACGAGACTGATGAAGGAAATTCAACCGATAACGGAGGAGAGGAAAGCGCTTCTGGAATAGT
The DNA here is from genome assembly GCA_022457155.1 of Cladopsammia gracilis. Classification (NCBI taxonomy): domain Eukaryota; kingdom Metazoa; phylum Cnidaria; class Anthozoa; order Scleractinia; family Dendrophylliidae; genus Cladopsammia; species Cladopsammia gracilis. The sequence continues at coordinate 796,196 of JAJGOT010000145.1, forward strand.
CCGGCCGATGAGTCTGAAGAGAGCGACCGAGAAATTAAACGTGACGATGAAGAGGAAGATAGTAGCGACTCTGAAAGCATGAAAATAATCCAGACAAAAAGTCAAATTCCATTTCATCATTGCAAGAGTTCAAATGTGCATGTAACCGGAGACGTGAAATGCCCCAAATGCTTTTGGCATGATAATAAAAAGATTTGCCCCATATGCGATCACAAGATTCCTTTGAGCAAAACTAAACTCTTGAAGGGGCGTTGCTATGATTGCAGTGCAGAGAGACACAGAAAACGAAAGGAATCAAAGAGTACTTTGTATCAACCTTATGATGAATACTACAGGCCAACTCTGTCTGTTCTTTCCATCTACAGCAAGCTTTAAATAGACTATATATTTAATCATTTGTTATCAATAAATATATTTTGAACTTAAACAAAGTGTGTGGGTTTATTGCTTTAGCACGCGCATTTAATTGGCTGCTTGTTTATTTTTCCGAGGTGCTAATGTTTATTTATTAAACAGAGGAATCCAAATCTCAAATATGCAGAACAACACAAAGGTATTACGTCATGAAAAGGAAATCCGTTTATTAATAATCGTTGGGGAATCCCAGTTGCGCGGCGTAAAACATCCCGAGACTACTTCTGGGAAGAATGATAGTTCTTCCTGCTAAGCGATACTTGTGAACCCTATGGTTAAAAATAATTATATTACATCATTCTATTTTTATCCCCTTCTCATGATGTCATTTACTTCAAATAGATCTGTTTTGAATGATGATCTCACCCCTTTAGGGGATTATTACGCCCTAACGGCCTGGCGCACAACTCAATTACAATTACCATTACAATTACAAATCCTAACGTCCTAAGGCGCTTTAAAATACAAGAAAGGGCGAGATGTTCATGTGGGAAACTGTATGCCTGATAATCCTTGTGTTTCGTTTAGAAACATCAGGTATGTATGTGATATCGATTTTTTAAGGATCGAGAAGGAAATATCGTCGCACGCAGGACATGACAAATATCGTAATCACTTTCATTTCGTTTCAACTGGTTAAATTCCACATCTCGATCCAATCATAGATAATGAAAATTATAATTTACAATGTTTTCTTCTTTCGAATGGCCCATTTAAAAGGGTTAAATATTTAACATATAAAGTTCATCATTTGGTTGTACCAAATATTACGTGATCTTTTAACATGCAGTGTTGGGACGTGTTGATTGTTGTTGAAATCGAAAGTGTGTGTTGAAGCAATTTAACTTGGTTGTTCTCTAAAATGTTGGATCGTGTTAAAGGTGTTTGAATACTTTTTCAGGACTGTTTAACATTTGTTAAACAAACACACGAGTCAAATGGAATCAAGTTGTTATTATTACATGTAATTTCTTGTGTCAAGTTCTTTTGCAATGAATTTCTTGAAAACGGTTGCCTCATAACAACATTTTTCGTCAGTTCAACATTCCATCAACGGTTACTCTTCAAATGCTGAACGACTGTTGAACAAATCACTGCTTATCTGTTCGATAAAATTAAAACGTCCCGTAAAAACTAGGCCATAGAGAATCCACGCGTTTATTTAGAATGAACATAGAATACAGTTACAAAATAAGTGGACTTCCATGATGTTGTGTTTCAATCCAAATGTGCTGTTGCTTTTGTGCTGTTGAATGACCGGTGTTGAACAACTGAAATCAGCTTATGCCGGGATTTATAGCAGCCGCAAAGGTCCGATCAAACCCGCTGATACGATTTCGAAACGACCGTGTCTGTTATTTTTGAAATGGTCTTGCATTTTGCCGTCTGTTTATATTAAATTTTAACTTGTCAGCATCTCACATTCAGGCATGCCTGAATGTGAGGTGTATACCAATATATACCAACCCCCGCCCTCCCCAAGAAGTAAAATGGTCGGCCCCTTATATCACGTTGTCGAGAAGACGAACCAGACTCAAGCGTGAGGATCGGGAATACGAACTGGTATATTTGTGGTGTGTGTGTGTCGATGCCGACAGCAGATGAATGTTACTGCTGTCACGAGATAGAAGAGCTCAATCAGAAATTTGACGACTCAGGTTTGTGATGTTTTTTTTTTTATTCATTGTACCTTTTAAATACTACAGTGATTTACTTTCCAATCCGGTTTGATAGTGTTGCCGATAGTAATTTTAATCCACTCCAGGCTTAGTCAATCGATAGAAATCGATATCGGAAATCAATCGATACAATCGATATCAACCGATATCAATCGCCGATTGATATCGATTAATTATCGATTTATCGATTGACTACGCCTGGATCTACTCGAAATTGTTCGATTGCTTTCGCTTGAAGACGCTACAAAACGATTATTCCTTGTGTAAAATATACTAAATTCAGACAGAAATAAAAAACATTCAAGCTTTGTTTACCCAGACAGAGGCTTGATTCAATGTTGTTGTTTTCTACCGATAGGTGTCACATGCATAACAACGCTTCACCTTATATTTTATAGTTTTTGTTTTTGTTCACCTAATATTGCTTTGACAGTAGTATTTGATTTATTTTAGAACTTGGCGCTTGGCAGCTTATCGGCAGTTCACGTGGTGGGTCCATGGAGTTTTTGGGAAAAAGCGACGACGGGTCATTCCTGCATGTGTGGTTCAGGACTATAGGAAAGAATTCCCAGAAGAAAGTGGACAACACGCTGGATTTAAAGAGGCAGATATAGAGTTATAACTTCACGTGTGCACATAGAAATAATATTTATTTCCTTGTTCTGATTATATGTAATTATGCTTTAGTTTATAAATAATATTCATGTTTTTCAACCTAAAAATGAAATTGTTTATAATCTCAATCATTTCAGCATAAATATAAATCGGTTGAACTGGAACATTATCTTTTGTATAAAGCTATGAACTTGTATGTTTTTTATCTAACATTGTTTATAACATTCAACTTTGGTGGCTTAGTTAGTTATTTTCTGATTTCTTATTGAATTACCTGACCGAATTTGACAATAACATCAAATATCTAATTAAGCCAAAAAAGAAACATTTTCTCCGATAGAAATAATTATGTGTAAATTATTCATGCTCTTTCTGGCATTTTTCTTTCATTCTGATTGTAATAAACATGCATATCATTCTGCTCATTTACATTTGAATTTTTAAAGATTTGAAAACCTTGATGTGTGCTTAGCAATAACATCTGCTTTCGGAGGCTTAGGTTTGCTGGCAATATTTTTAGGGATGTGCGGGGATGCAAGTGTTGTACTTCTCTCCTGAGGCCAAGGTTTTCGTCTTTTTCTGTCAACAATGGCATCAAGCATTGGCTTCAGCTGATCTCTGTTTGTCTTTTCCATGAGAGGCTTTGCCACCCACTCTTTGGTGTGTTTTGAAGAACAACCTTGTATTGGTACCACCCCCCCCCCCCCCCCCACTCCTCATTAGCACCTCTTGCCACAGTGGCCTGTTGCCTTCCCACGTTTGCATTGTGGTCAAATGCTGTCAGTTATGCCCTTGTAGGTGAAGTGTTGACGCTTGGGAGTGTACTTAGTATAAGCATTATGTTATACCTCCAGTTTACCAGTGTGGCAGTGTGAATATCTTTTAATAGCTTTTTATCAAAGACAACCTCCTTCAGTGCTTCGTGAGCTGGTGAGCCAGGTCGGAGCCACCGCTTGGTTCTTGCTTCATCATATTGTGGGATAGGTGGATGAGCACACTGGTGGTAAAAGTCTGCAGAATCCCAGGAATGAATGTTTGCAGTGTGATGGACAATGGATATCCACTTCTCCCTCAACATCTCCTTGTCCCTCTCGCAGGTTTCAGCACACCACCAGAGATCTAGATGTTAGCAGGCAGGTTATAATTTTAAGAAAAACGACAAAACGTTTTAGTTTGAAAAACATGTTTCGACAGCAACTTCTGTCATCTTCAGTTAATTAGTAGTGTACAAAGCGTTGACAATGAATATATAAGTGGGAACAAATGTTAATTATGCTAGTAACAACAATGTAAATAAAAGCGTGACAATGTGAGAATTATAAGGATAGTTTCAAATTTACATGATATAATTGTTGATTCAAAGACGGTTTTTCTCTATGAATATGAAAAGCCTCTTTTATCTTAAGTTGGAAACTCGTAGAAGCGTGATCTAAAATATGAAAGCAATCTTGTGAACACAAGGTACGGCAATGTTCAGAATTCAGTAGATGTTTGAAAATGTGCGAGGTCCTGTCATTGACTAAGTGCTCACGCACATTGAGAAAAACCGTCTTTGAATCAACAATTATATCATGTAAATTTGAAACTATCCTTATAATTCTCACATTGTCACGCTTTTATTTACATTGTTGTTACTAGCATAATTAACATTTGTTCCCACTTATATATTCATTGTCAACGCTTTGTACACTACTAATTAACTGAAGATGACAGAAGTTGCTGTCGAAACATGTTTTTCAAACTAAAACGTTTTGTCGTTTTTCTTAAAATTATAACCACCAGAGATGATTCGAATTGACTTTATCCAAGGTGAGAGCTCCTCACAGTCCTTTTTCTTGGCTTTTTCATTAAGCTTTTTGGTAATACTTTTAGAGAGGTGCCAAACATCAAATTGGTGTCCCACTTCAGGGTATTCTCTCTAATACCAACATGATGATCAGTGGCGACAACTTTAATCTGAACCCCGCCCCCTTGGCTTTTATGTTGTCCATGCAGCGCTTAAACCATTGTTCACCTCGCTGACTTGAACAACATTAAAATCAACTATTTTATCTGTTTCCTGGTCAATCATAGTATAAAATGTGCCATATTTGGCATTGTGGCCAGGGCTGTCACAGCGACCATCCCCCGAAAGCCACATATCTTGATCTTTTAGATCTGCAAAAACAGAGTTTTGCTCCTTTTGCCAAGACTCATTAACTGCAGGAAACAAATACTTGTCCTGGATGGTGTAAAATGTTTTCTCATTGGAGAACTGTAATTTAAATAATTTTGTGTGATAGAGAAGCTACTTTAGTGTATGTGGCACCGCTTAGCAAAATAGATGATGATAGTAATAAATTTCCAGCAGCCATTCCCTCGATCATTGGTTGACTTTCCCAGGTTTTTAAATGCCCATTAATACATTTCAAGGTTATGAGCAATTGACTTCCCTGGGTAGATTCATTCATTTCAGTAACAACTGCACCACACTCAAGGCATCGCTTAAAGAGCTTTAGGAGTTTCTCTTTAAAAACAATGAATTTGGTGTCGTCCTGTGGGTTCATTGAGGATTGAGATGTTTCTTTGTCCTTGTCTTCTGATTCTGATGCATCCGAAAAACTATCAGATTTTATAGGAACATAATTGGCAGCCTTGTTCGGGGACACCTCTGGGGAGATAGGGTCGGCAGCAACTTCATTCCCGATGTCTTCCATTTGGGCCTCTTCAACCTGAGTGCTGGCCTCACAGGTATGCACTTCTGGGGTCTGGGTGTCAGATGATTTCATGATTAGTCGGTCTGCACGTGTGTTGACCTGGCAACCAAAATCAGCACTCTCCTTCAGTATATATTGACTTGGACTGCTTGTAACTCGACCGTCGGTTGTGGTGACTTCAGGCTGTAAATCAGCTGATTCGTCTGTCCATGCAGATGTACTGGGTTGAGGTTAATCAAGTCCATCAGGTAATGATTGAAGACTTGTGTTAGCGAGAGAAGTAATGTACTGCAAACCAAAGCATTATGATTTTGTATATCACTGTCAAGTTTCTTTTTTTCCCTATTTTTCTGAGTTTCCTTTTTTTAAGGAATACCTTCAAAAGGTTTTTAAGTCTTTTCCTATCTTTGGTTTAAAGTTATCCTATTTTCTTGACTTTTTATACTCATCATCATCATCATCATCTTTATTTAAAAACACGGGATCACTTTCATTTAAAAATGCTCTTCAAGTGAGCCGTGGACTACTACATACAATAATAATAAAACTTTTAAAAACAACCTTATCCATTATAAGCACAAACTATCCAAAAAAAATTATTTATCTAAATATAACTAATATACTAATATATAACTAATATACTGCTCGACACACTAAATTCCTTGTGCATTTTTGGGGGTTTACGTAGCTGAACGGTGGGGAATAAACTTACAGCTCTATTTCTAGACAATAGAGGAATTGTAAGAAGCAAAGAATTATTTGCTTTGATTTATTTCTTTCACTTTCGATTCTGTATATAATGAAAGAAGGCAGAGATCGGAGAGGGCTACTCATTAAATTTCCTAAACATTTCCTAAAGGTCTAAAGGTACCAGAATTTCGATTCATGCTCCTTGAACCAAAACTGTGGACATTTGAAACTGAAACTCCTAAATTGCACTACATGTAGTACTATAGATAACAAACACATGAAAAGGTGATTTTTGTTGTGGTTCAAATTTCTTTTGGTTTGAATTTTTTCAAACCAGTTTGATTTTTGTTTTTCTTTGTCTCAGATTATGGTTAATGAACCTAAGGCAAAGGAAAATAAAAATTAAACAGAGTTGAAAATATTCAAACCAAAGAAAAATTTGAACCACACCACTATCAGATTGTCAGGATTGGCCCTGTAGGTGCACGAGTCCTGCTGTGTTTAGTTGATAGCACTAAAATTATATAGGCTAAACGATCTCTGAAATCTTACCTCTTTTCTGGCTTTATCTTGCGTACGTTTCTCAGACGATAGTCGAGGCTTTTTTGGTGGGTGTCGATGAGAAAATAATGAGGGTGTAGCTTCTAGCTTTAAGTCAGTAAATTTCGGTTTCTCACCAAGAAGTTCTGCTTTTATCATACAAAAATGATGGGGTTGCTCGTCGGAAATTTTCGAAAAACGCCCTTAGAGGTACCAGAATCTTGGTTGATAGGCGTGGCTCAGATATATATAAACAACACGCGTACGAGACATCAGTTCTGTCCTATTTTGCTCAATGCCCTAACGGGTACCGCGATAATTCTAACAGTGGTCATTTTAGATTTTAGCGCCCTGAGCGGTACTATTCTACCAATTTTGACCCCTAAAAGGTACGACGAGCACCCCCGTCATTTTTCATGATATCGAAGTCGCCCCCCCCCCCCCCCACCCCCCCAACCGGGGTTCTGATAAATGTTAAGCGCCCTAAGTCCAGGGTCACCCAACGAATCTGTTCCTCACTTTATCTGTTCCCCAGCGGAATTCTTGCTGACTGGCAAAATATTATGTATATATTTTTTTAATTACATTGTACCATTTTTGCGCTGGTTGACTTGAGAAAGGATTCGCAAGAATAAACTGTGCTGGCGAACTTGAGCAGATTGAAAAGAGACTGATTATGTATGGGTTTTGTGAGGAGAAGTTTGATGTTGGTCACTTTGGGGCTTAAAAGAGTTCAGCTTCGTAGTAACAAATTTAAGCAGTACTAGAGACACCGCTTCAAATAGTTTGCTATTAATGTTTCCAAGCTCCTTTTGGTAACTTATTATTATTGTTTTTTTTTATTTATTAATTTTTTTTTTAATTGCTGGCTGGGAAACAGACGTTTTTTTATCCAACTGGCTGGGAATTCCTCTATATGTTATGCTGGGAAAAAGGAACAGATATATTTTTCCCAGCAACGTAGAAGAACACCTGGAAATGCTTTTATATCATTTATTTTAGATTATTTGAGTAAAATAATGCATTTTACCAAAGACTGTTCGTTGGGTGCCCCTGTAAGTCTTAATGATGAATTATTTATAGACTGCATTGGATGGCCATCTGGTACATACGGGATACCTAAACCTACATCCGGGTGTCCTTGGGCGGACGGCTTTCAGTGGAAGACTGGGTGGAGATCTCAAGACATGAATGGTGACTATTCAAACAACTTAAAGTCGGCTGAATTTCACCTTGAAGGAGAAGTAGATAACAAGAAAGTAAACAGATCATTCTGTATGAAGACTGATACAACAAGCGACAAAAACAGATCTACTTGGCCCTCAGGTTAATAACAAACATACATTGCCAGGAGCCCATTACTAGCAGCGGCAACTGCCCTAAGGCCCTGTCACGGCGTTTTCTCAGACGGATTTATTTTTAGATTTGGATTTACCGCGAATATCAGACTCCCGCAGACTCGCAGAGCCCCGATGACCAATCTGAATACTGAAATACAGCAGAATAGAGATGGAATTAGTGTATTTTTATTCTGTCGACATATCTTAAGGCCGCCATTTTTTGCCTTCTTATTTCATGGATCATATTACTGATGTGGACCCTTTTTCGCGGGAAAATATAGTCTAAAAATAAATTCGTCTGTGAAAACGCCGTGACATAGGCTTAGTATGGGAGTTGCACGCTCCTAGTAATAGGCTCCTGACATTGCTCGTTTATAAAGTAAGCGTTTTTGTTAAAACAAATTTAATTACAGCCGCCGAACCTCGACAAACTACTACAGTTTAGTCCACAGCATGTTGATGGGGAATGCTTACCAGTAATCAAGAGAATTTAGATCTCGATTCCTTAGTTTGGCCGCAGAGACTACCCTTAATAACAATAAACAAGGGAAGGGAAAAGCATAATTTGAAGAAACAAGTCCCCGGAATTGTTTCTTAAACTTGGGCCAGTTTAAATACTTGGGACAAGTCGCAGGGATGTTTTAACGAAAGTGGATGGCACGCACTCAGGGTCTCGTCCCCGAGTTCCTTTCCTTTCGTTTTGACGAAAATGTATAGTTCGTGCGCACTCGTCCTCGAGTACGGTCCCTGTCTGTTTAACAACCTTAAACCCGTAACTTAATCGAAACTGTTATTTTCTCCAGGTCAATACTGTATTTATAAGAAGAGAAGGTGCCCTGCAGGTTTGTCAAACGGTTATGTCAAATGGGACGATGATGATACCAATACAACATTTACTATCAAAGGAGGGACACTTCCCGGTGGTAAATATAACCACGACACAGAGATTCGGTTTTGCTGTAAAATTGACGGTGACAAAAACAAGCCCATCCTCCTACCCACAAAAACTCCATTTTTCCTGCTGGCGTACAACTCATCAAAATGTCAAATGGTCAAGTGGGCTACAGCGAGCTTGCAATGGATATATTATGACACGGAAGATCGTACTCAAAATTCAGATAAAGCAGGAGGGAAATATCCGTATGAGGCAGGGAAAAAGCATCCCACGATATATTATTGTTACTACCGCGGTAAGTAAAAAGTAAACGGATGGAGCCTTCGATCTTTTGATCAATGTTCCTTAGGTTATGCTGTGGGTATGGGGATCTTGGGGTTATATAAATATTATATGGGTGTTGGGGGGGGGGGGATATTTCTCTTTGCTATGTTTCAGATTTCGAAGGCAATTTATACTGTATTTACGATAATAAATATGAGACAAAGGATACGAGAATTTAACCGTGAAGACAATACCGGGTTCGTTGAATCAAGGGGCACTTACTTCCAGATATTGATCATGCCGTTAGCCTGTAAAAGAGTTTTCCAAGTTAACTTGGTGGTTGATATTTCAATCGGCATATCTCACAGAATAAACAACAACATCATGTTGTTATTTCGACCAAGTTTATTGGTTTTGAAAACTAGTTGAAACTTTGGCCTTTGTCTGTGACACGAATACTTCAGCTGCCCGTACAATCTTTGTTCTGAACTCCGAACCATCAGGTACCAAGAAGTTTTTAGGGTTAGGGTTAGCCTAACCCTAGCACTAAACCCGTATTCCTCTATCTTTAATCGATATTCCTCTATCGTAAACACATATTTCTCTATCTTTTTAGAATGTAATAAAACTCTGACTGGATTGAGCGGGACTTTCCATTCACCAAACTATCCACGAAAGTACCCGGATGGACAGTACTGCTCCTGGAGGATCACGGTCAGCCCAGGGCAACAAATCCACTTAACGTTCACAAACTTCAGTTTGCAAAGTGAGAATAACACGGACAGTTTATACGTGTACGATGGAGAAAATGCTACAGGGGAGGTGGTGGGAGTGTTTTATGGAGGTCACCCTCCCCCCAAGGATGGAGTCAACTCCTCGTCAAACCACATGTTTGTCATATTCAAATCAGATAAGAGTGTCTCTGAAACCGGCTTCAGTGCCTCATACACTGCTATAAATTATTTAGGTAAGAATTGAGAAATTCTGTACTTCCGTATTATGATTTTTAATTTTATTTAAATACCATAATACTTTACGTTACGTGATTGCAAACAGTAGTTTTTAAGTTTGCAAAGTGGGAATAACACGGACAGGAAGGAATCTATTCCTCGTCAAACAACTTGTTTTTAATGTATTAAATCAGATCAAAATGGCTCTTACACAGGCTTCTACGCTTCTTACCATGAATTTAATTACTAGGTATTAAGTGGTGACCTGTCGTGTTTGGAAACCTGGCGGCTTTAGACCTTCTTTGTAAAATATATGGTACAATGAACTCGTAAACTGTCATAGTAACATCATACCTCAATGGAACATAAATACATGTTTTGAAATAAAAATGTCCATCGTTGTTTGCCAGGATAATGATTTCCATAGAATATAGGGCTGTAATATATAATACCAGAAACCCATAAGAGGGTTGAAACGTGCAACTGTCCCTTGTACGCTTCAAAACAAGCTTTCGATTATTCATTTTGCTAAGAAGTTGTTACAGCCATATTTGAAAAATCAAGATAAAAATATTAACCAATCAATTCGCTAGAACAACTTGCTTCCAATCTCAAGGGACCGAGGGGTTTCCAAATATGGTACTATTACTAAGCAAAAAATGATTATTCGGAAGCTGTGAATGCGCGCTACACACGGTTTCAACCCACTTATGGGTTTCTGATAATACACGATTTGCGACTTTTGTATCCAAACTAGAGCCGACTGTTGCCACTACAACCGCTCATACCTTAAAAGTGACATCATCGCTGCCGACTCTGGAAACGACAACATCAAGTCAAGCTTCTTCTCCAATAAAATCAAGAAAATTCAACAAAGACATTATACACGGACCTGTGATCGGAGTCGTTTCCGTGATTTTTACTGTGTTTATAATTTACACAGTACGGAAGCTTTGGAAACGTAAGTAAAGCAACTGGTAATTTAAAGTTACAGAGTACCTTCAGAGCGACCATTTTCTAGAAATTTGTTTGGGGGTGAAATTAAAGTTTCAGAATGATATGTCATCCACAACAATATTATTGTAAAAAGAGTGTAAATTGACAGATAAATGAAAGTATGACGTTTTGACTGGAAGTTTGTTTATGACGCACGATATCTTTTTAAGCGTGTTTTCTCAAATTGAATTTTTGGCTAGGAGAGGACACTGTTAAGAGCTACAACTCAAAGGGAATTTGTTCGATGTTCCTCAAATTGGACAGTAGCTAGGTTAACATATAATAAAAAAAAATATGTCTGGGAGTTTTAAATTTCTAAAAATTTTCGTTTAGAGCCATTTCCGCGCGATTTCTCCTGTTTTTCTCTCGCCCTATTTCGAAAATGTCCTGTAACTTTTCTGCAGCGCATTGGGTTGGAAAACCAGAGAATAAATTATATTCAAAAAAATATAATAATCGCTTTGAGTTGTAGTTTTCAAAAGCTGATTCAGATGCTCGCGTTTAGACTTCGTAAAAAAATGGACAATTAATTCTATTAGAAAATGAAAGGAATATTTAGCTAGCAGCTCTATAAACTTTAATTTAATTTAAGGGTCGCCCTTCCAAAATCGCGAAATTAAGCTGTCGCGAAAATTTCCTGTAAGAACGTAGATCTAAATGAGATCATACACGCTAAATTAGGACAAAAAGGTAACGCTCCCGCTTGCAAGTAAAGATATGCCTATAACCATGAAGTTAACGGTGTTTTTTTTTCTCCTTCGTAGGACGAGCAGATAATCGGTATGTTTTAAAGTTTATTAGAGAGAAAATTAGTAGAGTATTTTTTTAATATATTCTTTCGCTTATTGTTTTGGTTGTGAAGGGAAAGGGAGGGAGAAGGGACTTAAAAGAGACGGGGGCGCTTAATAATGACCACCCTCATATACAGCATATAGGACATAGGAGTTTTTTTTCGTTAACCATATGTTCGGTATGCACGGTTGTTACACTAATGACTGTACAGGTCTCAATGAGAGAATTTGAGTGAATGATACGTCGATCAGGACAAGAAAAACGCGGCCATTGTGTTGAGATGATTGCTATCGGTGGGATTCAATAATGAGTATAATGAATGATTCATTTATGAAGGAATGGAAAATTTAAGGATCGGAACAAGGAAAATGGTCGAATCTAGAGAGGCGGCCTTGTAGGGAAATGCTATCTGTAGAGGTTGAATTAAATAAGTGTGATAAAGGGCATGTGGGGAATGATTGGTAAATAAATACTCTAATCCACTAAGTACGTTGATCTGACGATCAAATGACCATGATGCTGACTTCTTTTTAGACTGGCTGGAATACCTGTGAGTGGAAGAGGAACTCGTGTTGTAAGTATAATACCAATAAATAGTGCCGTTGTTTTAAGTCCCAATTTTGCCTTATATTAGATCGTGGAGATGACAGCAAATAAGATGAGAAAGGAATTCATTCAGTGCTGATTCCTGGGCTCGGGCTGTTCCTTTTACACACTGCTCGTTGAAATTCCATCCTGACTTAAAGCCCTAACTGACAATCGTTTGCACAGTTTATAAGGCAGTCATTCTCAATTTAAACCTTGCTTTTGTTGAAACAGAGGTACTTTTCTTTCAGTTCATACGACAGACCGATGAGTGTGACATGAACACAACTGGTCAGCAACACCCTGGACAAGATATGGATTTAAGGGAAGTTTCTCAGTCCCCAGAAATATCAGAAGAAACGGCAGACACAGAAACATTGCCTTTCTTAGATTACGCTCCCGTGCATCGAGGGACTCGTTCCTGGGAAGTTCCTAGAGGAAATGTAGTCATTGAAAAGATAATAGGCAAAGGAAACTTTGGACAAGTTGCCCAAGGGAAAGCTTCTGAGCTTCGAGGGACAGTAGAAACAACTACAGTGGCCATCAAAATGCTGAAAGGTATCAATGCACTTCATACCGAGATCATTTGTTACCTTGCTTTAAAAATTAAAAAATGGAATCGCTACATGTGGTATATCGGGGATGCAGTAAGTCATGATCAACGTACTGAAAATATGACACCGGTGTCAAGCATGGGATAATGTCTCAGTAAATTATGAATGATTTTGTTTTTGTTTTGATTTTTTTTTGCTCTTAATGGCCATGAAAATAACTATAGTACATAATAGTACATCTCACTAGATTATGAAGCAATTTCTGAACTAAGCGTGGGTGAAACAAAGAGAGATGATCTGGCAAGCTAAAATATTGAAATATTTCAATTGTCATTAAATTTTTGGACCAAGACAGTCCTAGGCGTTCTCTCTCGCCCCGTTGTCCACTCAAAGTCTGGGATGGGGTGAGTTTGATCGAGCTGAGAACGCATTTGGACAAGGCTGGGGCTAAGGCACATCCTCAAGGATCCAACGGACAAGCAACAGGATTCTCGTGTACGGTATCCTTATTATTTATGGGTTAAACTGCAGGATGTTTTATTTTTTCAACTAGAGGTGGGATGGATGTGTTTGTAACCTAGTAGAAGACCGCGTGTCCTATTGTTTTCACACCTGTCTATGATATGGACAAATCTGCAAATCTGCAAATAAACAAATAATTGAAAGTCATAAACTAATTTAAACAGTTCATAGCGCTTGAATTGCCCCTTCGATCATTGCGCTTCAGCTTTTCTGCAAATATTATTAATTGTAGACAACGCTCCTGAAACAGACAGGAAAGACTTGCTCTCAGAACTTGAAATGATGAAGAAGCTTAAACCTCATCCTCACGTGATCAAACTGCTGGGATGCGTCACTGAATCTGGTAAATAGCATAAATACTTTCTGAAATAGCCTGGCAGCAAGCTCTCGGGCTTCCACCCTCTCCCCAGACTCCTTCCCAACCCCCAACACCCCCCTCCCCCCACCCTCCGAGAGCTTGTTCGTAGGCTAGTTCTGTAACCAGACGAAATTTCTGGTGTTACTTTTGTGGGCGGCACGGTGGTTTAGTGGTTAGCGCGTCGGACTTTCAACCTGAAGGTCGGTGGTTCGAGCCTGGTCTCTGCCGTCGTGTTGTTTCCTTAGACAAGAAACTTTACTCCACTCTGTCTCTCTCCACCCAGGTGTATAAATGGGTACCGGCGACAAAATGCTGGGGGTAACCCTGCGATGGACTAGCATCCCATCCAGGGGGGAGTAGCAATATTCCTAGTTGCTTCATGCTACGGAAACCGGGTTAAGCTCCGGCCGTGTGGGCCATCGTGGCTCGAGTGCGACTTTACCTTTTTACTTTTCAAGATAAGCCAGTGCCTTTTTCAACCGCTAACATCAATCGATACCACAGTAAAGAAAGAGTAATTCAGGATTAAGTCATTAATTATGGCCGATAATTAATAGAAGATAAAGTGATCTATGAAGGGCCTCACATTACTTAAATGTAGAAACGATTTGATAAAAAAGCAAGGCTGATAAACGATACGGAAACGACTACACGTACATTTGTAAAATATCCAATATTTGGAAAGGCACAGCCTTTCTTCTTCAGGGTCTTACAGATAATCTATTTACAGTGGAACTCCGATATAACGATCCTCGATATAACGATATCCCCGGTATAACGATGAATATACTATGTCCCGGCAAAAGTTACAGTAAAATGTATGGGACAGAACCCCGATATAACGATCTTCGATATAACGATATCGATTCCCGATATAACGATGAGAATTTACCGCACCGAGCGTAAAATCTTCTCCGATATAACGATATTACAGTATCAGTACACAGTTACAATTTAAGCAAAACATTGAATTTATTACAATAACATTACAGTAATCGAGTACAGTAATCTGTAACGTTTCTGTCAACATCTTTCACTTTTCAGCGTTCTCCTCTCTTTCAGCGAGGGATCGTGCGTTTTCAAGATTGCAAGTAAAACAAATGAGGCAAACTAAACTTGAAGAGTACTTTAATTAATGAACAAGTGTCTGTTAAAAAAGAAAAACAATTAACACGCGAACCTCGATAAGTAAAGACGATCTGTACAGTCGCAACGTCAAATGTTTAAGTTTAGTTTTTCCCTTTGACGATTCACACCACAGACTTTGTTATGTAATCTTGAAAACGTCTAATGCTTTGCAAATTGTTTATGGACATTGCTGCGTGCTTGAAACGTTACATTTGTGAATCATTTGATACTCATTACAAGTTTAATTAAATAATATGTAGTAAAAAAGTACATGTTAATTTTACCCCGATATAACGATATTTTCGGCTATTTAACGGCCATTTAACTATTATAGCGCGAAAGCGCGCGTGATATCGCCTAATACTTAGCCGACGAGGCCGTAGGCCGAGTCGGCTAAAATTAGGCGATATCACGCAAGCTTGAGCGCTATAATAGTTTTATAATTCAACACATTGATAACAAAGCACAGTTTGAAGAAAAAATATCGCCGACAAACCTTTTATTTAAAGAAAAAAACTTACAGATGTTTTACCGCGCGAAACTTGCAACATCACACAGTTCATGAATGAAAGTGGCGCGTTTGTCAATATTGTGCAAGCTTGAACACTATAACTGTTTTATAATTCAACACATCGATAACAAATCACAGTTTCGAGAAAAAGATCATTGAGATATACAACCTTTCATTAAGTAAAAGGCTAACTACAATATTTTACCTCGCACCATTTCTTAAACAACAAGCAATGAATGCCGAAACTTTTGCCAAGCTAAAATTAATTTAGCGTACACAATCAGTTTAAGCTTACAGTTTCTACGAAGCCGGAGCGTTCGTCTACTCAAAGAACGGGACAGAGTAGTGACTACAAGAATTAAAACACAGTAAAATGGCATAGAATGTCTTTAGTTACAAGTGTTTCGTATCTTAAAAAGTTCAATTCAGAATCTAAACAAATTGAACAAACACACTGCTACGAACCTAAACATAGCGGCGAAAAGTCGGAAAGAACTGCAGTGGGACAGTAAGCTTACAATGAAAATTCACAGCTAAAGGATACAAGAAACGGTTAAAACATCGTACCTGTAGTTGATTTCGCTTTTTAGTCCCTTCCATAAGCACCAAATTTTCAAACATCGAAGTACGAGCTGAGTCGATCAATGTTGTTTACAAACTTGGAATGCTCGTTTTTTAGCTTCCACAGCCGTAATGACGAGATCAGAAACTTTTCAGAGGAAACATCAAGTCTATATCATATTCCAGAGGTGATTACCAAAGGAATTTCACGAAAATTGTGCTCCTTCATTCACTTCTTGTCGAGCGGTTAAACTTTGAACCAGTTTTCATTCAGCTACGCCAAGAAACAACACTGCGACCGCGACAACGCGAAAATTTCGCGCCCTTTTTAATTTGCCCAATCATGTGAACAGTAATTTTCTCTTTTCTTTTCTTCTCTTTTTTTCTTTCTTTTCCGTTTTTTAACTAATAGTTCACGCACGTTTTCGCCAAAAAACACGAAATTGCAGGCAGCAGTCATTTTCACTTTCCTTCAAAATGCGAAATTTACCGCCATCGCTGGTTATATGTCATGTAGACATAACATATATCGATAACTTTTTTACCATATTTGGGCAGTGTATCAATGTGTTGAATTATAAATCGTTATATCGGGAGTCTCGATATAACGATACCTCGATATAATTTCACTGCTCCCTTGGCATATCGTTATATCGGGGTTCACTGTATTATTATTCCCGTTTCATTATTTTATAGCTGATTAGATCCTTTACTACAAGATCCGGTGTTTCTACTTCGTTACGGTGGTCCGTTGCAAATACAGTTACTTGTTTACTTAAATGTAACATTATTTTGACCTTTTAGAACCGTTACTTGTAATAATTGAATATGTCCCTTATGGTGATCTTCTGGGCTACCTGAGAAAGAGCCGTGGATTAAATGACATGTACTACGAAGACCCGGATGTTAAGCCACAATCAAGTCTGACGTCACAGCAGTTAATGAAGTTTTCATGGCAGGTTGCTGATGGGATGCGTTATTTGTCTTCAAGAAGTGTAAGTTTGTTTTGTTTTTCTATAAATGGTTTTCATGGGACCATGTTGGTAATCAGCGGATTAATTTCCATCCTTTAGGAATAAAACTCTATTTTTTATGTAAACGATTTCTATTGTTTCTGATCACCAACATGGTCGCCGTGAAAACCATATATGTGCATGTCTTTGTAGCTTGTTTTGTTCCTAAAACGTAACTGCCGTAGAAAAAAATGCAATGCAATGCAAAAAAAATGCAATGCAAAAAAAATCTACTGTTCTTCTTGACCCTCTTCATTCGTAAGGTTTCGATTTAATTTAGCAGAGAAAAGTAACTTGTCTTCGCTAAAGGAAACCCGTAGGTATACCTATCAGAAAAACTTAGTTTAAAGCCTACACTTTCCTTCCAATTTTGATCGATAAATGCTGGAATTATTTATCCAAAGTAAAAAATATAACGAAAAAGCCAAAATAATTAATATTTTTTTGAAGAAAATTAAACCTAGTTAAACAGCTATATTAACTTAACTTATCTTAACATCAGTATTTGTTTTGTCAGATCATTCATCGCGACCTTGCTGCTCGTAATGTTTTGGTTGGAGAGCAAGAAAAATGCAAAGTGACTGACTTTGGAATGGCTAGAGATGTTTACCAGAAGAATATTTACGAAATGAAAACGAGGGTTTGTTTGTTTGTTTTGTTTGTTTTGTTTTTGTTTAACTTCAAAATCTATCTTCTCTACGTTTACGAGTATATACTTTTCTTGGTGGTTCAGGGACGACTTCCTGTGAAGTGGACAGCATACGAAGGACTTATGTATGAACGATATACCACAAAGAGTGACGTGTAAGTTATCAAAGGCTCCTATCAGCCAACTCGTGAATTTGAAACGTTCGGACCTTCCCCTCCCCTCTCAAAGGCGTTTTGCTCCACCGCCCTCCACTCCTTTCCCCACCCTCCCCTCCCTCCAACGCGGTCCCCATGGGTAAGGCAGGTAACCATTACAGTGAGTTTTGTCTCCAACTGCTGTAACTCGTTAAACGTTTCGCGTATTCACGAGTTAATATATATAGATAGGCTGAGCCTAACAGCGTCGCTCTCTGAACAAGCTTAACTAAGGTGAAACTTAACTAAGGTGAAACTTTACTAAGGTGAAAGGTCGGAAGCACAAGAATTAAGATTGACGATCGCGCTATTTTTCAATTTTAGCAATTTTCAAAAACAGTATTACGCGACCGTCTGCACAGTACATTTAGACCGTACAAAAGTTCACAAAAATAACTTTTTCTCCGTCTACAATAACTAGTACGACTACTTTCCGAATAAAATACAGTTGTTGCTTGTCAAAAATTGCCCGAGATAAAAATTGCAAAAATACACAAACATATTTGCATAAGGCGACGCGAGTGAAGATAGAACTTTAAAATGGCTTTTCAATCTATGTAATGAATGAACAAGCACATAAAAATGGACAACACAATCTTCTTTCGAAAAATTTTATTCAAATCTCCATTAGTTTATGTTTAAAAGCAAAAAACGTACTATTTATAGCGCGTCGAGTTCGCCGAGCTGCCTTGGATGAAATTCAAGAAATCTATACAACTGAATTTAAGCACGTTTTAAAAACAATTCGCCAAAACTACACAAGAACACAAAGAAAACGTCAATCACAGATTGATATCAACATAAATTCCCATCGAATAATGTAATCTGTTTTACCTTTTAGTCCCCCGCTTGCTTGGAAATTCTTTAATAAATCTCCGCTTCTTTGGTTGTGAAATCCGTAATGAAAACAAACATCTCGGATGTTGTGTGGCGTCATATACGCGCATGTTTTGCGACGTCATACGCGCCCGCGAGCTAGCCGTGCCCAACGCGGGCGAGTGGCACACGCACGCGCCCGCGAAACATTCCGCTAGCCATGACCATGAAAAATGACGGGCATAGGTTTTAGGTTCTATGAGTATGGGGCTCCGCAATCCTATGCAAAACTGGCAAACTGACGTAAAAACGCTCTCCTATCGCCACAGAACAGGAGATGAATTACAAACTTTAGCGTTACTTATAAAACTAACTTCCTTGTCTTAACACAGGTGGAGTTATGGAGTCGTGCTTTACGAGATATTCACAGTAGGTATGTATCTGCCAGATAAATGATAAAGTTCCGTAAATTGTATCAATTATAAACTTTGATTTTTTACTTGTTGTTCACATAACTCATGGTGATTTTATTTTTTATTGTCCCGGCAGGCGCTATTTATGAATTGGGATCTTGAGTGCCTTTATTAAAAACATCCTTAATTTTATCTTACTTGTCTGTAGTAATCTTAAGTTTACAGTTTGATATCTGTTTGTAGGTGGCTCACCCTATCCGCGAACGAACGGCCAACAAATACCAGCTCTACTTCGTCGGGGCTACAGGATGCCCAAACCAAAACACGTGGATGACGCCCTGTAAGTTAACATAACTAGGATATACCACTTCACAGTAAATAATACAATATACTGAAAATGAAGGTAAGTAACCACAGCACGGAATCTGAAAACCGTTGTCAAGTGAGTTTGTTGAGAATCTTGAATACGTGTTTTTAATTTCTCCACGCATTCATTTGTGTGATAGAACCTGTCAAATTAATGTCTACGTAAAACTTAGTTTTCGGGCCCGAAATGACATCGGGAGTTTTGAGAAACACACAACTTGGAACCAAAGCTAAATACTTTTTAGGCTTTTATCGGTTGAATATATTTTATTTTTCCAGTTACAAGATCATGCTAAACTGTTGGGAAGAAGACCCTGATGATCGTCCGACATTTCAAAATCTTACAAAAGAGTTGAAAGAAATGGGAAAACAGCACAAGGTGAATTAATTCATGACCAAAAAACATCACATTTGTATGTGTTATTGTGTACCGAAATGATTTCGGGCAAACCTAGCAAAACGAAGTGATCTTCAGTGTACAGAGCGAACCAGGGATTTCACCTCTCGAAAATAAGAGTAATATGGCTGAATAAAACAAAAATCATAATTTTTTTAATCAATTGGATGGACTTTAATTGAAAAGCTTTTTTGCTGATCACCACCTCCTCTTTTGTTGTTATTGCTTATAGTTCCACGCATGCCTAGTAAAATAGTTGATATCTCCATGTATCGAAAAAAACTGGGTACATTTCAATTTTAAGGTGGCTCCCAACAGTTTAACAGTTTAAGGTGGCTCTGAATCCCACCAACATGATTTTTTTAAACTTTGCCAAAAGTTGCATCTTATCCTACTGATCAAAATTCGACAATAAAAAATGGGGTTCACCGAGTCATTTTTGAGTTATTAAGGGTGATTTCAGCACGTTATACTGTTGCTATAGTAACATATTGTGTCACAAAAATGATAACAACGTGTTCACCAATCATTGGGCATTGATATCATGATTGTAGCATCAACTGATAAAGAGTGGTTTTAATGATCCATCAAAATCTAAGTCTTGGAAAGTGCTGGAAACTGTTGAGAGCCATCTTTAAAATAATTTATTAATTTTATGGTTTTTATTTTTTAACAGATATATATTAACATGCAAGATTACGATACCAAACTGTACGAGAATGTGGACGATTTGATGTTTTAGTATGTGCCGTACGGCCGCATGGTACGACGGGACTGATTGACTGACTGCAGACTCTTCAGTGTGCGTCACAAAACATACGACCGAATGGTTTTCTGGGAAGCCGAAAAAACGTCTTGTGTGCAAATTTTTATAACGCAGTGTGCTCTCAATCATCCTCTGAAAATCTTTTAAGAAGGAATAGATCTTTAATATCGATATATGGAATGTCAACAAGCCTTATTTGACTTGTTCCCAGAATTCCATTGTGTCGTATCGTTCATGCTTTTCCTTTGGTGTCGACAACGTTTCTTCAGTTTGGTGTTATTACAATAGGGAAAAAGTTTTCAATTCTACGAATACACGACGAAGCAAAGCTTAAAATAAGTGTTGTTTTCCTCTTACTTTCTCTAAAAAAATAAAGAGATATGTTTCAGTTACAATAATTACATTTAAGAACAAGCTTAAGACGTATTTGCTTCGGCTCGCTTTTTAGTAACTTTTCGATATTGTATTATGCTTCTTATGATTATGATTTCATCAAATATTCATGCAAAATTTAGTAATGTTAATACATATATTAGACTTTGTATATTAGATTTCACAACAGTTGAACATCCCACAAGCGACCACCCAAAATGCAAAGCCATGGTGAGAGGTCAGACAACAGGGGTTTATATGAATTTATAGCCATTTCAATTGGAAGAAATTTGGTGTTTTGGAAAGTGGTCGCTTTGGAGAGGTTTGGACTATAGTGATTTGAATGGAAGAAATTTGGTATTTTAGAAAGGTGGTCGCTTAGGAGAGGTGGTCGCTTAGGAGAGGTTTGGACTATAGTGATTTGACTGACGAAATTTGGTACTGTTTAGAAGAGAGGTCGTTCAGGAGAGGCGGTCGCTTAGGAGAAGTTTGGACTATAGTGATTTGACTGGAAGAAATTTGGTGTTTTGGAAAAGGGGTCGCTTAGGAGAGGTTTGGGCTATAGTGTTTTGACTAGAAGAAATTTGGTATTTTAGAAAAGTGGTCGCTTGGAGGAAATTTGGTATTTTGGAAAAGTGGTCGCCTAGGAGAGGTGGTCGCTTAGGAGAGGTTTGGACTATAGTGATTTGACTAGAAGTAATTTGGTATTTTGGAAAGTGGTCGCTTAGGAGAGATTTGGAGTATAGTGATTTGACTGGAAGAAATGAGGTGTTTTGGAAAAGTGGTCGCTTAGGAGAGATTTGGACTATAGTGATTTGACTAGAAGTAATTTGGTACTTTAGAAAAGTTGTCGCTTAGAAGAAGTGGTCGCTTATGAGAAACAACATGGAAACATCTAGTCACTTTTTTATATGTAGTAACATATGTTTGTCGTTTAGATTGCTACAACCTCTGACAAAACTAGTTGACACATACTGAAACTACGCCCACATTTCTCTATTGTCTTGAGAAAACCTCAAGCACCATTATATTATAACTGCCCCCCCCCCCCCCCCTTCCCGCTTACGATGTTGATTTGGTATCACAGGATTTGTATGGGTCAGCAGTTTCAGTCTAAAACAATATTGGATGGCGAGGGGGGGGGGGGGGTGAGGGGGGTGAGGAGGAGGCAATTTGTTCAAGTTTGTTGATGCCGATGTATGGCGCGAAATTACAAAACAGATGGAACAATAGTTTTGTCAGAGGTTGTAGCAGTCCTTTTTTGAATAGTCGAGTGGGTCAGCTAATCACACGCGTGAGCGTTTCCACCTCGCCTCGCGCCCGTGATGACTGGGGTAAAAAAAACACATTGTAGTAGAATTAAAAGAATTACCTGAACCAACTCAGGTTGTGGAGGGGGGGGGGGGGAGGGGGAGAGAGCGAACTGTCGAGACGCTTTCCCAGTCTCTAACATTAATTAGTACGAAATTCGCATGCGTTGGGAGTGCCCCTCCCCAACCCCCCGCCTCCTTATTCGCATACATGATATTCCCTGTTAATAATTATCTAGAACAGTAACGCACGTTATGAGGAAGTAATACTGTTTTGATCAAGAATTAATGTAACCGTAGTCTGTCGTTTGTGATCGTCCGGGTGAGTGTAGTTCTGAAAAGAACTGTCGTTATTGATAATGACTGACGTTTCGACAACCCGAAACATTGGATGAAATACAAGAAAGGGCGAGATGTTCATGTGGGAAACTGTATGCCTGATAATCCTTGTGTGTCGTTTAAAAACATCAGGTATGTATGTGATAGCGATTTTGTACGGCTCGAGAAGGAAATATCACAGAAATATGACAGATATAGTAATCACCTTCATCTCGTTTCAACAGGTAAAATTTCCAATCATAAATAATGAAAATTATAACTTATAAGGTTTTCTTCTTGAATGGCCCGTTTAAACGGGTTAAATATTTAACATAAGTTCATCATTTGGTTGAACAAATGTTACGTAGTGAATGCGATTAAATAGATGATCTTTTAACATGCAGTGTTGAAACGTGTTGATTGCTATTGAATTCGAAATCGAAAGTGTGTGCTGTTGAAACAATTCAACTTGGTCTAAATTTTTTATTCAATATCGCTCCAACTTGTCTTTGTTCTCTCAAATGTTGGACCGTGTTAAAGGTGTTTGAATACTTGTTCAGGACTGTTTAACATTTGTTAAACAAACGTACGCGTCAAATGGAATCAACTTGTTATTATTACATGTAATTGCTTGTGTCAAGTTATTTTGCAATGCATTTCTTGAAAATGTTGACTGATAACATTATTCTTCGTTTCAACATCCCATCAACGGTTACTCTTCAAATGCTGAGCGATTGTTGAACAAATCAGTGCTTATTTCTTCGATAAAAAAAGTCTCGTAAAACGCTGTGTTTATGAAAGTCTGTTAGATCATGATATAGTGACCCTGTATTGAAATTTTCAAGAAGCTATCGATAACTGGAAGCTGTTAGCGGAAGTTAGGTTTTCTAAACGTTGACATGATGTAAATCTATGAGCTAAATCTATCTGTCCCTTTAATCGGCGATCATGGTAGAAAATTTGATGTTTCATAAAATAAATTCTCGAAATAATCGGGCATCACTTACTATTACTACAGCAGTGTCCGATTACTTTTGCACTGGCAACGCAGTAATCGGCCTATTTAATCAATTAACATACCTCGATAACAAATAAAATATAAATAAGCATGATAAATAAACAAAAAATTAAAAAAAACGAGTGCAAACGGTATACTGAAAAAGATATCTCAAGAATACTTGTATGATAGTGGTACTGATTCATGATACGTGACATAGCTATTTGAAGGTTCATAACTTAACCGTGTGTCATGAATTTTTTGCGGATTTTGGGGATTGCACTCGATCCGCAAAAATGTTCCCACAGAAAAAAACTCTCACTGAATAATACTCCGCAAAAAATGTACTCCCTTCAGTCAAACAAAGCATATTCAGACCGATTATTGCTTTTTGCAATTCAAATTTTACATTCTCGTAAACCAATCATATATCGGTTACAGGTCGTAGTATAGTATATAACAGTTTTTTAAGTCGTGAATACGACTTATCGAGGTTACTGGACAGTCACTCGCTCATCGTAAAATGTATTTTCCGCTGGTATTCCAAGTAATTTGTGCTACTTGTTTAGCTTTATCACCTGCCGCACCCTCTATTGTGTATTACACACGTCCTATTGGTCAGCTTTCTAGTACTTATAGACCTTGGCCTATTCATGAATTTCATTCACGCTTGCGGTTCCACACAGTTTACACATCCCTTTACCCCATCTTCGGACTAATACCTAGCGATCAGAGGCAATCTGAGGGATCTTCCGTTCCGGCAGAAACAGGCCAAACGAGCGACGAACGCGGAGGCAACTCGCGAAATGTTGATCAAGTATTTTCCACGTTCAAGGGCTATCTCGAGCAGAAATTGGAAGATAAAGAGAAGCAGGTCGTTCAAAAGAGTAGGATGGATAAAGAAATAGTGCAGTTGAAGTACAAGGGCGTTCGAGCTGAACACTGAATTAGACTCCATCCTTGAAAGTATTCAAATCGAGAGCGAACGCGGGGAGCATAATTTGGCTTGTATAAAGACTCTTTCCCAAGAAGCCAGGCAGCGTATCTACAAACGGCAGAAGCTGATAAAGGTCGCAGTTAAAAGTAAGGACGGTTGGCAAGTGGTAGCGGAATACGAGTCAAACGAACTGACATCGGGCTCAGAAGATGAATAGCGGCTTAAGAAGGCCAGAGAAGCGGCGAGTCGTAAAAGGCGACAGAGAGATCAACGTGCGAGCGACCGCGGAAAGAAAGCAAGTTTTTCTACGCGCGCTGACAATCAGCTTTCTCGTGGTAAGAAAAAGCGCCTTTCATTTTACTTTGTGAATTCATATGTGCTGGATTCGCTTGCGTATCCTACCATACTTTGTGTCTGGTGATTGATATTACGGGAATTGAAGGGTAAAATGATTTACGTTCGTTTGAGCGCAGCGAATTAGAACGTAAATGTATTTTCCGCTGGTATTCCAAGTAATTTGTGCTACTTGTTTAGCTTTATCACCTGCCGCACCCTCTATTGTGTATTACACACGTCCTATTGGTCAGCTTTCTAGTACTTATAGACCTTGGCCTATTCATGAATTTCATTCACGCTTGCGGTTCCACACAGTTTACACATCCCTTTACCCCACCCCCCCCCCCCCCCCCCAGGTTTATGTTTCGCTTTATTTTGTAGGCCGTAGAGACGCTACTGGCGGCAACTTCCGTTGCTACAAATGCGGAAGACTTGGGCTTTGGGCTAAGGACTGCAAACTCGTGTCTTGGCAAGGAGGTTACCGGTCCCTTAGCTGCAATACATACCCTGGACGCTAATAAAACAAGCCGGTTGAAAGCGAATCACTTCAGTTTCAATCAAAGCGGCGAAGAGGGCTTGGCACAGGTAGAGAATGTGATGAAGAAATATGAATTCGGAAGCGGACAGGTTTGAGGTGTTAAGGGTAGTCTAAAGAAAAATCTAGGGTTTTGGAGATCTATTGGTGCTCCGATTTTTATTTTGACAGCCATTGGCAAAGGCAATAAATTACCGTTTACTAGATTCCCATTGTCTGAAAAACTAAAAAACATAGTTCCGCGCTACTGCATGCTGAATTTGTGAATCAAGCCATCATTGAGCTAGCTAATTCTGGTCAAATTCGCAGGTTGATCAGCAACCTTTAGTTGTTTATCCCTTGTCAGTATCTATATAGCCATGGGGCGAAAGAGGCTAATTCTGGATTTATACCACGTTAATAGGACGTTAAGTAAACACAGGGTCAAATATCATGTATGAAGATTGGGAAGTCGCTATCGCTTATTTTACCAAGGTTCGTGCATGTTCTCTTTCGATTTAAAAAATGGCTATCGCCATACCGATATCTCACAAGAACACCAACCCTATCTGGGATTTTCCTGGCGAGATCCTGAGTCCTATAATGATATATATTATATTTTACCGTTCTTCCGTTTGGGCGTTCAACAGCTCCTCGTATATTTACAAAGGTTTTAAACCTTTAGAGAAACACTGGAGTATACAGGGGATCTACATAGCCATTTTCTTGGACGACGGTCGGCGACAGTCCAGTATACTGAAGGTTGCCGCGTTAAGGCCCTGGCTGTAAAGCAGGATTTATATGTAATGCAGGTTTTGTAATTTATGACGAGAAACCGGTATGGGACCCCATTCAAATATTGGACTGGTTAGGCATAACCTTGAATTCCGTATTGGGTACTTTAAAATTGTAGGTAGAAGAATTACAAAGATTATTGATACCATAGTCAATAACGACCGTGTAATTCTCACTGATTAATTAATAATTAGTAATTCTCAATAATAGAACGTGTAATTCTCACTGATTTAAAGTTTTCCGCTAGAGACTAAGCTTCCTTCATCGATCAAATTATTTCTACGGCATCAGCAGTGGGCAACTTTGTTAGGATAATGACCGCAGTCATTGCATCATGTCTATTTTGTGTCGAGATAAGTGGGATTCCAAATTTCTGCCTTGATGCTTACTGCAAAGAGGAATTATATTTTGAAGGAGAAGCTGGTTAATATCAATAGCAGATATTGCTTTGTAAGTAAAGATAATATTTATTTTGTATATTCAGATGCCAGTGCTACTGAGGGTGGTGCATTTGTTGACCCAAACAATGAATTTGTGTGTCACAAAACGTGGACGCAGGACGAGCGTTTTCAAGTGCCACGTGGAGGGAGTTGTCCATTATTGAATTTTCATTGCAATCTTTTGCCTTGAGTGCTCCAAGGATCGCATGTTAGTGGTTTACTGATAGCCAAGCGGCTGCTAAAATCGTTGAAGGGGGTAGCACGAAATTGGAGTTTCGCAAGATGGCCCGGAGTATTTTTAACATTTGCATTCGATTGTATATCTATTTGGAGGTCCTATGGTTCCCTCCTACTGTTAATCAGCAAGTTGGGTTATATTAGTCGGCTAATTGATATAGATGATTGGCAAATTGCATGCGTTTTTTCTACCTCTTGAGCATCGGTGGGGGCCCTATAGTGTCAATTGTCTTACCAACTATTACAATCACAAACTCCCTAAGTTCTATTCACGGTGATGAAACCCATACACTGCGGATGTCGATCTTTTCGTTTAGCATCTCCGCGGTGAGAATTGTCGGGTGTTTCCCCCTGTTGGTATTATTCCGCGGGTATTACATTATATGGAATGTCAGTATGCTGTTGGCACACTTGTTGTACTCGTTGGTCTTCGGCTCATTACTGCTCATTAATTATGCATATAAATATAATAGTTATCTCGTGGCCCACGGTATTCATATCGGGAAGGAGGTTTTAACGCGCGGGAGAAACTCTCATTCGCTTTTAGGGTCAGATCAATTCACAGGAGATATTGTCGCCCTAAGAATGGAATTTACTGCGTAATTTATTAGTAGAATTTACATGTTGTACGGGCACGGGCCTAGATAATGATTGCTCGATATATGCGGCACGGGCCCAGACTACGATCTATTGATTTGTGCGGCACTGGCCGAATATGGATTGGAGTTTACCGCGTAATTTAGTATGAGCGAAATTTATATATGGCACGGGGCACGGGCCTAGATAATGATTTCTCAATATATGCGGCACGGGCCCAGATTACGATCTATTGATTTGTGTGACACTGGCCGAATATGGATTGGAGTTTACTGCGTAATTTATTAGTGAAATTTATATATTGCACGGGCACGGGCCTAGATAATGATTTCTCAATATATGCGGCAGGGACCTAGACTATGATCCATTGATTTGTGTGGCACTGGCCGAATGGGGATCCATTGATTTGTGTGGCACTGGCCGAATATGGTTTGGAGTTTACTGCGTAATTTATTAGTGAAATTTATATATTGCACGGGCACGGGCCTAGATAATGATTTCTCAATATATGCGGCAGGGACCTAGACTATGATCCATTGATTTGTGTGGCACTGGCCGAATAGGGATCCATTGATTTGTGTGGCACTGGCCGAATAGGGATTCATTGCTTTATGTGGCACAGGCTTGAAACAATGCCTTATCTATTTATGTAGCAGTGACTTGTTCGGAGGAGGCGGCACTTAACTTGTTGGCAGTTTTGTGCGCTCATGATTACGGGTCGGGGTGTTCGGGTGTTGTTTCTAGTTCGTTTGTTCGTTTTCGTTCGTATGTTATGCTCTTGCTTTTTCAGACGTTTTCTCCAAGCAAAGGATGGAAGTGTTTTCGCAATTTTGCTTCACTGAGTGTTTATCAGGTGTTGGAGGCGATGTTGAAGTCCAGAGCAGATAGTACAGCCACATCTTCCATGCGTGTTATTAAAACATTTACGAGCTGGTGTAAAATAAGACGGATATATATAGGGAAGGGAACTACGTCTTTGTTAGTGCATCTGGTTCTAAAAGCTACCCTGTGAGTGTTTAAGAAGGTGTTTAAATGTAGCCGGTATTGGCGATAGTAGTACTCTCCCGTTATTTAGACCTCTCGTGTTTCACCGTAGTAACTCTAGTTATACCCTAGAAGTGGTAAGTTCTCTTACACTAGATGTAGGGAAGTTCTCAGAGATGCCTTAAGTCACCTAGGTTATAACCCGCAACGATTATGGCCTTCATAGCCAAGGATCTGGTGGTGTTACATCCGCGGTGTGTATTATGTAATTTCTGGCGTTTGAGCAACGTAGTCAACGAGTTAGACAGAATTTGATATTTCTATGGCACAGGAACAGCAGGGGCCGGGCATTATTGTTGTAGTGCATTGTGGGTAGCATAACTTCGTTATAAGCGAAGTATCGTACGTGGTTAATAGTCATTCTAGGCCTGCAACATTCAGCTTCAGTATTTATTTATTTATTTTTCTTACTGTGTAAGAACTTAGGCGCATTTTGTACTTATTTGTAATACTTATATAGGGCCTCGTAGGATGGGCTACAGAGTTTGAGCCATGGATCCTACCCAGATTTCCTGCCGCATATTTTTCCCCAAAAGGGGTTTTTTGGGTGACAGGTTTTTTCTGGCCTCCGTTTAACCGCAGTTTCTTTGTATGTGAGTGGTTGCTCAGCTCTGGTTCGCCATTAGCATTGTATTATATTCATTTTATGGATTTTGACTACACGTACCGTTAAATTGTATTGTTGTACTCATATTATTGTAAATATGTTCGTAAACGCCGTTGGCGTCCGGCCGAAATGCAGCAAAATCAATCTATTGGAGCGTATGATGTGTGGAGTTGAGATGTAGCAAGGCTACTCATAATACATGGCCGAGATGGAAGTCCGATTCCGCTAGGGACATGGATGTCGAAGGAAGGCTTAAGAGTAGGTTACAAGTAACTAAGTATTCGGCATTGTAATATTGCGGGACACATATATTTACTTTTTCCGTTAGATTATTTAAGGTATACGAAGAATTGTAAGATATAGTAATTAGCCTATTTAGATGCATTCCCT
Organism: Cladopsammia gracilis; assembly: GCA_022457155.1. Classification (NCBI taxonomy): domain Eukaryota; kingdom Metazoa; phylum Cnidaria; class Anthozoa; order Scleractinia; family Dendrophylliidae; genus Cladopsammia; species Cladopsammia gracilis. The sequence continues at coordinate 825,794 of JAJGOT010000145.1, forward strand.
TCTGTAACTTCATGTATATGATGTAATAAAACTGTGCTGGATTCGCTTGCGTATCCTACCATACTTTGTGTCTGGTGATTGATATTACGGGAATTGAAGGGTAAAATGATTTACGTTCGTTTGAGCGCAGCGAATTAGAACGTAACTTCATATTAAATTTATATTGAACATTGTTGATATGTTACACTTCGGTAATATCATACATGGAGTACATGGGAGAAAACCAAGTCAGCCATTGTGATCGTTGTGTTAACGAATGCTCGATGAGCTGAAACGTCGGTTTGGGAAAACGTTGGGGTCTTTTACTTGTTATTATTGTTTGGCAAGGATATCTGACAATAATGAAGGCAAAGGTAAGTTTGTCCCGTAATTTTCATTTTCGCTAGTAAACACATTCCTTCGTGTAAGGCTGACAAACATAAATGCCGAGCTGAGATTGTGCAGTACGGACTGTGATTCATCTTTAAAGCATTGTTGATAAAAATTACAGTGGATTTTACTTGCCACGTGTTTGCTATACGCTCTGGAGAATAACCCAGGACTTCCTCAGCTACGTATACACACTAGGGTTTTAGAGTTCCTTCTTTGGTAAAAGATATTGGTACGTGGATCTGCAACATGAGGGAAGTAGTCATAACATGTACAATATAAGAGGACCCACCTTGTGTAGGGTAGGAGAAGGTCCGATGGTTGTTTCATATTCACGACTTGGCTCGCAAGCAGCCTTTGATTCTTGAGCATGGCAGGGGGCAGGGGTAGGTATTTTTGTTTCATTTTGTAGTTGCGTCTGTCCTTAAAGGGGCTATGTCACCTATTTATATAGTATCACTTTGAAAAGTCAAAGAACATGTTTGTTTCAATGGAAACCTGCAAATAATGGAACAGTTTGTTAACAAATAATCTACCAGTGCACAGAAACAAGTATTCGTTATCTATGACTGCGGATGGCTGCGGATGGAAATGGATTGCAACTTGAAAAAAATTGGCCAATTTTTTCAATTTCCTCCCAAGGGTCGTAGAAAAATCGCAGAAAAAAATGATTATGGTTTGTTCTTCCTTGAATAAATCACTTGATATTTTCTTCTTGGTGCTGTAAGAACAATTTTATGTTTGAGCAAAGGTACCTTGTGAACTATTTGGTGTATTTTGACCAAAACACAGCAGAATCTGCATGACAATTCCCTAGATTTGCCACAAGTCGACTGCGAAGCCCACGAGAGCGCGACGAAGCCGTCTCCGCCCGACTACCCAAAACGAAATACGGACTTTGAGAAAGTCTAACAATTCCCCTTTAAGGACAGTACAGCATTACCTTCAAAGATTTCATAGAATTCATTGAAATGTCTCTAAGTAGCTATATAAAGAGCGTACATAACTTAAAAAGTAATAAAAGTCGCAGCTGATAAGTTCCCAGCAGAAAATTCATTCAGTCTAACCGCAAAACAAAAAAACAATGTTCCCGCAAAACACAAAAAACCGCCAATCCGCGAAATAAAACTCCCACAAACATTTCATGCTACAAGGTAGAATACCAGACTAAGAAGCTGTTTACACTGCGAGCAAGCTTCTTCTATTTGTTAAAAAATGGTCAATTCGGACAAAGTATGCATCATTTTGATGAAATTGTAGGAACAGGTATTCAAAAAGCCGAATTCTAGATCTAGTTATAAACTGAGCGGTCTGGCCGGCCTGTAATTGCCCCGGAAGTTTTTGAAAACCACCCTAACAGGTACCAGAATTTTGTTTGGTAGGCGTGGCTCAAATATATATAAACAACACAAGACATATTCTGTCATATTTTCGGCTCAATACCCTAAAAGGTACCGGGATAATTCCAACCGTTATCATCTTAGATTTCAGCATGCAGCACCCTAAGCGGTTCCAATCTACACATTGTGACCCCTAAAAGGTACGACGAGCACCCCTGCCATTTATCGTGATATCGGAGCCCCCCCCCCCCCCCCCTTCCCCGTCACTCCCCCTGGAGTTTTGAGAAATGTTAAGCGCCCTAAGTTCATACATACATACCTTTATTTAAACGCTAAAAACATCAGTCACAAAGCAAGATAAAAACTGGTTTACATGTTTGCCGTGTGGGAGTACGAGTGGACATAAGGCGATTGATTTCGGTATTAAATTTTTTATAAGATCTAATGGCTTTGACATTCTGTGGAAGATTATTCCACAACAGTGCCCCACTATAGCAAAAACTGCGTTTTAAAAACTCTGTATGGGGCTTGGGCAGACAGAATTTATTTTCCTTGACTCTAAGTTCATAGTCTGTGCTGAAAGGTGTAAACAGGCCTTGAAGATACTCCGGAGTTTGGTTGGTTACAGTTTTAAACATTAGATTGGCTTTGACTTTCTTCCTTCTGGTAGAGAGGTCATCCCATCCTAAACTAATGCGAGGGGTAGTAGCACTAGAATAAAAATCAGACTTAGTGATAACCCTAATGGCGCGATTTTGTAATTTTTGCAGCTTATAGGCCAATTCAATACTTAGACCGTCCCACACAGGGCAGCAGTAGTCGAAGTGCAGCTCGATAAGAGCTCGATATTTAACTATTATAGCGCGAAAGCGCGCGTGATATCGCCTCTTAGCCGACGAGGCGTAGGCCGAGTCGGCTAAAATTAGGCGATATCACGCAAGCTTGAGCGCTATAATAGTTTTATAATTCAACACATTGATAACAAAGCACAGTTTGAAGAAAAAATATCGCTGACAACCCTTTTATTTAAAAAAAAGCTTACATATGTTTTACCGCGCGAAACTTGCAACATCACACAGTTCATGAATGAAAGTGGCGCCTTTGTCAATATTGTGCAAGCTTGAACATGAACACTATAACTGTTTTGTAATTCAACACATTGATAACAAATCACAGTTTCGAGAAAAAATTCATTGAGATATACAACCTTTCATTAAGTAAAAAGGCTAACAACAATATTTTGCCTCGCACCATTTATTAAACAACAAGCAGTGAATGCAGAAACCTTTGCCAAGCTGAAATTAATTTAGCGTACACAATCAGTTGAGAGTTTCTACAAAGAGCTTTCGTCTACTCAAAGAACGGAACAAAGAAGTAACTACCAGAATTAAAACACAGTAAAATGGCATAGAATGTCTTAGTTACAAGTGTTTCGTATCTTGAAAAGGTCAATTCAGAATCAAAGCAAATTGAACAAACACACGGCTACGAACCTAAACATAGCGGCGAAAAGTCGGAAAGAACTGCAGCGTGGACTATGTCTTACAAAAATTCACAGCTAAAGGATACAAGAAACGGTTAAAACATCATACCTTTAGTTCATTTGGCTTTTTATTCCCTTCCATCAGCACCAAATTTTCAAACATCGAAGTACGAGGTTATGTTAGTCGATCAATGTTGTTTACAAACTTGCTCGTTTCTTAGCTCCTACAGCCGTAATGACGAGATCAGAAACTATTCTGAGAAAGCATCAAGCCTATATCATATTCCAGAGGTGATTACCAAAGGAATTTTACGAAAATTGTGCTCTTTCATTCACTCCTTGTCGAGCGGTCAAACTTTGAACCAGTTTTCATTCAGCTACGCCAAGAAACACAGCGATCAGTACCGCGACCGCGACAACGCGAAAATTTCGCGCCTTTTTTGTCCAATCATGTGAACAATACTTTTTCTCTTTTCTTTTCTTCTCTTTTTTTCTTTCTTTTCCCTTTTTTAATTAACTAATAGTTCACGCACTTTTTCGCCCCAAAACACGAAATTGCAGGCAGCAGTCATTTTCACTTTCCTTCAAAATGCGAAAATTACCGCCATCGCTGGTTATACGTCATGTAGACATAACGCATATCGATAACCTTTTGACCATATTTGGGCAGTGTATCAATGTGTTGAATTATAAAGAAGAATAGCCGTTTCTTTACTTATAAAGGGCCTCAGCCTTTTAAGTGCACCTATACCAGAAAAAATGGTCTTGGCGATTTCGTCAACATGTTTGGACCAAGATAAATTTTGGTCAATGTAAATTCCCAATGATTTAGTGTCGATCACTCTTTTAATGACATGCCCTTCAATCTGTACGTTAAGTGAATGGGGAGCGGTGTTAGCAAGCCTTTGACGTGAACCTATTAACATTAACTCAGTCTTGGCAATGTTTAGGCTTAATCATTATTCGACCTGAGCCATCCATGAAGGTTAGATAATTCGCTATTTACTATAGTCAGTTTCAAGTTCAGGTACACAAACATCAGTACAAAGTATTGCTGCCAGTAGCTTCGTCAGCATACAGTTCGGCAGGTCGTTAATGTATATTAAAAAAAGAAGTGGGCCAATTAGACTTCCCTGTGGGACTCCACAGGTGACAGCAAGCGCACCAGATAGCTTACCATTGACTAAGCACTTTTGGCGGCGGTCACTAAGATAAGAATCAAACCACTTTAAGGCCTTTTGATCAACTCCATAGCTAACCAACTTACTTAAAAGGATCTTATGATCAAACAATCGTGTCGAAAGCTTTTTTTAAGTCAATAAATATCACCCCGTTGATGAAACCATTGTCTATATTGACAGACCAGCTGTTAGTAGTTTCAAGCAAGGATGTAAGTGTGCTGTGAAGAGATCTAAAGCCAGATTGACAATTAGCTAGAAGTTTGTTATCATTAAGGTACTTGTAGACTTGATCGTAAATTATCCTTTCAAAAATCTTAGCAACAGCAGGAATAATCGAGATTGGCCGATAATTGTTGACATCTTGTCTTTTACCCTTTTTAAAAATTGGCGAAACTCTTGCTAACTTCCCTGAATCTAAGGGAACTAAACCAGAAGAGAGTGACTGGTTGAAAATAAATGTTAAAGAAGGTGCTAAAATGCGTGCAGCAATTTTAAGTAGCTTAGATGGTACATTATCCAAACCAGTCGTTTTCTTAGCTTCTAGGTTTTCAAGTAATTTTCGGATTTCGCTAATACTACAGCTGTTAAAAGAGAATATTTTATTTGTAGGCTTCAAATAATAACCTGGTTCATTAACAGCCGGGGGTATGTCTTTTGCCAAAACATGACCAATGTTTGCAAAATGGTCATTGAAGGCCTCTGCCATTTCCGGTGCAGAACTAATTTTATTGTCACCAATTACGATATCCGCAATGCCTTTCTTTTGGTGTTGGCGATAATGCAGTTCGTTAATTAGTTGCCATGTTTTACGAGGGTAAAGTCTTAATGATGAATCATTTACAGACTGCATTGGATGGCCATCTGGTACATACGGGATACCTAAACCTACATCAGGGTGTCCTTGGGCAGACGGCTTTCAATGGAAGACTGGGTGGAGATCTCAAGACATGAATGGTGACTATTCAAACAACTCAAAGTCGACTGAATTTCACCTTGATGGAGAAGTAGATAACAAGAAAGTAAACAGATCATTCTGTATGAAGACTAATACAACAAACGACGTAAAGAATTTCACTTGGCCCTCAGGTGAATAACAAACATACATTGCTCGTTTATAAAGTAAGCATTTTTGTTAACATAAATATAATTACAGCCGCCGAACCTCGACAAACTACAATACAGTTTAGTCCACAGCATGTTGATAGGGAATGCTTACCGGTAATCAAGAGAATTTAAGAAGTGATCTTGATCTCGATTCCTTAGTTTGGCCGCAGAGACTACTCTTAATAACAATAAACAAGGGAAGGGACAAGCATAATTTGAAGAAGCAAGAAGCAAGTTCCCGGAATTATTCCTTTAACTTGAGCCAATTTAAATTCTTGGGTGGCACGCACGAAGGGTCTCGTCCCCGAGTTCCTTTCCTTTCCTTTTGGCGAAAATCAAATGTATAGTTCGGGCGCACTTGTCCTCGAGCACGGTCTCTTTCTGTTTAGCAACAATAAACCCGTAACTTAATCGAAACTTTTATTTTTTCCAGGTCAGTACTGTATATATAAGAAGAGAGTGTGCCCTGCAGGTTTGTCAAAGGGTCATGTCAAATGGGATGATGATGATAATACAACATTTACTATCAAAGGAGGGACACTTCCCGGTGGTAAATATAACCGCAATACAGAGATTCGGTTTTGCTGTAAAATTGACGGTGACAAAAACGAGCCCATCCTCCTACCCACCAAAACTCCATTTTTCCTGCTGGCGTACAACTCATCAAAATGTCAGATGGTCAAGTGGGCTACAGCGAACTTGGAATGGATATATTATGACACGGAAGATCGTAATCAAAATTCAGATAAAGCAGGAGGGAAATATCCGTATGAGGCAGGGAAAAAGCATCCCACGATATATTATTGTTACTACCGCGGTAAGTAAAAAGAAAACGGTTGGAGCCTTCGATCTTGTGATCAATGTTCCTTAGGTTATACTGTGGGTATGGGGGTTATATAAATATTTTATGGGTGTGTGTGGGGGGGGGGGGGATATTTCTCTTTTCTATGTTTCAGATTTCGAAGGCAATTTATACTATAATTAACGATAATAAATATGAGACAAAGGACCCGAGAATTTAACCGTTAAGACAATACTGGGTGTCGTTGAATCAAGGGGCACTTACTTCCAGATACTGATTATGCCGTTAGCCTGGAAAGAGTTTTCTAAGTTAACGTGGTCGTTGGTAGTTCAAAAGGCCAGATATTGCAATCAGCATATCTCACAAAATAAACGATACCAAGTTTATTGGTTTTGAAAATTAGTTAAAACTTAAGCAATTGTCTGTGGCATGAGTCTGCAACTTCAGCTTCCTGTGCTATCTTTTTTCTGAACTCCAAACCAACAGGTACCAGGTAATTTTCATAACCATGATCTGTTCCTCAATTATCACATTCCTCTGTCTTTTTAGAATGTAATGAAACCCTGACTGGATTGAGCGGGACTTTCCATTCACCAAACTATCCACAAAAGTACCCGGATGGACAGTACTGCTCCTGGAGGATCACGGTCAACATAGCGCAACAAATCCACTTAACGTTCACAAACTTCAGTTTGCAAAGTGAGAATAACACAGACAGTTTATACATCTATGATGGAGAGAATGCCACAGGGGAGGTGTTAGGAGTGTTTTACGGAGATCACCCTCCCCCCAAGGAAGGAATTAATTCCTCGTCAAACAAAATGTTTGTAATATTCAAATCAGATAAAAATGACTCTTACACCGGCTTCAGTGCATCGTACAGTGTAGCCAATTATCCAGGTAAGAAATATGAAATTATCTTCTCCTCAGTTTCAGCACAATTCTTTAACTTTTTAAATAATTCGAATAAGCGCCGCATTGGTGTCATCGATTACATACACCTTATTCGATGGTTTAACAGATAATACGCACGGATATTTTACGAGTTGCGTAGTATTTTTTCGAGCCCCGCAGGGGCGAGAAAAAATGCGAGCAATGAGTAAAATGTCTGCACGTATTATCTGTTAAACCATCGAATAAGGGATTTATTATTCGACTGAAATTATTTTATTTATAATATCTTGTGTCTTGAAACCGGGATGCTAAGGTGTAATACGGCAATCTACTGTGTAATACGCTCGGATATTTTGCGTGTTCTCTTTCCCTTTTAAGGTAAAATGACGTCACAGTCGAATAATAAGCAAAAATAACCACCAAAATCCTCATCAAAGATATAAGAAGTAAAAAAAAAAGAAAATTAAATGTACCCCGTTACTGCCATGGGCAATGAATTGTCTGAAAGTCGAGCCGTGTTATTTAATTTAAACTATGCAAAAATACGAAATTTAAAATATGCGCCTGCGTGCTTGAACAATAATTATGTTTACGATTGATTCCTTGATATGCCACTGAAGTGACGTCTGTTAGTTCAATAATAATATGAAAAGACCTGTTTCGTTATCTCCTAATTAGTATCAACTGTTGCCACTACAACTACACCAATGCCGGAAGTGACATCATCCCCAGCTGTTACCCCCACAACGTTGAAAAAGATAACATCGAGCGGAGAGCCGACTTCAAAAAAAGGCGGGAAAAATAATCAAAGTAAAGAATCTGTAGGAAAAGGTAATGAACGCCAATTTTTTACTTCATGTATTTTCACACTCAATGTTCACTTAAAAAATTAAAATATTATTAATATTAATATTGGCGCCGATGACAAGGAGAGTAGGACGTTGTCGTGCTGTAAAGTCATGTGTTACCACTTTAAATTACTTTAAATTACTTCACGAGGATAAAACACATTATTCTCACATTAATAATTGTAAACTTGCCATGCGCAACTCATCTTTGTGTGCCTTTATTTACCTCCTTGGATTGCCCGTGATTTTCTGTTGATCAATATTTTATTGAATTCCTCTCTAACAGGTCTGAATATGATAGCTATCGTCGTTCCAGTGGTAGCAGTAGTTTTTATAATCGCCTTGCTTGTAGCTGGGTTCTTTTATTGCAAAAGGTAAGATATAACACATATTTTGTTAGACAGCCAGTGTCAATCAGTGTCTGGTTCATATATAAATCACTTTGTTTTGAGAATTCTGAGAATTCATTGAGAACTTGTCAGTTTCATGTTTATGTTCCATGCAGACGAAGAAGGAAACGAGAAGAGCAGGGAACGCCAAAACAAGTGGTTTATTCAAGGTAATAATGACTCGACTTACACCCAAAAAACAGCAAAACCTTCTCTACAGAAAAATGATATCTTACGCTTTAAAGAGTGCCATTCCTAACATAACCGAAACCATTTGAAAGCAAATAATTATGACGTTTATCATGAAAAAGTACTGTTCTAAAAAAACTGTGTTTGCTAAGAACTATGGCATAGTTTACAATTTAACCAAGACATTTGAAAACAGGATGTGGGTGGAAGATTATAAAAGTCAAATCCTATGGCGTTGTGTCTCCCAATCGCTGAAAATAATCTCCGAATACGACAATTTATTATGTTTCCTGTTACAAAATCCTCCACTATCCAGTGGTTTCTACGCCGCTATTTTGAACCGTTAAAAAGCCTGGGGGCGAGGTTGAGGGAGAATTTTAAGACAAGAAATGCGTGTTAATATGAAGCAACACGTCGTTTACTTCCTTGACCTGATTTTTAAAGATTTTTTGTTTAATGAATTTCAGGTCAAATGGTGAAACAACGATGTCACTTGAAAATCCGTGCTATGATCGGTAAGAATGCGGGCCAATCAATCTCCAAAACATAATGTATGTTAAGAAAGAAGATGAGTCTTTAAGTAGTATTTAGCGTACCCTAATTCCTTGAACGGTTTTAAAAATACCTCGGTTTTATTGAATTGCAGGCCAAAAGTTGAAACACCAATGTCAGTTGAAAATTCGTTTTATGATTGGTAAGTACCAGGACAAATACACAGATCACTGTACCAGGACAAATACACAGATCACTGTACCAGGACAAATACACAGATCACTGTACCAGGTCAAATACACAGATCACTGTACCAGGACAAATACTCAGATCACTGTAGTGCTTTTTTATTTCGTGAATACGCGAATCCTTGAACGAGATACAGTATACAGTATACAGTAGACAGTATACGATATACAGTATACAGTATACGATATACAGTATACAGTATACAGTATACAGTATACAGTATACAGTATACAGTACACAGTATACAGTATACAGTATACAGTATACAGTATACAGTATACAGTATACAGTATACAGTATACAGTATACAGTATACAGTATACAGTATACAGTATACAGTATACAGTATACAGTACACAGTTTTCCGCATACAGTATACAGTATACAGTATACAGTATACAGTATACAGTATACAGTATACAGTATACAGTATACAGTATACAGTATACAGTATACAGTATACAGTATACAGTATACAGTATACAGTATACAGTATACAGTTTTCCGCATACAGTATACAGTATACGGTATACAGTATACAGTATACAGTATACAGTATACGGTAAACAGTATACAGTATACAGTATACAGTATACAGTATACAGTATACAGTATACAGTATACAGTATACAGTATACAGTATACAGTATACAGTATACAGTATACAGTATACAGTATGCAGTATGCAGTATACAGTATACAGTATACAGTATACAGTATACAGTATACAGTATACAGTATACAGTATGCAGTATACAGTATGCAGTATGCAGTATGCAGTATGCAGTATACAGTATACAGTATACAGTATACAGTATACAGTATACAGTATACAGTATACCGGGGATAGATATGCAAAGTTTTACTCCTTCTTCCAGCTGTAAACGTATCTTACTAATTTCGCTGACCAGTGCATAAGGTTTTTTAAGAAACACTACTCAAAAAACAGAATAAAACAAGGAGCTAAAACATATAAACTGCAAGAAGTCTTGATTCCGATAGACAAACGGCAGCTTTAGACTTGGATCTTAGACGCTTACATCCATGATAAAGATCTACTTCTATAAATGGCTATGCACAGCGCACATGTAAACTGACCTCCTGTCATTAAAGAGATTTATATCCCAAATACCAAAGAGTCATAAAAAACATATCGAGTACTTGTCACATCTCTATTTTGGTGATCTAAGGGGAACTAAAGGCTTCTTGATACATTTTGCGACTAGCGGGAGTCGTGTTTGGCCTCTTTTATAATACTGATACGCGTATAACGAAAACCCCCGAAAATAAGCCCCCCCCCCCCTCCCCTCGAAAATAAGCCCCCCTAATTTATCACCCTAATTTATTAAAAATTCCTTCCAATATTAAGCCCATGGGGGTGTTTTAAGGACCAGCTAGATGTACAATTCATGATTAAACTGGTTTGTCTGTGTTTCCTTTAAATTCGGGATCACTTGGAAAGGGTAATGTCGAAGTCGAGTGATTTAGTTGGTCGCGATTTCCAGTTTAGGAACGTTACCATGTTTTATTGATTTCTTGGTCAAGTCAACAGATATTTTGCAAGCGAAAATTACAAGAAAAAGTAGTAAGTAGCGCGCCTATTTGAAAGCGTGCACTAAAAACGTTTTCTTCTTTCCCTATTCTACAGCGGTTATATTTTAGAAAATAAAGCTTGTTCCTCAGAAGAAAACGACCTATACACCGAGGTTAAAGAAGAAGACAAGAATGGCAAGATGTACGGACAACAGAATACTGAAAACCCTTTGTACGAGACTGCAGGGGGTGACGCGGTGTTCAACCCCGTGTATGACAGGTTTGTTTCTTGTTTATTTTTCTTAAGCTTCCAGAGTAAAAGCAATCTCGTTTATTATTACTCGTGACGTAGCCCACGAGCTATGAATTCGGCTCTGAGTTTTCTTTTTTCCTTTTTTTTCGTGTCACATTAGTTCATGCAAATTTATTCACGCATATTTTAGCTTCATTGGTCTGATTGGTTGACAAGCGACCTCGTAATCTCGCTCTTGATCTTAAGATGGCGGCATAATCTCTCCGTGTGTTGACTTGAGAAGCAGAAGAAGCTAGAATTACAGCGTTCAAGTTTTTAAGACAATGCAAGGCGTTAATGCATGGATTGGATTAAAATAATACATTTTATATTTCATGCTGTCCTCATACTTCGTATGATTATTCTATATTGTCAGGAAGCCTATAGTGCATAAGCCCCCGGCTTCTATATAGGCTTCCTTGTCACTACCACATTAAACATTTTGTAGTCTATCGTCTTTTAAGTTATTATACATTTCTAGTGTGTTGTATTATTATTATAATTGTTATTATTATTATTATTATTATTATTATTATTATTATTATATACATGTATATTTTTTTTTAATGTGGTTAATGGCAAAATAAATAAAATGGAAATGGAAATGGAAAATATTGTGTTCGCCGCTTGTTGCTGTGGGGTATTTGTTCCGGCAAGTTTTGTGTAACTTGCTATTTCACGGTTAGCGATCGTGGTTTGAAGTGTCGGCTACTGAATGTAGTGAATGTAATACAGTCTTACTTTTCAGACATAATTTTATGTTTCCCTGTAAAAGCACTTAAATCACTCGGGAATCAATACTGCAATGAGTTAAAGACGCCACAAGTTCAAGCTGTGTCCAGCTTCTTGTTTTCCAGGGTTCCACACAAGTAACCCAGGACGGTTTCCTCTGAAAATAGAAGTAACCTTATCCACCGTTTTAGCTTTTGAGCCCGCGGTAATTGGCTATGTTGTTGCGGTGTCCTCGCCTTTTTCTTCTATTTACTTGTTGAATTACTTTAATTTTTCTTTGTTGTGAATGTCATCATCGTCTTTTCTTTCTTTTTGTAAAAAGCAAAAGCAGAAACCAACACTTCCAAATTCCAATTAGATCTGGAAAGTGTCCCCATGCAATTAGTACTAGGTGCTAGACCTTTCACACTTAAATAAAGTAAAATTTTTATTTTATTTTAAATGTCTTTCCTGTGCAATGCTAAGCTGGAAGCGTTTCCCTACAGACAGAAAATAGACTTCCAAGCCAGGAGGAAGAAAAAGAACCATAGCAAGATCGGAGAAATTAAAAAGGATTAAATGTGGACTTTCAAGTATTTCCTTCGGTATGAACGTAGCCTGCGATCGAGAGCAGAATACTTTTTCGGACTGTTGAAAATAACTTTGTTTTTGCGCGGCCAATAGAAGGTTAAAAACTGCCAACGTTTCCAAACTTCTGTTCACGATTTTAGGTAAAATACAACTATATGTATAATAATTTCTTTTGTCCAGTTGTATAATAATAATAGTATAAAACAGGCGTTTCATTTTTTTTCTTTTTTGCAGCTCTATTTGCAATGAGAAGCCGGGCGACTGATGACTACTCAGCTAGGAAGCTAGGAAGCTCTTAAAAGATTAAGCGAAAAAAAAAAAACGTTAGAATTACGCTATGCACGGTAAACTCGTGTTGTACGAATTGTGATTTAGGATCTGTAGGCTGGTTTACCCTTTCACTCCCAGAGTCAATTATGGAGACAAGTAGTGTATGTAGTTCTAATTTTTGAGTCTGTGGCTAAATCCTATGGTGTGACCATTCAAATGAAACCTCTTTGGCAGTACTATTGCATGGTACCATTTGTTCTAACTTTTGAGTCTGTCAACGAAATCCTATGGTGTGACCATTCAAATGAAACCTCTTTGGCAGTACTTTTGCATGGTACCATTTGTTTTCCCGTACTTTACACAATGAAATTTCGGATTTTTCTTCTGAATTTTGAGTTTTGGCACTCTCAGTGGGAGTTAAAGAGTTAACCACGTATCGTCTTCACATAAGAGTACCACTCTTGTGTGTCTTGGGCAAGACACACTGCTTCTTCCATACATGTGACTACTACAAGGGAGGTGGTTCAGTTGATGGCTTGCAAACAATATTATTTTACATTGGTGTCACTAGCTCGATTTTGATTGGCTATAAGCACGCAGCTAATTATTGCTTGCTGTTTCTGTTACGTCATACCTACAAACAATAGTTTTATGCATGCAGAAGTGACGTCATACCTACAGACAATAGTTTTATGCATGCAGAAGTGACGTAAGTTGTTTACTTACAAGTTGACTGCTGTGCATTGATCACTTTTTTGTGCGTGCATTGATCACTTTTTTGTGTTATCCGCCTCAGCCTTCGGCTTCGGCAGATAACACAAACTTTGGCCTTAATAATTATCGCTATCATGCTGAACCTCATCCAATAATTGTTAAATAGCGCGCGAAAGCTCTATTCAGTAAACCTTATTCCCCGGCACTGTTCGTAGCAAAGGGGTGTCAGTTACAGCGAGGTGTCCGCAAAGCGTTTTTTTTGTTGTTGTTGCAATTTCTACAGTAAGACAGAGACTGAATCAGATCAGTCGTGTTTTTTTTTCTCCTCACGGTGCGCTATGTACAATGTTCTAATCCAAGATTTGTAAATAGAGTTAATTTGTAAATAGACGTTTGGTATCATGTGTCTATATTTTGAAATCTTAGATTGAATTAGATAGATATTTTATTCTGTACTGACGAATTTAAAGGGGCAGTATCATCACGAGGTCGAAACTTGAAAACGTCGGCCCACGTTTTCAAGTTTGATTCCGCAAATTCAAAAAGGCCGTCGAGAAGTGGAGGTATTTGTTGAATCAAAAAATCCGTTTTGATAGCCGGAAGAAAGAAAAAATCACTTTTAACAGCGATATGTCCAAAATTCCGGTGCAAGAATAGTGAACAGTGCCGCGCGTGGAACCTCGTGATACTGCCCCTTTAACGTTTATAAATAAAGCCTGAATCCACTTATATCGAATTCAATTTATCGCTTTTAAGTACACCTCCAGTTTAGGTATTTATTAACGCATCTGAATTCGTAAGCGGCATTGGGCGATCGGACGGAAGCCCCGTGCGCGAGGTACGACGACCGACCCTCGCATCACGAGCCCTCGAATCGCGCGCTTGCTACTCCACTTTCAAGCTCTTTTAAGAAAACTTACGCAATAGGACAGCAGGTGGAGGAGGACGGCAAAATCTTGTGTGAGAAGCGTGACAGCAATTATGTTTGACAAAATTTCTGACTGAACTTTGCTTTCTTCTCATTGTTCATGCATGTCGCAGAGATGTCGTCAACGACCAGAGCACAGTCGGATGTAAACTGAAGATTGCGTCAAAACACATCAGTAATTAATTGTCACACCGGTTTCACAAGAAAGTCTGATCTTGCAGTCCTCTTCCCTTTGCCGTTCTGTTGTTATTAAAATTCACTATTATATTGTCAGTTACCTCAGCGATCAACCTGCGCTGAGACTCCCATTTTTTTTGCTCAGATTCCTCCTCATTATTGTGGTTGTTGTTGATCTTGGTGAGACACGAATACCCGATCGTGACTAGAACACCACACGGGTGACCTACGAGTACATACGAGTAACATACGAGTACATACGAGTACATACGAGTAACATACGAGTACATACGAGTAACATACGAGTAACATACGAGTACATACGAATACATACCAGTAACATACGAGTACATACGAGTCACAAACGTCCGACATGCGAATTTGTGGGCGAAATACAAAGGGGCTTTGTGAAAAGGGTACAAATAGCGACACGAGATTCGCGCGTGTTTGCCCCTGAATTGCGAGGGATTCCGCTCACGAGGAACACGAACACCAGCGTTTTTTGTTTAATACTCATACTAGAAATACGTGATTCACAAAACCTCGCAAAGTTAGAAGTGGATGCACATTTGATTTTTTTCAGAAAGAAACAGAGAAACAAAGAAACAAATAAATAAATAAATATACGCTGGAAATAGATTCTGAGTGAAAATCCGCGCGCTATATCATGGTACGAGTATATCCCAAGAACGATTTTAAACAAAAAAATAATCTTGAATAACCGATTCCCAACCATTTCCATGCGAACAAATTAATCTGTGTTATCAAGTGTTGCCAAAAAAGGAGAAAGATCCCATACTGCGTTGTGCACACGTGCTTGGTTATCCAATACTGTTGGAGTTAGCTATAAAGCACGTTTTTGCTTTGGATCGATCGGACGACCTTCTACATGCAGACAGACTGTTGATAGATACAGAACCAAAATAACACTGCTGGTAAGGACTGTTAGTACACGCTATTTTAAGGCATGCACGTTATAAAGCCTGAAAAAATCAAATGTGTATCCACTCCTAGCTTTACGAGGTTTTGAGAGTCACGTATTTCTAGTATGAGTATTAAACAAAAAACGCTGGTGCTCGTGCGCGCAATCCCTCGCAATTCGGCAAACACGCGCGAATCTCGTGTCGCTATTTGTACCCTTTTCACAAGCCCCCTTTGTATTTCGCCCACAAATTCGCATGTCGGTCGTATGTGACTCGTATGTACTCGTATGTTACTCGTATGTCACTCGTATGTACTCGTATGTTACTCGTATGTGACTCGTATGTACTCGTATGTTACTCGTATGTACTCGTATGTACTCGTATGTTACTCGTATGTACTCGTATGTTACTCGTATGTACTCGTAGGTCACCCGTGTGGTGTTTTAGTCACGATCCGAATACCCACGACGTCTCTCTCAGGAATGAAAACAAAGATTTTCAATTCATTGTTATGTTAAAAAAACAAACTAACACTGAACTCTCACACGAAAATAAACGTGAGTGAACTGTTGTCACGCGGATATGGCGTGATCCGTAACCTGACGTCTTCCCTAACAATTAGCTAAAGTGTAACTGACGCACTTTGACAAGGAGGAAATGATACTTTTAATAAGCTTATCAACTGACCATATTTACTTTCTTTTGGGACGTTGCACCGAATATCAGAACTGGTAAAATGATGATTTGTGGAGTTTTAGGACTGATGACCCTTGTGAATTGTTTGGATTCGTCAGGTAGGTAATTTATATCGATTTTCAGCGGCACGGGAAGGAGATATCGCAGAATGTTACGTCCAGACTAGTCATGATGAACGTTATTACCATTTTTATTTTACTTCAGCAATTTTGGTTTCTTTAACGCCGATTACTGGCAATAGAGTCTATAAGTTACCATGACTTTGCCCAAACCTTGATTGAAAATTGTTCAAAAGAAAGCCGCCATGTTAAAATAACTATGATAAAGATAATACAGAGGACAAAACATCGCGAATTTCGCGATGCCTGAACAAGAATTTCCAGCCTAATAATTGCGTGATTCTTATCATTGCTTTTGGTATATTAGAAATCCAACTATCCAGCTCACATTACTTGACATTTCGGACTAAGCGAAAGTGACCTACATGTATTTATAAGTTATTTTATCTTTAATTAATCTCGACTAATTGTTAATATTCGATGAGAACAGCTTTTTTGCGTGAATTTGGAATGCCGGAAGTCTGCGGCACCTTATTCGGATTACTCTCTAGTGTTGTGACTCCCGATCTCCAATCCTTAATGTTAATAGGGAGTGGGAAAGAGAATTCCTCTTTCCCCCCGCGTTTACTGCCACGCAAGCTAGTTGAAATATCGACGAGTACCGTAAAAGGTTCAACCCCAAAGTAAATGAGAACATTTTATGTTTGCTTATTTATCTCGAATCTATAGCTACCATTGGCGTTACAGATGTAACGCTAAAATTGTGTACATTAAAATATTGTCATTCTCGTCAGCCTTCGAAAGCTATTTGTTGGTCGGTTGTTATAAACTTAAAGGGTTTTTAGTACATTCAAAACAAACACAAATTGCGTTTGATGGTTTTGTTTTGACGTCCTTGATAAATTTGTGGCCATTTGGAGTAGAGGTGAATTCCCTTCGTTCTGATACCTTGCTATCAGAGTACCCTTCGATTTTCCTAGTAAACAGAGACCCCTGCGTCTCCACTCACTTTCATTCCTTTCCCTAGCTATGCGAGGTTTACATAAGAAGAGGAGTGCGTGTGGATTCAGTTTCAGGCCTCACGAACGTAAAGGCATGCGTAAGGTTCTGGCCACACCGCGGAGATTGTGCAGTGTAGCAAAGTGTTAACTGCAAGGGACACACTGCGTCATCTCCGTGTTGTGGCCAATACCTTGCACAGGCACACAGCTATATTACCCGGGCAATGGCAACCATGGACAGAGCTGTTTCATCCTGAATAGGATGAGTGCTAACTTACGTACAATATATGATACTGGCCATATCACGGAGTTGGTATAGTGTGTCCCATGCAGCCGTTATAGTTTCCTCATTAGACAGAAGGTTAAAAAGAAGGGGAGGGGGAGAGGGGCTAATTTTGAATCATGAACAAAACTCTCATTAACTTTTTAACCTGGTAACTCATTGGAATATTACACGTAACGGGTTTGCTGGGTTTTTATCAAAAGTGCAATGTCATCTATAGTATAGCCTGCCTATATAATATCTCAGGACAAAGATTTCCTTGTAATGACACTTTTTTTAGCAAATTTATTGGTCCAATAATAACAAATAAATAGGAACAAGACAAATACTAGCATGAGTAGCGCCAACGGGACACGTGACCCATGCGGGGCGCCACCCCAATACAAGCTAAGTAAAATCTAAAAAAATTCTCTGAAAACGGTAATTAAAATGTGATAGTTAAATGGTTGAATCTAACAAAAATGCGCAAAAAACGGTAATCAAAGTGTAAATTATGAACGGTGGCACGGGCAATTGCGAGAGAGGAACCAAGTGCAGGGCATGTCAATATCAAAAGTAGAATCTAACAAGGAAAAGTAAGTAGCACGCAGATAATTCTTAAAAATGCTTAGGATGGAGAGTTTGTCGGAAGTAGCTAGTCTGCAAATAGTGTTCCAGGGTTTTACAATCCGATTAAAAAAATAGGCCTGAAAAGCAGTGGTTTTACAATAGGCAGGTTTTAACAAAAGGGTAGGATTCTGAGAACGAGACCGGTCATGCGAGACAAAGGTAATGCATCGATCGATATTTAAGTCAGTAGATCCTGCAATTAAAAAGGAATACTAGTTAAGATCTCTAATTTCCCTGTCATAAGTAGGTGGAAGTAGTCGAAGAGTCAGCAATCGTTGTTTTTAGGAGACCTCGCCGATTTTAGTTCTGAGTATCCAGCGAGTTGCACGCCTCTGGACTCTTTCTAGGATCGTTCTCAATTTGACACTTCCGGGAGACCACACCTATGTGGCATAAGAGATTTATGACTTCACTAGGGAGCCCGCCTGACTTTAACATCCGTAATAAGTGGACAAGTTTTTTTTCAGAAGACCTAACATTCTGTTAGCCTTGAGTACGATATGCATAACATGCGAGTCACACCACAGATTGCTTGAGATGATAACGCCGAGGTCCCCTTCTTCGAAAACACGTTTTATATAAGTATTGCCAAGGTAATATTCATGAGTTACAGGTGATTTCTTCCGCGTGGCTGTACGCAATAGTACGGCGCAACTTGGTGTCATCAGCATACAGAGCGGTGTTAGTTTGCTCATGGACGACGTCAGAAAGGTCATTGATAAATTTCACAAAGAGCAGGGGTCGACAATGCTACCCTAAGGTACACCAGAGGTGTAAGGAAGTAGTTCAGAAGCCATGCCATTAATCACAACTCTCTGTGATCGGTCTTTTAGGGTTGTCAGTAAAACGCGGGGTCCGGGCCAGGGTCGGGGTGGGATTAGGTCTAGGATTAGGTATGGGATTAGGCATAGGGTTAGGATTAGGTAAAGGGATTATATTTAATCCCATACATAATCCTAGACCTAATCCCACCCCGACCCCGGCCCCGACCCCGCGTTTTACTGACACTCGTCTTTTAGGTAGTTGGAAAACCAATTTATTAGCTGACCTGTGATACCGTACCATTTCAGCTTTTCAATAAGGATGGCGTGATCGACAGAGTCGAAAGCCTTGGCAAAGTCAAGGTACAAAACATCCGTCTATTTATTTTTGTCGAGTGCCTCTCCAATTAAATGGAGTACGGAAAGGAGTTGCGAAGAACACGAACGAGAGCGCATAAAGCCGTGCTGCAAAGATGTAATTAGCCGGGAAACATGGGCGAAAAGCCTGTTACAACGCAGCGTTCCATGACCCTGCCCACAATTGGTAATAGGGAGCTTAAGATCCAGGACGCGACGGCTTTTAGAACGCGGTGACCGAGCTAAAGCCTGGAACGAGAACGCCGTTCTAAGCTCGGGAAAAATAAACTTTTAAGTTTTGCGATGCGACGCGGTTGTTCAAGATTTTTGTTTTGACAAAAGAAAACGCAAAATATAAAATGAGCTCGTTCAAAGAAGTCCAAGAAATGTTGTTATTGTGCTTGGAAGAAGAAATCATTGATGATGAAGAATTTGCCGTGTTGTACTAGGCATACACACCGCAGAATCCCCTATTTGCTCACTCGTCGTATGAGAAATTTTCTCTTGTAAATGAAGACCCGTCTGAATGTAAAGCAAATTTTCGCGTGGAAAAGGGAGATATCTCTTTACTTGTTAAAACCTTAAGAGTTCCTCCTATCCAAAGCATTCTCTAATTCGGAGGGCTCGTCTGGCGTTATTCCCGCAGCTCTTTCTTCATCCCTCAGTTTTTTCTTGTACCTAATAACAAGAATTCCCACGTGGTCGCGAACCGACCGCTTATCAACGCTAAATTTAGGCCCCGTCCACACGTATACGTTTACGTTCGTAAACGCATATTTTTTAATCTAAAACGCTCCCGTCCTCACGAAGCCAGCCATCGTTTACGATTCGTTTTCACCTGTCCACACGTAAACGCTAAAACGATACGTAAACGCTAAAAATATGCATTGAGCATGCGCTAGATAACTTCAGCATGCGCCATAAACAGCTGTGACGTCAGCGTTTACAAAAATATCCGTTTACGCCTTCCACACGTAAACGGGTAAACGGCGTTTTCGAAAATATCCACTTTGAAGAGCGTTTTCGAAAATAGCCGTTTAGGGTGACCGTTTTCATCGTTTACGTGTGGACGGGAGGCCTAAACGCATAAAAAAATATGCGTTTACGAACGTAAACGTATACGTGTGGACGGGGCCTTAGGAACTGAACATTTATTCAAAGTCGGCAATTTTTTCCCACAGGCTTCTTCTCTGTGTGGACTTGGCAACTTCCCTACACAGGATTATGCCGTGGTCGTTTGTCCAAGACATCACCGAACTAAAAGAAAAAATAAAACAACAACATCTTTAAAACCGAGTTAAATTTGAGCTCAGACTGAGTTGAAAATAATTTTGTGCTTAATTCTACGAAACATCACTTCTTGCATGTTCTTAGCAAATTAACGCTTAATTTTGCTAAATACAAGGGTAAAAAACAGGGGAAAAAAAGAGAAAGCTTGGAGGCACAACTTACTTCGAAGATTTTGTCGAAGCCATTCATATTCTTCGCTAACCTAAGTCAACCTGTAAATAAAGTTTAAAAAAGTCAGAGCTTTCCCATTTTTGCGGCGTAAATTTCGCTAGAAAGTTTCTATATGAATCAAGGTTTCGATTTATGTTTAGAGTTGGCACTTAATACACCGTTTTCTTCAAAACAACAACATTTAATACTCACGTTTTCTACACAACGCCAAATCCTTCTGACTCGAGTTCTCCAGGCGACGGCGACGCTGCGAGCCAGCACTCCGAGGCAAGCGGACTGCTGCTTTTCTGTGAAAAATTACTTCCGGCCGCGTCTTAAAACCGTCGCGTCCTGGATCTTAAGCTCGCTATTAACGAGATTGGTCTGTAATTTTCAGCTGCTTCTAAAAGATCCTTTTTGTGAACCGGAGTAACATCAGTTGATTTCCATTCCAATGGAAACCGCCCAAAATTCAAAGAACAATTGAATAATGCACAAAGACTTAAGAATACGCGCAGGGATTCTATGGGGACCATGCAGTGGCTTTTGATGTATCTAGATTAGTCAAACAATCTCTCACCTCACTGACAGATAACGTGATCTCGGAAATTTCCATCGTTCTCATGGGTTAAGAGTGTAAGTTGTGCGCTCTCACCTGCTCAGATTGTGTATATACAGAGCAGAAATAAGTATTAAAGAGCGAAGCTTTTTCAGTGGAACACCAGTGATGCTGCTGTTTACAATAATTATTATATTTAGGGGCACAATTCAAATTAATGTGAAAGAGAGGGCAACATTGAATTCCATGAATTTGGCGCCAAACAGCCTAAGTTAATTTTATTATCACAATGATTGTATACTTTTGAACTTTATCATTTTACATGTATTTTTCTCTCTCTCTCTGATCTCAAACTCACAAATTCCACAGTCCTAATTCCAATAAAAAAAATCACCATCTTTCAAGAAGCACAGTCCAAGTAATGAGCGGCAGATGCCACTCAACATTGGAGCTAGTAAAAAGCGGACAAGTCCACTTTACATAACTATGCCAAAATAAGCACACTGTGATCATGAAAGAGAGGGCGATATTGATTTTACAAACTGTGTATGGTTTCAGCCTTTTATTTAAATTTTGACTTTCAAAGGGTGGTGGAACATCAGTGTTGCTTCTGTTTACCATAATTAATTTATTTCAGGGCACAATTCAAATTAATGTGAAAGAGAGCGCGACATTGAATTCCACGACTTTTGGCGCCAAAACAGCCTTAGTTCTTTTTAAACAGGTTTGACCGCCACGATCGTCTATTTCGTTCTGGATTAATTTGCTCAAGTCAATATATTATATTTAAAATGTGTTTCATGTCGTGCATTTATTCAAAAGGCACTAAATCGGCGTTACACAATGTAAACAACAGTGAAACAATCAAAATTTCTAACCGACTGTAATTTGATCGACTCCATTCTACTGCTATACTGTTCGCAAGAAACGTATTTCTTTTTCAGTCACCTGGTAGTTTTGATGTGGCAGTAATTCCAGAACAAAAAGCATGGATTATTGAACCTTCGTGTTGTCCGCCATAACTAACCCATAAGACTCATAAGCTTAGTTTTTATGCACATCTGTTTTGATTACAAAAATAATTATGAAAGAAGTCACTTACCGCGTGTCGAGGGTCGCAGTAGCAGGAACACCAACCAGGTAGTTGATCGTAATGACACAAACTAAGATACAGCGGTGTTAAACAGTTAAATCCAAAGCAAATCAATGCCGATCTAAACGAAGCAACCGAATGGAGCGCTCTTTTCAACCGGTCAACAGCGCATGACATGTAGCAAAAGGTGCTGACCGCAGAAACTGTAGGCACTTTAAATCACTCATGGTCAGGAGCGATAAACTTCCCAAGTATCATCTGACTGGCTGTCTGATCATCAAAATTCACTTCAGATATTTTAGATGTGAAACTCTTTTTATGAAATTTTGCATGACACACGGAAGGAGAACACAAGCGTCACACAAGACGTTTATTAATCGCGAAGCGAGGCATGTTGACACAAATAACGCTCGCATGCCTACTGGAGAATAAATTGTCACACTTTCTCCAGTTCACCAGTTGGACGCAATCCTGACTCCCAAAATTCGCTAGTTCTTGACTATTCCTGCTCATTGCCGGGGCATATAGTAGAAAACCTTTTGCGCATCAGCATTGCTCATGTAAAAAAAAAATATCAAAATTTATGTCGACTTGTTTCAGCCGGACTCCAAGACTCGGAGTAAACAAAAGAGTACACATTGTATGTGTAGGTCGAGGCCTTAGGCAGTCTAGGCAGTGCAAGACTACCCAGTGATATGCACAACAACAACCGGCGGCAAACGCCTTGTAGGTCTAGAGTAGAAAAAAATGCAGTGACTTCGTATTTTACACAAAGTTGGTGTTGAACGTACAGGATTTAGTGTGAAATAACATGTAAACTGTGTAAAATATCCGCAATCAGGTTTTGTCACACAGTTGCAGTGTAAAGAAACACCGACTTGGTGTGGGGGCATCTTTCATTAACACCATATTGAGTTTAATTAACACTGATTTGGTGTATTTTTCTTATTACACTTTATCAGTGTTACAATAACGCGAAAATGAGGTAAATTTACACTACCCAGAGTGTAACTTTACACACTCGTTTTTTCTGTGAGCAGCAGTTTTTGCTGTTCTTCCGTCGAAGGTGATTTCATGCAGATCAGTGGCCAAGCCTGATCGATGGTGTAAAATAACTTTGTGATAACTCCAAAATAATTTTGGGTTTTCTTTCAGAGTCTTCGATCTTTAGTAGATAAACGCGATGTGTTTTTTTGCCTGACAAGTTTCTTAACTGTATTGCCGAGGAGTCTTAGCTTTTGCCTTCGTTCCACGGTTTTGTTTTTACGATATTTCCTCAGAGCACGCTACTTTCTACGTCGGTATTGCAAATCTGACTTAAACTTGAGTTAAAGGCGACTGTAATCAAGTTTGTTTTGGTCATCTGTCCTTCCGACTTTGAGATTATATGCAAGTTTTTCAAAAATATACTTAGTACGCTCTTGCCGGGAGGCCTTCTATTTGTAAGGCTGTGAGGGTTTTGCGAAGCACTTTTAACGTGCTATTACATTTTCAGATTCTTTTCGTTGGCCAGCCGGTACATACGGGATACCCAAACCTGCATCCGGGTGTCCTTGGACGGATGGTTTTCAGTGGCAAGAGGGATGGAGATCTCAAGACACTAATGGGAAAAACTCGAATAATTCTAGGTCATCGGAATTTCACCTTGATGGAACAGTAGACAACACGAAGGTTAACAGATCATTCTGTATGAAAACAGGTACAAAACATGACTCCGCTAGACCTGCCTGGCCCCAAGGTTAGTAGTTAGCTTTGGTTGCTGTTGTTGTTGTTCAAGTTGTTTTCTTGCCCTTTTACGACGTTTGCTTCGACATCCTCTTTGAAACCACTACTCTGCTATGTAAATTTCAATCTTCCATTTCCAAGGAGTTCGTGTTCTGAATGTATTGTTAGTCTGACATCATTTTTAAGAAATTAAACCCGATACTTTCCACAGGTCAGTACTGTATTTATAAAAGTGGAAATTGCCCTAAAGGTCTGCCAAAACTGCCCAGTGGTTTTGTCTTCTGGGACGACGAAAACTTCGACAACTCGAATTCTAAAGGTGGAAAACTCCCCGGTGGCATAAAAAAGTACATGAAAGACACAGAGATTCGGTTTTGCTGTCAAACACAAGGTGATAAAAACGAACCTATTCTCCTCCCCACTATTACTCCTTTTTTCTTGCTGGCGTACAAGTCATCGAAATGCCAGATGGTCAAGTGGGCGATAGCGACCTTGGAATGGATATATTATGATACAGAACACGATAACAATAAGGACAATAGACGAGGGGTGTATCCTTATAATGCTGGAAAAAAGCACCCCACCATTTATTACTGCTACTATCATGGTAAGTAAAAATCTTGAAATCACCCAGGTACTAACAAGAAACGTATGGTATCATTTGGGGATTGTGTGGGGATTGTTTATCCATGTACTTAATTAGTCATTTCGTGTAAGATTTCTCTTTTTCAAACGCACAGTTCTTTTGCCTATGGTGGCAGTCTAGTAAGGGCCCCGGAACGTGAACTTCAAAACACCACAGAAGACTATTGTTTGTGTAATGTCTACCCCTACTCTAATCGGGCGTAGTTGATCCCATCGGGGAGGCTAACCTCCAGCCGACATAGCTCATGGTTCTTAGAAACACTCATTTACTCCACCATGTGAACAGTCATAGCCCCGTGGAGTAGAACACCATGTTGGATATCTTGGGATTGTAAGAATATAAATATCAATAATTTTTCTGGCACAACCGCCTCCTTCATTCTTTCTCCGTAGGATGTAACAAGACCCTGACAGGATTGAACGGCACTTTCCACTCACCAAACTATCCACAAAAGTACCCGGATGGACAGTACTGCTCCTGGAGGATCACAGTCAACTCAGCGAAGCAAATCCACTTAACGTTCACAGACTTCAGTTTACAAACCGAGAATAACACGGACGCTTTATACGTTTATGATGGAGAGAACGCCACAGGGGAGGTGTTGGGAGTGTTTTTTGGAGGTCACCCTCCCCCCAAGGAAGGAATATTCTCCTTATCAAATCACATGTTTATAATATTCAAATCAGATAAGAATGTGTCTTACACTGGCTTCAGTGCGTTATACTGCGAGGGTAAATGTACGGGTAAGTGCTGTCGTGTGACGTAAGCATTTCTTTATAGTTACTGATCCTTTTAAACCACGTGACTAGCAAAGATAGTGACAACAACAAACAGCAACAAACAAACGTACATAACTGTGATGCTGTGTCTCCAAAACCTTGTGCTATAGTTTTAACTCCCAGATATGCTTGATTTTCTTCATTAAATTATTGAATACGTATTCAACTAACCTGCCGCGAGAGGTCTCCCATCAGTTGAGTTTCTTTCCACTCAAATTTGTGGTGTTTGGTTCATTTACGGTTTTTGGTGCAATTTTGGTCGTAATATCATCACCTTTAGTTAGTTTCCGTTCTAGTGGATATCATTAAATCGATGGTTAACTTTAATGCACAATTAATGTTTTCGCATTAAAAATATCTCTACTCAAATGCATTGCCATTTACTTTTCAATGCATAATGGAGCCATTTATCCTATAAAACTAACTGAGAACATTAATTGACAACACATATTCCAGTTTTGATCACCTGTTCACAACTGGATACACCGTGACAAAATCGGCGACATAAATTGCAGTTATTGTTTATAGTGGTTGGAAAAAATCGTAGATATTATCAATTTCTCTCCTAACCAGATACAACTACTGCTGCCACGACAACAAAAATCCCGGAAATGACGTCATCATCTGCTTTCACACTGGAAAAGACTACAACTTCCAGAGAATCGACATCGACAAAGGGGGATGCAAAAAAGGATCAGAGGAGGCAAACTGAAGGAAAAGGTGACAAACCTGTAAGACCGGTTATTTAAACAAAGTTTAACTTAGGGCCTGATCGCACTACAGTCAAAAACAAAAATCAGTCCGTGCAAAATGACATAAAAACAAAAACATTCCACAAAAAGCGTGTCCCACCGAAGCGGTTTCTTGTTTTCCTCGATTTTTGCACGGGCGGATTTTTGTTTTTGACTGTAGTGCGACCAGGCCCTTAGACTGCGTTTGGATTCGAGAGCGGTTTGAGACAATTAATGAACCTCCATATATGTTTATCGGTGGGTGATTTTAAGAAGATAAATGTTTTTTTTTCTAGTTAGTGCCTTCTGAACACTGTTTACAGTAAATAACGTTAAAAATTGGTTCAGACCGCGCTTGTGTTATATGTAAACACTGCCGTCTAAATCTCGTTTAATAGAGCGTATGCACATGACGTCACGGCGGCCATATTGGTGTACCAAAACAATAGAACGGCGGCCATGTTGGTGTACCAAAACAATCCTGTGGGATTTGAACGCTTTTCTTATGTTAACACTTTCTTTTGTTCCAATAAATTTGCATAGCTGCTTGCCACGTCAGTGCATACGCTCTATAACCGGTCCGTAACTCTTTTGTTTTGATTTGATCACAGTTCTAATGGGAAGATGGAGTACATGTACTATTTATTAAAGAAATAAAAAACGCGCCGAGTGCATTATTGAGTTATATAAGCACGCGGGAATTTTTAAGAACACGAGAGAAGTGCAGAGAAGCACGAGCCAAAGGCGAGTGCTCTCGCACTTCTCGAGTGTTCTTAAAAATTCCCAAGTGCTTATATAACTCAACAATGCACGAGTAACAAGTTTTTTTTTTTTTTTTATTAAATATAAACGGTTCTAACAAACCTTAGGTCACGCGCGTGCTTTATCGAGTTATAATGAACTCGGTTTAACCAATCATAGCGCGCGCATTTCCTTGAGTATTTTATAAATTTAGTTAAGAATCATATCATTTGAACACTGAAAAGTTGCCTTTTACAGTTTTGACACTGAAATTGATGAGCGAATAGAAGAAGGACTAGACCTAGACGGGTTAGAGCTCAACGAATACAGAACCGACGTTGAACTTCAAGCAGGTGTTATAATGAGCAAAACTTCTTTGAGCTTATTTTTACATCATCTAGCAAGCTCTAAGCTAGTAACTTAAACTGTTGATTTAACAAATGTTTAAGTTCTCTAATTTAATACACTTTCTTTTTGACAGGTTTTAATTTGGTAGCTGTTGTAGTTCCTGTAGTGGTATTGGTTTTCATGGTTTTCTTAGTTGTAGCTGGCTTTCTCTATTATAAAAGGTCAGTGATGCATAATGAACAAATCCACCAACTCGTATACTTGCCATACTTTAGACAGTAATCAACCAATAAATAAGCAGTCTCTTTCCATTCATTCTTCCATCCTTCCACCAATGCATACATGAGTCAACTAATTTATCAAGTTAATAAATCTAACAAACAGCCAGTCAGGCCAGTCATTCATGCCAGTCAATTATATATACGTGTATCTAAGTTAGTTAGCTTTCGGAGATATTAGCATATATAGTGCTTTTCTGTAATGTGTGTATGTAAGTATACATTCAATCCGGTGAGTTATCGATTAATCAATCATTTAATTAGACAGGCAGCCAATCAATCAATCAATTAATTAATCGATTTTTACACCAGCCCGTCAGTTGTTTAAACAATATATCAGTTAAATTAATGAAATATTTGATGTTTCCATACAGGAGGAGGAATAAGAAAAAAAACAAGGACATACCAGGCGTTATTTATGCAAGGTAATATGTTATATATTATATATAATCAGAAACCCATAAGTGGGTTGAAACGTGCAACTGTCTCTTGTACGCTTCAAAACAAGGTTCTGATTATTCAATGTGCTAAGAAGTTGTTACAGCCATGTTTGGAAAATCAAGATAAAAATATTAACCAATCAATTCGTTAGAACAACTTGCTTCCAATCTCGAGGGATTGAGGGGTTTCCAAATATGGTACTAAGCAAAAATTGAATATTCGGAAGCTGTGAATGCACGTTACACGTTTCAACCCACTTATGGGTTTCTGATATAATCTATGATGTAATATTAAACTCAATACATCTTATATGTACCTTTTTCCAATTTATATTGCAAAGAAATAAGTGGTTTTGCGAAAAAAAAAATGGCGTAAGTTATAGAACAACTAATATTCTGTCCAGTAAAGGTGGATTTCCAGTTTTGCATGTTTATTTTTTTCGCCTTGGTTTGCGCTTTGGTTTGCGTAAACGTAAAAAATTAAATCAAACAAAGATCAGTACGCAAGTATAAATTGTTATATAGCTGGAGTTTTTGTCAATACAACGCGCGCGTTGATTGGTTGATTCATCGTCACATGACATCTAACTAACAAACTGTTTCCCGCCAATTGTGCTAAGCGGGCAACATTTGCGAAAGCGGGCGACAATTTTGACGTCAGAGGGTAACATTACACTGTTGCCCGCTAGCGCACGTGATCAGACCGTGACAAAAGGTGGCATGATTATGATGGATCGAGTGCTCGGCGCGTTTTCAAACTGTCTTGTGTTGTGTTTTTTTTTAATTGTGTTGCTATATATAACAAATCACTTAATGACTGATCCCTCGGGAAACAGTGAATTTTGTTTCCCTCGAATCTCGATGTTTCCCTCGACTTCGTCTCGGGAAACATCGAGATTCTCGGGAAACAAAATTCACTGTTTCCCTCGGAACCAGTCATTAAGTGTTTATTACAGTAAAATCTACGTTAAATGGACATGGAAAGAAAATGTTTCTTCTGACTGGTACTTTTTGAGGGTTTACCTCAGTGTAAGAACCTGTGACTTTTTCCTTTGTTTTTTACCTTTGTAGTATAGCATTCCCAGTTGACTCTATTGTTTTATGCCTTTTGTTTTCTTTGTTTTACGTCACTCATGAGTTTCACAGGTTCTTACACCGAGAATGAGCCCTTTTTGATGTTTGTCCTTGGGCGTTTTATTATCTTGTCACTGAGATAGTCTAAGCTCATAATCTGTCAATAGTATACTTATCTATTCCTACACTGTGTTGATTTTCAGCCCACAGACGCTAAGTGACAATCCTTGTTATGATAGGTAAGAAATATGGAAAGTCGAACACATTACAATGGTTAACTTTTATAGAAAGAAGGCCGAATAAAAAAGACACAATCTAAACCCGTTACCTGCAACTAACAATTCTTCGTTAATTTTTAGGTCGATGGCCCAACCACCACCTTCAGTTCAAAATCCATGCTATGACCGGTGAGGATCAAAACAATCAAGCACTAGTCAGTGACCTGTTCAAGGACTTGTTAGGGGTGAAAGATTCACTGTGTAAAAAATAGTTCAATCGCCATTTTTGTGCGAACTGTGGCCCCTAGACCACCCTCCTAGATCCTCAATGATTACTAACCATTTTGCTAAGCAGTTTACCCTCTTATATGTGTAATTGCTAAACCTTATTTGATATAAAAATATAATTCAAGAATTGCACTGTCACTGTTCACATATATCGCTGGCGCTCATGTACCGCTGACATGTCGGTATGTACTTGGTGTATCCCTTATTATTTTGTATTTAAACACTTAGTTTTTATTTCAGTAGAAATAAAGATAAAAAACAGCAGAATAGGGAATCGAACCCGGGCCGTATAATCTGCTGCATGCACACTATCCACTACACCACCGAGGACCAGCTGCCGGAAACTGTAATTTTTAAGGGATATAAGATAATATGCTGCTAGCCCAGACCATATATAAGAACTAACCCTTTCGATACACTGGAAATACTGGAATCAGTGCTTAACCCTAAATTCTAAAATCAGTGCTTTAACCCTAGATACTGTAATCCGACCCAAACTTACACTGCAATATATCTAACTACATTGTGATATGGGATACATGAAGTACATTTTGATTTGGGATACACCAAGTACCTAGGGACATGTCTCCGACAAACCCGCTGGTACACTGTACTACTTAAGGCCCGGGCACACGCTGCAACTGTTCTGGTAACGTTGCGCGCAAACGTTGCGGAAGTACAATCGAGTTCTACTTTTGCGACGTTGCGCGCAACAAATTGCATTGTGCAACACCGCCAAAAAACTTGCAATTGTTGCCCGCAAAGTCGTAAGAAAAGTTGGTCCATGTGTCCGGGCCTTTACGGAAACAGACTGATTAAGGCTGCGTTTGAATTTAGCCCACTCCCAGGTTTGTCCACAGCTGCTATAAGAATAAGAGACGAAGCTCTTGTGATACGTGACACTTGTATGACACAAACGTTTCGGGCTATACCAGAGCAGAACTACACCATACAAAAATCGTAACTGTTATACTGAGCGCGCGTAAAAAGCGCACGCAAGAAACACAGAGTCCACAACAAGACTTTTAATCCGTTAATCATTCTTTAACTATTTCGTCTTTGTTTTTGTGTCCTTAGTGGTTTCACCATAGCAAACAAAGGATGCTCTTCAGAAACAAATGAACTTTACACTGAGCTAAGTCTTGACACTATGGATAGGAGAGACAAGCAACCGGCCAATCAGTACCAGTCACTATATACAAGAACCCCAGTATACGATACTTTAGAGCCGGGGGAAGCGATGTGTAACCCCATCTATGACAGGTTTGTGCAGTTCGTCTATTACCTTACCAACCCTAGTGCCTCTCAGTTTTCAAAATGGCGCACCGGGCGTAGAAAACCGCTGGACAAGTCGGTAGAGTCTACCTTCTATAGCTCAGAAGGAGGTCGGACACTTATTGAGAATTATATAACGTAATCTCGACACTTTGAATTGTATTTTCAATAAATTTTTAAGTGTAAAAAAGAAAATCTAAAATCCCCACTCAGAATTGAACCTGTGACCTCAGCTAGGCTTAGACTTAAATAGCCAACCGCACCACTGTCCCACCTAGCTTCTCGGGTTGTTTAGGCCTAAATTTAACTATATAAACTGCTAACCCCAACCTCAACTGAAAGCTAACCACTTACTCCGTTATATAAGTCTCAATAAGGTGTCCGGCCTCCTTCTGAGCTATGGAATCTAGACTCTACCGGACAAGTCTGCCAAAATACTCCAAAAACATGGAGTACTTTGTGGCGTACGTAATGATGATGAAATGTCTTCGTTTCGTTTGAACAACGGTTTCAGATTATAACCAGAAAACAAACACAGCTGTCAATCAATCAACAGGACCTCCGAAAACACCATTATATCGTGTACCACGTGACAAAATACGCCACGATTCTTGGAGTATTTTGTCACGTGACAAAATACTTGAATATTCTTGAATATTTTGTCACGTGACAAAATACTCCACGATTCTTGAAGTATTTTGTCACGTGACAAATTACTCCACGATTCTTGGAGTATTTTGTCACGTGATTCTTGGAGTATTTTGTCACGTGATTCTTGGAGTATTTTAGAAGCCTGTTTCAATGTTCAAAGGTTGCTTCGCCCGTCCCACCATTTTGAAAACAGAGAAGGTGGAAAATGGAGGAACAGCGTAACGCCTGCACACAACTGCCGAAATAAGTCGTGACTTTGAAGAACAGACGTATTATCTCAGACTCTTCTCGTATTACTCCTCGTATATCCCTATCCCGACCTACCCATTCACATATCCTCTTATAAACTTAACTATAAACTCTTATGAGCTTTGTGAGTTCACTGAGGGTACAATAATGTGAAAACGAGAAGAGTCCGAAATAATATAGGTTCACACTTTAGGATGTCGTCCTCGATCTTAACATTAAGACCACTTCTATGAAGCAAACAGTAAGACTCAAGTCATGTATGTTTTGGCTTTTGCAGCACCACTTGAAGGACGAATCATGCGGATTACACAAAGAAACTACGAACTGATTCGATGAAGGGAGATGAGATTATTGTTACCTATATGTTGTAAAATGCATCGAAATGAAAAAAGGACAAAATCCTGTTTATAGTTGTGTGGTTAAAATATAGTTTAATACTTCATAGAAAGTGTGGTGTATGGATTCTTGTTCAAAAACTGCTTCAAAACTCCGAGCTTTGTGAGCGAGCAGGTTTTCCGAGGTTTATCAATGAGTAAATAAGAATCTGTACAAAACACTTTCTATGTCGAAAGTCGTGTGTTTAAATATAAAAGGAGAGTGGAGCATGTCTATTCTTGCTTGCTCAAGAATCCAAACTATACAATAACTATTATGATTTTACATTCAGTACATTGTAAAGCGTTAGGAAATAGCGCTATATATTATTATTATTATTAATGTTATCATTATTATTATTATTATTATTATTAATGTTAGTAGTAGTAGTAGTAGTAGTAGTAGTAGTAGTAGTAGTAGTAGTAGTAGTAGTAGTAGTAGAAGTAGTAATACAGTACATTGATTATTAGTTGCTTTTCTCTCTCCATAAAGTCCTTTACCCTTTAACTCCCAAGATAGCTCACAATCTAAATTCAAGAAAAATCCCAAATTTCATTTTGTAAAATATTAAAAACCAAATGGTACCATGCAAAAGTACTGCTGAAGAGGTTTCATTTGGATGGTCACATCATAGGATTTCATCAACAGACTCAAAAGTTAGAACAAATGGTACCATGCAAAAGTAATGCTGAAGAGGTTACATTTGAATGGTCACACCATGTGATTACGTTGACAGCCTCAAAAGTTAGAACTGCACTGCATGTCTCCATAAATGACTCTGTGGAAGGGTACGTTAAATAAAAAGCAACTGTTGCCGCTCCAGCCCCGCCCACACGTATGTCATGTGGTTATGTCGGTCGAAAATGCACTGAAACATAGACTTTTAAAAACGCTCCCCAAAGTCGAAACTGGGGATTTATCGTTTAAGTGAATGACAAAAACGAGCAATAATAAGAGTTTTCTTATGCAGGCTGACCTTTCGTCCAATTGAAAACGATCGAAAACGGATGACGTAATAACAGCGGAACTAACCACCATGAAGCAGCAAGTAAAAGCGCAGACTTGTCAATGGAAAAAGCATGTACGTGTGTGGACAGGGCCTTAATTAATGGGATAACGTTACTTTCAGGTACTAGGTAACTGTACTCTTCCCTCGATTTCCGCTGCTTACTCGGGTGCGGTATTCCTCCCCTAGAAGGGGAAGGGAGGGTGAGCGCGGGCTCATTTCCCTAAAGCTGCTGGTAATCGAGCCTAACTGTAATCGTACTCTTTTCAGAATCGAGTGAAAGATAACTCATGTAAATAAATGTAAACTGACGAAAATATAAAACCCTTGTATTGCGCTCAGGCCAGTTATTTTTTATTTCCAACCTGTTCGTTTTCTGTCAGTAATTTAAGGTGGAGCTATGCCACGGGGATTTCGAACGTTTATGAGTCAAAAGTACCCCATATTGAAACTATGTACCTTTGTTTGGTTTACAAATGGCTCATAGAACACTAAAAGGAAGATGAAAAGTGAATTCTAGAAGAGCCATTCATTCAATGTGGAAAGCGGCCATGAAAGCTGTTACATGTTTTTGCTGCCAGTTGAAAGCAGTGTTTGCAAATGCCATTCCCATCAAGATTTTAAAACTCCCAAGAGTGCCAAAAGTCATAATTATAGAAAAATCTCAAATTTCATTTTGTAAAATATCGAAAAAAAAAACAAATGATACCATGTAAAAGTACTGTCAAAGAGGTTTCATTTGAATGGTCACACCATAGGATTTCGTCCACAGAGAAATGGTCAAAACTTTTGTACTCTGACAGGACCCACCACTTTACAAAAAGACTGGTGGTCTCTTTATGTACCCCCTTTCCCCCACCTAAAAAGATGGTGTCTTGTTGGTGTAGCCCCGATTCTATCAGGAGTAAAAACTGATAGAAAGATTTAAATCTTCCTGCTTCCTGTTTTACTAACAATGCAACAGAAGCTTCATGCATACAGAATATTTAAGTTTCATCTCCGATTTTTAAGCCAAAACATTTTCCATTACACTCATTGGATAGGTCAGTGGTATCAGGCGTAGCCCTCCTACCCCTACACAACGTGGGTCCTCGTCAAGTATATTTGTTATGACCAATTCTCACACACTTAAAAGTTAGAACTAAAAACTACATTTTTCAATAATTGACTCTGCAATTTTCCGCGCAACAAGAGCACCTAGCGAAAGCATTATCAACATAAAAGCTGTCCTGACCAAGGCACAGGGAAAATTTCTCACTTGCGTCTCAGCAAAACTTTGCGAAATCGCGATGAAATCGCCGCAAAAAAAACAGCAAAAAATAGCTGGTGTGAAAGACCTTTTGGAGCCTAAATTTAGCAGCCGGAATGTGTAGAATTGAAAGAAATGTGTATAAAATACTTTTGACCTTGACCCAAAGTCGGCGTTGCTAAAGACTGCATTGACGCGTCATTTCCGCTTTCAATGTGTCACGAGAAAACGCAAGTTGGTTTTCCAGTTGAAAATAAATTTCTATTTTGACTTTTGTGTGTTTAAATATTAGTTTGTATTGATTATGCAGTTAATTTACTGAAGATAAGTAATGCATAAGGGGTTAACAACGAAACAGCTACTCAAGAAGGCAACATATGGTCTTTGGTATGAGAAGTGTTTGACTCAATATAAGTCATAAAACATAAAGTCTATCGTCAGTGTGTTTCTAATATTGACGGCTTGATTATTTACCATACATTTTTTCGTTATTTTTACACCAGTAACTGATAAATAATAAAAATAGCCAATGAATAGCTTCAAAACGTCAAGCAATGTTTTCAAAATAAACAGATAAATCTTAAGTTACTTCAAACAAATCGTTCTATTAGAAGCGGTTACTTCTAGCCGCCTTGTTCTGTTTCTTGAAATTGTATGTCCCCTTTCAAGCTTTTTATTGTCTTTTATTAAATATAGTGTACACAATGGTTCGAGGCCGTAAATCAAATCCTACAGTGATGAAGGTACAGTGTGACCGATTCAATTAAAAGCTTTTGAGCAGTACTTTCCTGTCCTGAATTCATTTGTGTGATGGCACTTTAGGATTTCATCAACCGACTCAAAGTTTATAGAACCACCTTGTACAGCAAAATAAACAGCACCACAGGAAAGAACTGCTCAATCAGCTCAATATAGCTTTCATTTAAATGGTCACACTTTAGGATTTCATTCACAAACTCAAAAGTTAGAACGACCTTGTACAATATAATAACAGCTGTTGAGCATTACTTTCCAGTAGTACTGTACTGTTTGTTCATACAATTTTAATTTAAGGCACCCCTGGGAGTAAATGGTTTAATCTCATCAGCCATTGTTGTCATTAATCAAATCAAAAAGCTAGCTGCATCGCTAAACCTGTTACGTCATCCTAAAGTGACGAATGCAAATGTATAAAATTAACAATGATAAGGCTCACGAATTCTCACTGTAAACAGAGTAAAATTCCTGAACAATGGAGCGTAAAAGAGCAATCCAGTTTCTTGTGTTAGCAGGTAAGATAATCTACCTTGTAATGTCCCATTGTGACGATATGCTGAAATCTTAGCATACTACAAAGCCTCTTTTTACCCCCTGGTTAATGTGTTTACAAATATCGCGTATGGGATGTTTAATCTTCTAATTACTGACCCTAAATCTTGTAACTGAAACGCTTTGCCTTGATTTTAGCTGCACTGCTTTCATTCCAAATCGTTGCATGTTTTTAATATGAATGCAGTGCACAGACAAGAGTTGATGAACAGGCGAACATCTCGAAACAAATAACATTACAACAGATGGAAGTGAATTATGACAATTATCTCGCCAAATTATTCAGTACCTTGACAACGCAAGCTCGAGACGCCGTTGTAACTAAACAACAGTTTCTTGACTTTGGAGGATAAAGGATTTATGCCTTGTAGTCAGTTTCAATTTAATCCTTCTGGCGACTAAAAGACTTAGTGGTGTGTTCTCAGGTTAATAATTACCAGAACTGCGTGCAATGCAATAAACTCCAACAAGGGAAGGTCATCAGGATGCAATTAGCAGGGCAATTGTGCATGTGATACAGAGGACAGTGGACCTGTAAAATAACTTAATTGTCTAGCACAATCAAAGGTTACCGGCAATTCTTATTTCTCGGAATCGATTCTGTACGATTGAGCCCAAAGTGTGTACACGTGTCCCACATTTTAAACACGATAGACGATTGTTTAGCCCAGAGTTACATTTCACTGGAGTCATAAGACCATTTGAGTTACGCGACAATGACTCGAAGCGGAAAAGAAAATCGATTACAGTGGAACCCCGATTTAACGAAGTCCCCGATTTAACGAAGTCCCCGATTTAATGTACAAATGTTTTCGGCCCGGCCAGAGTCACAGTAAAATGTATGGAGAAGAACCCCGATTTAACGAACCCCGATTTACTTAATCTCCGAAATAACGAACAATATCTGGAGGACCGAACGTAAAAACTACCCCGATATAACGATCGGAATTAAATGTCATCATGCCACAGAAGACGAATCCGGCAAGAGATGAAACCGATAATATTTTTTTTTATTCTCTAAGAACATTGTCAGCAGCTGTCCATTACATGCCGCTAAACAAAGTGTTATCGTTGCCATCTAATCCGCTTTATCTTCTTTGTCTTTAATGAGTTCTATTAATTTCTTTATTTTCGATGGCTTCTTGTGGTGAAATGCATAAGTTGCCGGGATTTCTAGTCCAACTCCCTTGTTCCGTCGTTTTCCAGTCAGTTTTCTGTCAGTATCGTTGATATGATAGATACAGTACTCCATTTATGTTTTGTACGAAAAAGTGTTTATGTAAATGTAACATGTATGCAGCACAGTACTGTACTGTAGCTACATACGGTGTATTACGTACAGTGTACAGTACATTAATAAATCACGAGTACTATAAGTTATGTGCACACTGTGCAATACCGATCAGACGGGGAAGTGTTGGACAGTGAAGCAGAACGGTAAATTTTAATTATTGCCTATACCCCGATCTAACGAAGATTTTGGTCATTTTTCCACAAATTCGTTATATCGGGGTTCTCGATTTAACGAAACCCCGATCTAACGAACTGTTTTTTCCGTTCCCCTGCTCTTCGTTAAATCGGGGTTCCACTGTATGAGACAGAAAACAATTCATGCTCAGAAAAATTGCTCATCCTCCCCTTAAAAATAAAAGGTTCATCCCTTACGACCACCGAAACGTGCGTTTTATCGCTGGTCAAATGCCAGCACGTCCAACCAAGTTCATGAACACATTCCAAACCATACGGGGGGAGGATCATAATTGCTCAGAACTGACCGAGACAATAATTCAAATTAAAGATAATTAAAGGTTTTAACGCTTATTTAAATTTTGCCTTGTTGTAAGGCTTGTCACTAAATAAACTATTTTCATTTTATATTTTATAGGAGTCATACTGTTGAATGCACTGGCAAACGAAACAGGTATGCAATCACTGAAGAATTATATTCACCGACTCTAGGGAAAATACATTACATTATCTACCGACTGAGAACAAATGAATCTTAATTACAATATAATTATCTTTTTAGTTCGTTTAGTGGAAGGACCTAACTCCAACGAGGGTCGAGTTGAAGTGTTCTATTCCGGGGTCTGGGGCCAAGTGTGCGGTGCAGGCTGGGATATGTTAGACGCGAATGTTGTTTGTCGTTCGTTGGGTTATGGAGGAGCGTCCACATACCGACTAAATATCACCATTATCAAGCAAGAAAATGACACTATGTGGTTGAGTGGAGTGCGGTGCTTTGGGAATGAGACTTCTCTTTCTCATTGTCCCCACGATGGGTGGGGAGAACGCACTTGTAGTGGAAATCAAGCCGCTGGTGTCACATGTTTTGAACAAGGTTGGTCATGTCTTTTAAACTGTTATTTTTTTCTGGGTTTCTTACGTAGGAAATACATTAGCGATAATAGCACTGTTATTAGTACTTAAAAGTACTTATCGAATAAGTGAAGGAATGTTTTTCAGAACAGTTTATTTTTTCTCGCAAGCATAATTGTGTTTTCTCCTTCTACATACATAACGAAGCGGCTGTTCACCAGCAAACAAACAGACGTTTTTCTCATACGTTAGCAAACGCATGGAACTGCGTCCATTTTGTTACATAAATTCACGCGCAATTTTCCAATAAAGTTAGCGTCGGCCTCAGATAAATTTTAGGCGAGGTATAGGGATGAAAACGGTTGAAAAAGGAGGAGGAGCGGACTAACACCCATGCTCCGTTTTGTACCTTTTCTTCTCAAACTCATTAATAATTCATGACGAGAACACAAAGGAAATCACTACCGTGAAGGAGGTTTTGAAATCGTTTCTTAATTTGCATAGATTTTGGCGATTTTATTCCTTCGTTTTCTCCGCATTTAACGATCAGTTTGAGAAGCTATATCAAACACTCGAAACAGTGTTTCATCAGATTTCCAAACACCTTGAAGTGGTTTAAAAAAACTCGGCTGCGCCTCGTTTTTCCAATCCAAATGCACTTCTCGGTGTTTGGAAATCTGATGAAACACTGTTCCTCGTGTTTGATATATTACTTCAGGATACTGCTACGCAGACTAGTGAAACATCGCACTTCACTGTTACTTGGTATACCTTATTCATAGAATAAAGAGTGACACAATTTGTTTCCTGATGTATTTTCTTATTTTCCCTTAGCAAAACCTCAGTTTATTTCCAGTAGCCTGGACACTATAACGATGAAATACCTCGTACCTGGTGTGACACGGATTTCATATACGGTGCAAATATGGTCAAACACTACGAAGAAATGGCGTGACGCCAGATGTAGTCAAAGCACGATTAAAGATTCGTGTGTTGTGACAAACCTTAATAGGAGTGTAACCGTGACTGGTTTGAGTCCTGGGCATGTGTATTTCGTCAGGTTTTCTTCGCATTCTCAAGTGTTTAGTCAAGTATCAGAGCCAATAGAAACCAAGAAACTAGGTGAGGGACTGAGTCGAATGTGGGGTTGATAAATTTACAAGTTATTAAACCGAGCAGGCATTTCTTTGGAGTGAATCATGGGATTGCGGTTTACATAGCAAACAAGTGTTTAGTCAGTAGTAGACTGATTCTTAATCCTTCAATTCTCATGTCTCATTGGCCCTTATGAATATGACGTCACCTCTTTTAAAATTCACGCCCAAGCCATCTGTGTGCCTCGCCAATAATCGTATTGTTCCTCTTTTCATTCAAGGTTTTCCCGTCAAACCACGATTCGTTTCGAGATCTAGCAATTCCATTACATTAACGTGGACTTCAACCAATTCAATGTTCACCAATTACACTGTGGAAATGAAATGCTGTAAGGAAACAATATGGGTGGAAGCACACTGTACAGACAATCTGATTGGTCGAGGCTGCACTGTAAGCGATACAACGACGAAAGTGATTGGTCTAAAGGAAAACAAAGAGTATTACTTTAGAGTGTATGCGGTTTATAACAACTGGAGGAGTGTAGCGAGTTCGTCAAGTGCTGCAATTAAGACAATATCCGAAGACAAGAGTAAGTTTTCCCCTCTACTCTTACCGTAAACGCTCTATTAAGACCCCCGAAGGGGGGGGGGGGGGGTTATTTATTCCCCCCCCCCCAATAACTTTTGGTTGACATCTTCTGGCTTCTTTAATTTAGATAGAATAGAATAGAATAGAATAGATAACTTTATTTATACACGGTATTTCCATCAGCTTATTTATCATAATCAGCTAGCTACCTACCTTCCTAACTACCCCGGTCATGAGGAATTAATTGATTTTTTTTTCCTACATCTTTTAGAGTTTCCGCCGTATAAAGTTTGGATTAGTCCTAGGACGCCTGAATGTGTGACGTCAGAGATAGGTCACGTTATAACGCTGTTTTGTCTCGTACCCAGTACTACACTTACTTTTTATAAATGGACCAAAGGAGGACGAGTGCTTTCTAATGGCAGTGCGAGTGGCGTTCTAAATGTATCGATTTCTTCATCGGAAGATTTTGGTGTATACACTTGTCACGCAGTCGATAAATACGGTGTCACAAGCTACAACATAACAGTCTGCCAGAACATGGGTCATGTAGAAACAGTCACGGAAGGTATTACTTTGTATTATGTCGCTGCTGTAAAACTAAAACTAAAACCTGGTCAGTTAATCATACAAACTAATGACGGAATAAACCAATTAGAACTCGAAACCTTATCAAGTTTCCACTTTTCTCAGCAGACGTTTTCAACCTATAAAATTACAAACCGTCATCATGTTACACAAACAGATTGTATGGGCTCCCTGTGGTGTAACTGCCACTGCCAACGCAACTTTCTTATCTTATCTGTTTTGTAAATTTTTTTGCTGTCTTCTGTTTTGAAACAGAAAATCCAGATTTTTTTTTATTCTTTTTTTTATTTACCACTTATTTTATTTACAATATTCATACTGATAAATATTAATAAATATTAAAAGTACAATCTCGATTCCAACAAGTAAATACAGTGCAAGTGGTGTTAAGTATTTGAAATTTAAGTAAAAACAACAAACAAACAAAAAAAAAAAAGGAACTAGGAACTAGGAACTAGATTATTACAGAAATATGAAAAGAGAGAAAAAATTGCAAGCGTAACTATGTAAATTTTTTTAACCGCATAGCTATCGCTGTAATGACAACTTATTTTATTTATTTTGAGTTAATTATCTTCACCTTTTCTCCACAGATTTTAATCGTGTAGCCATTGCTGTCATCACAACTTGCTTTATCTGTTTTGCAACTTTTATCGTCGTGTTGATACTCTTGAAAATGGCTCGAATCCACCGACGGCGAAAGAAGCAACAGTCTCTGGACCTAGCAACAGGCCGAGAAGAGATGGCTATGCTGCATTACAGACAGAAAACGTCTAGAAGCGGCAACAATAACGAGGAGGACTTGGACTCATAACCAAGTAACGTGATTGGAAAAGACAACGGCAAAAAGCAGTTCACGTGACCTATAATGTCATAACCCTTTATCTTCCAAGAAAATGCCAAATATCAGAATTCAAAAACAATCACAAATTTTATTTTGTAAAATATTGAAAAACAAATGGTACCATGCATGCAAAAGTACTGTTGAAGAGGTTTCATTTGAATGGTCACACTAGTTAAAACTACACTATTAACGCACATGACCTGCTGTTTGCCAGGGTATTCTCTGTCAGCTATTTTCAAAACCGGAAAGAATCTGGACACGAGATTAGAAGAAAGCAGGCTCTGGTCGCTTTTTGTGTTCTTCTGCAGTTGCCTGCAAAGGCCAAAAAATTTGAAGTTCTTTCTTGTTATGTCGTAGAAGCAACGATCCCACATGTTTTTTTTTTAACGATGTAGAGCATGTACATGTCTTGTAGCTAACAAAAGAAACCATAGCTAATATAAATTCTATTTCTAGAAAATGTTAATAAAATGATTTTC
Source organism: Cladopsammia gracilis (assembly GCA_022457155.1). NCBI lineage: Eukaryota > Metazoa > Cnidaria > Anthozoa > Scleractinia > Dendrophylliidae > Cladopsammia > Cladopsammia gracilis. The sequence goes on from JAJGOT010000145.1 coordinate 867,425, forward strand.
AAGAGTCGGGTATATTTTTTGTATAGTCAAAACGTTGGATTTGGTGCTCGTCGACTGTTTAAACCCCAATAGCCGCCCTCAGATTCCACATTGAAATGCAATTTATAAATAGTGGCTTTTGAGAAGGGGAGAAAAACAGAAAAACTTGGAGATAAACCCTCGGAGACAGAAGAACCAACAATAAACTCAACCCAAATGTGACAAAGATCCAGGCTACCTGGATGTAAGGCGAGCGATCTCACCAGTACATTCCTGGCTCCCGTTGAATTTGTCTTATGCGGCAAAAATGGCCAGATTTATATAGGTCAGCATTTGAATAAATAAATGAATGAATGAATGAATGAATGAATGGATGAATGAATGAGTGAGTAAATGAATGAATGAATGAATGAATGAATGAATGAATGAATGAGTGAGTGAATGAATGAGTGAGTGAGTGAATAAATGAATGAATAAATGAATGAGTGAGTGAGTGAGAGAGTGAGTTAGTGAGTGAGTGAGTGAGTGAGTGAGTGAGTGAGAGAGTGAGTGAGTGAATCAATGAATGAATGAATAAAAAGAAAAGTAAACATTCAAAGGCTTGAGAAAAAAAATAGCTGGCACTTAAAACTGTAGAACAGTTCTTAATGTCATCTGACAACGAGTTCTAAAGTAACGGTGCAGCAACAGCAAATGAACACTCGCCATACGTTTTCAGATTAAACACAACTTTTACGAGCAAATTCAAACAACGAGAATGATAGACCATTGTACTGCTCTCAAGTAAGCTTATTATTGCGCGACGTTCTTGTTGCCTCCGGACGTCATGGCTTCTTAAGATCCCTATTATTAATATTAATATTACAAGCTGTATCGTTAAACGACGTTAACGGAAACTTCCAGTTTCGAGCCAGCGAAGTACTTAGAATCTCGCTTTCATGCAACTTCCGCATTAGTTCAAATCATGCATCATGCAGCGAATCCTGAACTACATAAATAACGAAAAATTCCTCGTTAGGCGCTAGCTGATGTTTTAAAAATGATTTGGAAAACTGTTGCTTTGTTGTTTTATTTAGGTAAGTGAGGGAAATGACATTATTGTAGTGTCTGTACGTCTTTTGCTACAGAGGCAGTTGTAATGTAGATTCATTGCTTATGTTAATATCCTTATAACAATGTACATTATACGTCAACAACATTCAAGCATTTAAAGATCATTTCTCTGAATGACAGTCAACAGGCAATATAGGAAACATTTGACGTTGAATCTTAAAATGCATTGTTGAAATACACGCACGGGTAACAGTTCCCAACAACGAAAAGGAGAGAAAGAAAAGTTAGGCAGAGAATTGGATACCTAATCCTATATCCAGCATTACCCAGTGCAGATCCTTGAGGAGTCGAGAATTTAAATCGAAATTATTGCCTATCAGTTCAGATTGGGCTAAGTTCGGCTTGATATTATAAACGAGAACCAATGCGACTGTGCATGTTAAACGTTCAACTATTTCTGTTAACCGTTAAATAGTTTAACGATGTCATAGAATTGAATAACGCATCTACTATACGCGGTAATAAGCAGTTTCGAAAAGGTGGTCGTTCGAAACTTCGAATTATTGAAACTTATTAACTTCACTAAATTCAGTTTAATTTTGGTAATTATTTTTGTTCCATGGGCAACAGGACTTTACGCGAATATTTCTCAGCACTTGTGATGAATAACCCTTTCTTGTCAGGTCTTTTCTTTCAAGAACATGCTATCAGCAAGAAGAATCATTAGCAATTTATCTTTCGACAACTTTAACGCTTCGAAGATATTAATATTGTTTTGCGGGAAGACAACGATCGATATTGATGCCACCAAATCGGAAGTACAAGACATAAAAAAAATCCGAGGTGGGGGGGGGGGGGGGTACTCACTACAATGGGCTATACGGGGATGCTCCGCCCGAAAGGGGTAAGAGATTTCACGAGTTGAAGTATATCAAAGGGTAGGGATTTCACGAAGTATAGGAAAGGGTAGGGAAAACACCAATTGAAGCATAAAAAAGGGTAGGGAAAACTGCCATTTAAGTATTATAAAAAGCGCCTTTCAAAATATATCACACAGACGCACGTAAAGGCTATATGAAAGGAGTTTCATTTTCAATGAAAGGCATATGAAAGGGGTACAATTTTCAATGAAAGGTATATGAAAGGGGTGCCTTTTTTGTCAAAAACGGTATATGAAGGTTTGGACCTTGGGGCGGAGCATCCCCGTACAAAACTTTGTTGGGTACCCCCCCCCCCCCGGGTAAAAAATAAGCATATTTATAGCAAAAAGGAACAGCTATAGTGGGAATATAATTTGCTAACGCCGGAGTAGCAGACGTTCCAAGCTCATTAATAACTTTGCCAAATGCTTATCATTTTTATAGACCGTTTTACCGATACGGCAGCCATATTTATTTTAACGGGGAATATGGCTGCGCCACATCGGTAAAAAAAAAGGTCTGTCTAACTGCGGTCGCACAGGTTTGATGAGTTTTTGCCATTTCTGAAGTTTAATCATTCATGATCTTTAGTAGATTGACAATTTATTTCTTAGTTGGAAACAACCATTGAATGGTGCCTTGGCGCGATTTTAGGTTGGATCTCTCTCCCTTATGGTAGTTAATTTTATGATACTTTCTATTTTGTTCTTTCGATTCTTACGAAGTTAATTGTAATAAAGAACGCGAGCTTGAGTATAACTGTCAGACGATTATTAACGGAGCTGGCCAGAGCATGTTGTACAAATAAACACACGAGGGGTGATAGAAAGGAGGAAACAGCGGAGACTCTCTCTTCTTCGCTTTCATCCTTCCCATCATCCTCCGCGTCCCTCGTGCCTTACGACTCCCATAAGAGACAAGAGAGACCAGTCAGACATTTGACAGGGGACAGGTCAGACATTTGGCTGTTAAATTTAATTGTGGCACTGTTTGACGAACAATCATGTCTACTTATCTTTGCTTCCAAATAAGGTCAATTTTTCACATGACGTGTTCTTGCTAAGACGCAAACGAAGGTTTTACATTATCTCCTGAAGACATGAATACTAAAGTTGAACTCAGGTCACTGATAAACTTGCGATAATCTTGAAGTTTTGTCTCAAATTGAATTTCAGTTCTATTGCAGTCGAAACCAACCTGTGGCGAATTGTTTGGTAAGTCATTAATTTAAATTCAACACTGCACTATAAAACTCTCAGGTAAACCCTTCATCAATCATGGGTGGTTCTGACAAGTATTTGGATTAAAATGCTATAGTTTTATCATTCAATGAAAGCTACTGAGCAAATCTTTACTTGCTATCTCAACATAGCAAAATGACCTAAAGTTGCTTTTTTTACGTCGTGGATGTGTAAAGAAGTCTGAATTAAGAGAGACACAAAACGGCTGCGAGCACCAAATTGCTTGATTGTAAACCATTTATAATGTAAGTTTCCTCTAACATAGATTATAAACTATAAAACACAGTGTGATCCAAAATTGAACCTGTTTGCTTGTTTAGATCATGCTGGCTTTGCTCAACGCCTTGTCTCAATTCAGATGATCGCGTCATTGGGCGACTAGCTCTTTCATTTCATTTCACTCAGTCACACAATCATGGGTTGGATGGGGGGGATTGGGTAACAATGAGGTTAACATGGACTGATAACCGGCGGCCCGCAGAGGCGCTTCACTGATATGAACTGTCGTATGTTGTCCGCTCATTCATCCACGGCACATTAATTAATTAATTAATTAATTAATCAATTAATTTGTTGTTTAATATTTTCAAGGTTGCACATCTACTAACGCCAACAGATCAATACGACTTTCAATTAACCATACCTCGGTTAATATTTCAAGTCCGACAACGTTTCCTTCAAACCAATCAGTGTACTGTTCATGGAAAGTTCGTGTTCCCAGTGGATTTTCTATTAAAATTCACTTCAATTCCTTCGATCTACAGAACAGCGCGAACTGTTCTCGAGAGGCGGTAGAAATAACCGCATCAAGGAGTTTGTTTTACAAAAGAGTGCTGGGTAGATACTGTGGTGACTTAGTACCCGACGACTTGCTTCGCAACAATATCTACGTCACAGTGACATACACAGTTGTGGCAAGGGAATCCAAACTAAAACATCGGGGGTTTCGAGCCTCTATAACACTGGAACCAGCAGGTGAGAAAATATGCTCAACAAGGAATAGGTGGTTAACAAGATAAGACATAGTACAGATTGTCCTATGTCCCCTTGCTAGAGTAAAATGTAGCTATACGCAGTCAGAATTATAGATTTCCCTGTGTGGGAGGCGACTCCTTACCGGTGTTTGAAATTGTTGTGTTTGTGGTGGCCTTGACTATGAATTAGTGCAGTCCCCCGTCTGAGAGATGTCTCTTTACTGGAGATTGTTAAATGTTGCTGGTAACACGTGATTAACGGAGCTAACGGAATGTTGATTTTCGTTTCAAAGTATGTATTTATGAAACCGCTATTACATTCTCGAGCGTACCTGTGTACAATGCCAGTCAGGTACAGGTCAAGTATATGCCATCACAAAGTGATTGCGTAAAAAATACTAATATGCATGATATGCTATTTTGATTATTGTTTACTGTTAATGTATTCATTCGGTATAATCTGTAATGATGGTCAATTCACGGCGGCCATGATGATGGGAATTCAATAGACCTCCAACATGGCCGCCGTGGCCGTGGTAGTTCTAATTTTTTTTTTCAAACTTCTTACTTCCTATTTTCGCCATTGGAATTACTCATACAGACTTCACTAATATTTTACTGTGATCTATTATAGAAGAATGCAGCATTTATAATGACGCTTCAGCAAACAACAACGTCGTGTTCAGCGGGTCAAATGGAACGTTTGTAAGTCCAATATATCCAATCGTTCTGAACAGTCCCAACTTTAAATGCCGGTGGATAATCACAGTGCCCAGAGGTCACCGCGTAAAGTTTAGTTTCCTCGCCTTCCATCTTGGTTCAAGGTCAATGGAGAACTGTGAAAAGGTGGACCGTGTTGAGCTTCGTGCCAGCTTCAGTGTTGACGACCCAACATACGGGACATTCTGTGGCAATGTGACCCCTTCGCCAATTTACTCAGTCGGGCCAAGAATAGTGGTTACTTTTATATCGTTCAAAAAGAGAACCCTTTACTATTTCCGTGCTAGATACGATGCCATATCTGAAGGTAGGCTACATTCATTAGTCCGGACTAATATTGGATAAAATAATCACGCAAAAGCTTGCATGCAATGAGCACGTGTAAAGCCTGTTTTTTGTTTTACCAGCGACGCAAGCACAAACGCAAGTGCAAGCTGTAATACTAGAATTGAACCACACAAGCGAAGGCTAACTTAGATTTTTTAATGAAAATCATACTTGAACACGCTTATATCCGGGCTCAGTATACCAAACGGTCGCTATCGGCACTCGGGCATTCAGGATTTTATTAGTTATGTAGTTTAATGCATTATATTGTTTGGTTCGTGGCTAGACTTGTAATGTGCATTTGATCATATGTCTATGTTAATATGCACGATAGAAGTAATATATTATTATTATTATTATTATTATTACTGATTACTTTTATTATTACTTTAAGAGCCTAGAAAAGGCATGTGTGGGCTTTCATTGCCCAGCAAAATCGGCAGACATACATTTATCACAAAATAATTAATAGATGGTTTTAAGTATTAACACTACAACAAATAATTAACATAAATGTTAATTAACGAATTGAGTTTATTGCCATTTGGCAACCTACCCTATAAAGCTGCTGATGATTGTTTAAGTAGTATCGTACTTGTTGGATTCCACTCATGTTTTAGGCGTTTGCACACGTGACAGCAGAATGATTCAACTTAATCTGACCCACAATTCAAGTGGGCGCCTGTCCTCCCCAGACTACCCACTCCAGTTTCCACCGGACAGTGTTTGTGTGTGGAGACTAAGTGCGTCTGATGGCTATCGCGTAAAGCTTCAATTTTCAACGCTTAACATCCAAGAAAACTGTGAAGAGGAAGTAAGTACAGGCGCATGGGTTCGAGTGGATGATTTTTTTACCACCGACTTTAGCAGCGTTGTCTCGTTTTGGGGCATATACTGCAAGGAAGAACAGCCACCGGTGATTTATTCTACCAGGAATGAGCTTCAAGTGTTTTTTACTTCTAATCATACCAGTGGCAAACAACCAGATCCAAGCACGAATAACGGCTTTTATGCAATCTTTGAGGCTGTTCCACAAGGTAATGAAATGAATTTCGCATAAAAATTAAAATGTAAAGTGTAAGTAGCGTGTTAAGACACAACTGATAAGGGAAGTAGCTTTCCAAATGCGGGAAGAAATTAACTAGGGTGAACTTTCTTAGATGCTACGGACAGTTAGTAGTTATAAAACTTTGTAGTGTAGACCACCCTGAAAGTACTAAATCCCCACATTTTTCCGAAAACCCCTGTCATTCAATTTTTAGTACCGAGTATTTTCAAACTCTGATTAAAACTGTGATATTGATTTCTATGATTTAAATTGATTTTCATTTTAGAAAAATTTTTTTAAAACGGAAATAAACAACTCTTACACATGAAAACATTTTGTAAGAGTTGTTTCTACTTAACTAAGTTAAAAAAAATTCTAAGAATTAAATAACATAAATAACTTAAATAAATTCATGAAATGAAATATTTGTTTGAAATGACTGAACTGTAAAAAATTATGACCTCACTCGCTCGCCTTCGGCTCGCTCGCTCGGGGGGGTTTTCGGAAAAATGTGGGGATTTAGTAATATCAGGATCAACTACACTACAAAGTTTTATAACTACTTGTTTCGTTGTTTCGTTGTTTCGTTGTTTCGTTGTTTAGATATAAGGTTTTTTAGTATTTGGTCAGTGAATTTTATTGACAGTGATTTACAAAGTCTTGAAATACAAACACTTGCAGTTTGTTTTGACTATGGTTAAATATTTAATGATTTTACACATGATAAAGTTTGTTAGTAAAGTTTATCGTAAAAGTAAAGTTTGTTAGTAAAGTTTGTTAGTAAAGTTTGTTAGTAAAGTTTGTTAGTAAAGTTTGTGTAAAGTTTGTTAGTAACAAAAAAAACGACTAACGCGTTAGCCGAAAAAAAACAAAAAAATAACGACTAACGCGTTAGCCGAAAAAAATGATAAAAAAAATAACAAAAAAAATAACGACTAACGCGTTAGCCGAAAAAATTATAACAAAAAAATGATAAAAAAAAACGACTAACGCGTTAGCCGAAAAAATGATAAAAAAAAATAACGACTAACGCGTTAGCCGAAAAAATGATAAAAAAAATAACGACTAACGCGTTAGCTGAAAAAAAATTATTTAAGTTAAATTCAACCAAAAAACACTATTTTCATTACATATTTCACGAATAAGTTACATGACTATAAATTGTAACTATGGTTTCATAATTTAACATCTGCTTTCACTTCATGAAAGGTTGTAATTAAAATAACGGTAGGAAATAAAAAACAAGCCTGGATTTAATTAATTTTTTGTCTGTAGGGAGTGTAAATATTTTTGAAATTACGTTGTAGCGAAAATAAATAAAATTGAAATTTAAAAAAAATAATATTTACATATTATAAAAGGATGTCTTCAAAAGATTTAACTAATCTTTCAATCGAAGAATTAAAGAATATAAAAAGAGATAAACAAACTAAATTGAAAACAGAGTATTCTGAATATAAAAATCAAGAGAAACAAAAACTGATTGATGAAATTGAGGAAATAGAAAAACAAAGAAAAAATATAAATAAAGCTAAAACAAAATTAAGAAAGAAAATGAAACCTAAATCAAAACAAATAAAGAAAATGAAACCTAAATCTAAACCTAAATATAAACCTAAATCAAAGAAAATTAAAACATTTGATGATTATTTTCTTGAATGTATAAAGAATAAAAAAATACCAGAAGATACTCCAAAATATTTAAGAAAAGCTATTGAAAAAGCAGTGAGAGAATATCAAATTGGAATTAAACTTGAAAAATCTGCTCTTGATAATTTTACTGAGAAGTATGTTATTGAAGGAAAACCAAACATCTTTCCTATTGATTATTTAAAAGAAAAAGTCTCACAGTTAAAAGATTTTCTTAGAAATCATAGAAATATTAAAGTTAGATTTATATTAGTTTGTTTAATGGAAAGAGTGGAGTTTGAAAAAGATAAAATTAGACCTATATATATTAGAGATAAAGCTTATTTTAACTCTGAAACACATATTAATCTTGAAAGTTCAGATGTTAAAGAGATTTTGTTTAAAATAATTAAAGAAATTCTTAATAAAGTTTTAATTTATCAAAGAAATGGTTCAGGTTGGTATTTTAAAGAGGTTTTATCATTAGAAATTCATACTATAGATTACAAACCTTTGAAAGGATCAACATATATTAAACTTCCTGATTTTATTTCAAAAAAGAAAGCGATAATTAACTTAGAAAATAGAAAAGATAACAAATGTTTCATGTGGTGTATTTTAAGACACCTACATCAACCTAAATATAGACATCCTCAAAGGATATCAGATTTAAAACAATATGAAAATGATCTTAATTTTAAAGGTATAGATTTTCCAGTAAAATTAACGGATATTAAAAAATTTGAAAAACAAAATCCGGATCTTCCAGGAATAAATGTATTTTCAATTAATGAAAACAATAAATTTTATCCTTTAAGAATGAATGATAAAGATTGTAATAATTCAATAGATTTATTTCTTTATGAAGAAAATGGAAAATCACATTATACACTTATTAAAAATTTTTCAAGATTTATTAATTCACAAATTAGTAAAGGTTATTATAAAAAATATTATTGTAAAAAATGTTTATCTTATTTTACAAAAGAGGAATTATTAGATAAACATATTAGCTATTGTTCTAATAATGAAACAGTTGCAGTAAAAATGCCTACTAAAAACTCATTTCTATTCTTTAAAAATTATAATAAAAAATTACCTTTACCATTTGTAGCTTATGCAGATTTTGAATGTTTCACAAAACCAATGGAAAACTGTGAACCAGATCCAAATAATTCTTTCACAATGGAATATCAAAAACATGAACCTTGTGGATTTTGTCTTTATATTAAACCATTAGATAATATTGATATTCAAATAGAACCAAATCCATTAATTTACACAAAGAAAACAGAAGATGAAGATATTTCTAAAATATTTGTGAAAAAGTTAGAATCAATTACTAAATCGTTGTATAAAAATTTTTACACCTCCCAAAAGAAAATGATATTTACAAATTCTAATAGACAAGATTTTATTAATTCATCTGTTTGCCATATTTGTGAACAACCATTTCAAAAAGAAGACCGAAAAGTTAGAGATCATTGTCATTTCTCTGGTGAATATAGAGGAACTGCTCATAGTAGTTGTAATCTTAATTGTAGAAAACCTTTAATACTTCCAGTAGTATTTCACAATCTTCAAGGATATGATTCTCATCTTTTTATAAAACAATTATCAAGATTAAAAGGAGATTTATCTTGTATTCCATCAACGGAAGAGAAATATATATCATTTTCAAAGAAAATTAAAGTTGAATACAAATCGAAAGAGACAAATGAAATAGTGTCATTAAATTTTGAAATTCGTTTTATTGATTCATTTAAATTTATGCAAACTTCTTTAGCAAATCTTGTTAAAAATTTACAACCAAATGATTTTCACTCAACAAAAAAAGTATATAATAATATTGAATTATTAATAAGAAAAGGAGTATATCCTTATGATTATGTAAATTCTTTAGAAAAATTTAAAGAAACACAATTACCTCCAAAAGAAGAATTCTATTCACAATTAAATAATGAAGACATATCTGATGAGGACTACAACCATGCACAAAACGTTTGGTCACAATTTAATTGTAAAACTATTAAAGATTATCATGATTTATATCTTAAAACAGATGTATTACTTTTAGCTGATGTCTTTGAAAACTTTCGTAAGACATGCTTGAAACATTATAATTTAGATCCAGCTCATTATTATACATCACCTGGATTAGCTTGGGATGCTTGTCTTAAAGAAACGAAACAAAGACTTCAATTATTGCATGATTATGATATGTTAATGATGTTTGAAAAAGGAATTAGAGGTGGAATTACTCATATATCAAAAAGATATTCAGAAGCAAATAATAAATATATGAAAAATTATAATCCAAATGAAGAATCAAAATTTATTACTTATCTTGATGCTAATAATCTTTATGGTTGGTCAATGATTCAAAAACTTCCAACTCATGGTTTTAAATGGATGAAAAATCTTTCAAAAGAAAACGTAATTAAACTTTTGGAAAAGAAAATTACAAATCATGGTTATATATTTGAAGTAGATCTTGAATATCCAGAAAAATTATGGAAAGAACATAATGATTATCCACTTGCTACAGAGAAGTTAGATTTTGATTCCGTTGAGAAACTTGTTGGATCTTTTTACAATAAAAAGAATTATGTAATACATTATAGAAATCTTAGACAATGTCTTGAATTAGGACTTAGGCTTAAAAAAGTACACAGAGGAATATCATTTTATCAATCTGAATGGATGAAACCTTATATAGAAAAGAATACAGAATTAAGAAAACAATCAAAAAATTCCTTTGAGAAAGACTTTTTCAAATTAATGAATAATTCAGTTTTTGGTAAAACAATTGAAAATATTAGAAAAAGACAAAATGTAATACTTCTTGATAATGCTGAAAAAGGAAAGAAGTTATCATCAAAACCTAATTTTAACCACTCAACAATATTTGATTCTAATTTAATTGCTGTTCATATGAAAAAGACAGAAATATATTTTAATAAACCGATTTATGTGGGTCAAGCTATTCTTGATTTGTCTAAATTTCATATGTATGATTTTCATTATAATTATATTAGAAAGAAATATGGAAATAAAGCTGAATTATTATTCACAGATACAGATTCATTAATGTATGAAATTAAAACAGATGATTTTTATCATGATATAAGAAAAGATATTAAAAAAAAGTTTGATACAAGTGATTATCCTGAAGATCATAAATCTGGAATTAAAATTGGAATTAATAAGAAAGTAATAGGTATGTTTAAAGATGAAGCTTGTGGAAAACAAATTACTCATTTTGTTGGTCTAAGACCTAAGCTTTATTCTTTTAAAGTTGAAGACATCGAAGACAACGAAGTTGAAGAAAAGAAATGTAAAGGAATTAAAAAGAATATTATTAAAAAAGAAATAACATTTGAAGATTATAAGAAATGTTTATTTTCTGGAGTACAAGAAATGAGAAAAATGAATATAATTAGAAGTAAAGATCATGAAATTTATTCTATGAAAATGAATAAAGTAGCATTATCTGCAAATGATGATAAAAGACTGATTTGTAAAAATAAAATTAATACTTTAGCTTTGAGACCTTTGGAAAAATTAAAAAATAATAATATAAAATAAAATGATTAATTTCACAAAAAAAGATATTTTATTAATATATTTAAGAAGACTTTTTTTAATAGAAGATTTTGATGAAGAAATTAGATATAAAAGGTATAAGAGAGAAAGATTTTATAAAAGAGAAAATTTAAAAAATTTAAAAAGAAATAAAAGATTATAATGTATACAGAAGAAGAGATTAAATTATATTCTTCCATATTAAGATCTTATGAAAAAAGTAAAATCAAAAAAAAGAAAAAAAGAAATAAACCAATATATGAAAAATGCAAACATGAGAATAAAGAAATTATTGATTATGCTGAAGTTTGTTGTGATTGTGGTCTTCAAATTCAAAGAATATTAAATTATGATGTTAATATATCTGATTGGGAAAGATGTTGTTATAGAAAAAAATCAGTATACCAAAGAAAGTATTTTTTTAAGAAAAAGATAAATGAAATACAAAAAACTTTTGATATAAAAAATGATGATATTTCTAAGATTAATGAAATACTTTATAAAATTGATAATGTAAATTTAATTAAGAAAGTAAATACACAATTTGGAAGAAAGAGAATTATTAATATCACTTTTATTATAAAAAAGATTTTAATTATTCTAGGTTATAGTAATGTTGATGAATTATTACCACTAAAACTTTCAGAAGAAACAAAAGCTTTTTATGAAGAATGGTGGGAATTAGTTAAAAAAGAAATTATAATATCATAATTTTAATTGAGTTTTGAAATTAAGTTGTAGCGGAAAAAAAAAATTGAAATTTAAAAAAAATATATTTATAAAATAAAAAATGATGTCCTCGCAAAGCAAATCTAATAATACGCAATACAAAGCAATTCCCATATCTCTTTTTGGCATAAGATATGCTGATAAAATATTATATGGTAAAATGTTTATGATTGATCTTCATTTTTATAATATTTTTAGAAATTATCAAAAATATTTTGAGTTAATATCAAATGATCTTCTGCGAAAAATTAATTCAAATAAAAAATTAAAAATCGATGATATAAAGAAATATTTTCACAATATAATAAAACGTAAAGACAAACTAAAAAGAAGATATTTGAAAAGAATCAGAAGTGAAATAAAATATGTAAATGAAAATTTAATGAAAGACGAATATATAAAAAAAGTTAAATATAATGAATATGATTATGATGGAGACTATGATGATAATTTCATAATTTCTCATCATCAAATTTTACAAAATTTTATACATTCTAATTATATAAGTTATGACAATATTAAAAGACTTTTGTTAAGACAAAAAAAATATAGAGAAAAATTATACCATGAACAAGTTTTTGAAAATCAGCGTCAATTTTCTTTGAAAAAAGATAATGAAGAAATATATAAACAAATAAAGGAAATGATTAAAAAATTTGAAAGTTATTTTGTTTATGAAGAAGGAGTAGAAAGAATAAGTATGTTTGATTATATAAAAGAATGTATGGGTCTTAATTCTGATTCTGATTCTGATTCTGATTCTGATTCTGATTCTGATTAAAATTATTAGCCTCAAATGAGGCTTTTTTTTATGCCGAAATTTATAATTTTTTTAAAAAAAAAAAATTATTTAAAAAAAATTATTTATAATAAAATGACCACTACGCAATACAAAGCAATTCCAATCACTCTTTTTGGTGTAAAATATTTTGATAAAATATTATATGGTAAAATGTTTATGATTGATCTTCATTTTTATAATTTATATAGGAATTATCAAAAATTTTATGATATAAAAAAGAGAGAAATTGAAGATTTTTTTGAAGAAAATAAGAAAATAAAAATGAAAGAAATAGTTTCAAAATATCAAGAAAGTAATAAATTTTATATAGAAAAAAATAAATATTTGAAAAAAATAAGAAAAGAAATAAATTATATGAAAAAATATTTAATGAAAAAAGAGTATAAAAGAAAACTTATATATAAATATATTTATAAAGGATATGAAGTTTCTTGGAAAAAAGAAAGTTATGATAGGAAATTTAAAATTATTAATTTTGCAAGATTGGATTCTTATATTTATAGATCTTTTTTATATGATTTTGAAAGTCTAGAAATATTTAAATTTTGTAATAATAAAATGAATATTTTAGATTTTAGAGATATAGAAGAATTAAGAAAAATTAGAGATTTTTTTTCATTAAAAAGAGAACAAAAAGAATTATATGAAGAATTACGAAATTTAATTAATGAATTTGATTGTTATTTTAAATATTATTTAAATTATTAACCTTTTAAAAAAAAATTTAAAAATAAAAAATATTTATATATAATAAAATGCAACTTACATCTCCCGAAAACATTTCTAAAGAAAATATAATTTTTAACGAAGCCAAACAATATAAAGTCAAGAATTCTAAAATGAAATATCATCGTATTAAAATCGAAACAACTTATCCTAATGGTAAGCAAGGTCCTCTTATAATTGAAACACCTTTACTTTTTAGTTTTGGTGTATCTGAAAGAAAGAATCAAGAATCACAAGAATTAGTTGGATATACAATTCCTGTTTGTTTATGGGAAAAAGATAAAGAACCAACAAAAGAAGAAAAAAAGTTTTTTAAAACATTAGAAAAAATACAACAACTTTGTTATAATCATCTTGAAGAGACAATTGGTGTTGAAGAATCTCAAAATTTATCGCAAATATTATATTATAAAAAGAAAGAAATTACTGATAAAAAAGGAAGACCTAAAACAGTAAATGATGATAGTGTTTCACCAGTTTTATATGCAAAACTTATATATTCAGAAAAATCTAATAAAATTCTATCTTTGTTTAAAACAAAAGGAAATAAAAATGTTGATCCATTTGAATATCTTAATCAATATTGTAAAGTAAAATTAGCTTTGATAATTGAGAGTATTTATATTTCCAAATTAGTAAAATCTATTCAAGTTAAAGTTCATGAAGTTTATGTTAGACCATTGAAACCAAGAGAATCATTATTAATGATTAAAGAAGAAAGTGATGACGAAGTCGATGAAGAAAATGAAGAAGGTGATTCACAGGATTTGTTTTAAACTGAAATAAAGTATTAGCCCTTTTTAGGGCTTTTTTTTATGTCGCTTGAAACAATTTTTAATACTACAATAGTATTAAAAATCTTTTAAATCACTCAAAGGAATCCACGAATTAAACTTGTCAGGATATCCACTCCATTTAACTAAAGCTAACTTTTTCTTGGTGTCTCGTTTCAATACTTTCTCAATTCTATATATTTCTTGTTTTGCTTTTTGTAATTCTTTTTCATAAAAAGATCCTTTTACTTCTTCACCCATTAAATCAACAATTTTATAGGTGATAGGTTTTGTATTTAATATTTCATTAACCACAAATATTTCCTCTGTCCAGTTTGGAGTATATCCTTTATCAAATACAGGTCTCTTATATTTTGATATACGAACGAAATCTCCAACCTTAAATTTTATTTTTCCAGGTTTCAAATAAATTAAATCTGAATATAAATTAGCATAAACTTTTTCTTCATTTTCTTTTTTACTAGCTTGAATTGGAGTCATTTTGATACTAGAATGTCTTGTTTTATTATAATCATTAACTAATTTATCAAGGATGTTCCAATAAACAGTATTGTTATTTACACTAAACATCTTAAACATTCTGGTTTTCATTGTTTTATTCCATCTCTCAACAATGCTTGATTTCTCTTCATTCTCTGTATGATATAATTTGATTTTATTCTTTTCAAGAAAATCTTTAAAATGTTTACTGATAAATTCAGAACCTTTATCTGTCCAAAGCATTTTTGGTTTACGTTTACTTTTTTTAAATATATCATCAAATGCTTTACTAACACTTTCAGTCTTTTTGTTTTTCAATGGTTCAATCCATCCATATTTACTAAAAATATCTATTACCATCAGTAAATAATTTATTCCTTTATTCCATTTACTAAACTTTTGCATTTCAACCAAATCTGCAGCCCAGATTTCATCAATCCCATTTGATATTACAGTTCTCTTTGAAAAATTTCTAGTGATTGGTTTATGTAATTCATCGGCTAATTGTTGAGTCCAATCACTATTATTACTCAACGCCGCTTTACGTTTTTTGTCTTCTTTGGTAAACCCAAACCAAGTTTCTGTTTAGTATTTATAATAAATCTCGCTGTTTGACCCCATTTCGGTATTTCACCGTATGGAATCAGATCTAAAGATTTAACCATTTGTCTATCACATTCATTCTTATTTTTTCCCATATCATAACATATATCATGATAAGCAGCAATTTCATCTACTTTATTATATGGTTTAACCATCCATTCTAATACTTCACCTGTTTCAGGATCATATCTTAATTGTTCATTCAAAGGGTTATACGGACCCATGTACTTGTATTCTCCAGGAGTCCAACCACCTTTTGGTTTTGGCAATTTTCCAATGAGTTTATGAATATCTACACTACCTCCTTGGTCTAGATCTTTTCTATTTGTTTTATATTTTAATTTTGGTCTTATTTTTGTTGATATTTCATCCAATGCTTTACTACCAACATCTTGAATCATTGGAGTTAATTTATTTAATCCATAATTAATTGCTTTTTTCTGTAAGTTTTTATTTCTCATAGCTTCAGATATACCATATCGTCCCATTTCTACTGTTTTTTTACCTAACTAAGGTAAAGCATGAGTTAAACCTGTTAATGCTAATTCACCCAAGCCTTCTCCTTCTTGTGCTTGTGAAGAAGAAGGCTGAATTAGTTTCCCTGTTTCTTAACAAATCGTGTTTTTTTTATTCCACAAGAAGCACAAGTACACCAATACATTTTTCTTCCATTTTTAGCAGTTTGATAACCTTCTGGTTTCACACATTCTGTTTGTTTTTTTTCTTTCACACAATAAGATTTCATTTTATTATATATTTAGATAAAAAAAAATTTAACTTTTACACTTTTTATATAATTCATTAAATAAAAAAGAATGACGAATTATTTTCCATACAAATTAAAATTATCTGAATCTCAATTAAAAAAATTAGCAAAAGCTTATAAGGATAGATCAGAGATTACTTTAAGAATTACTAAAAATAATTTAGTTGGATCAGATGAATTAATGTTGACAAAAACACAAATTAATAAACTTAATAAAGCTAAAACTAATGGAGTTGGTTCTGATATTAAAATAACAAAAACACAAATTAGAAAAGTAGTAAAAGAAGGTGGAAGTTTGTTTGGATCTCTTATTTCAATAGGTTCAAAAGTTCTTCCAATGGCTGCAAAAGCAGCTAGTAAAGCAGCTCCAGCACTTGCTCAGGGTGCTTTAGCAGCTTTAGGATCACTTGGAATTGATAAAATTTTTGGTAAAGGAATTGATATTCCATCTGAATATTTATCTAAAATGATGAGTCTTAAAAAAGAATTAACAAAAAAACAAATTGATGATTTAAATAAAGCTATACAAAAACGTGGAGCATTATATTTTAAACCAACACAAAGACAAATTGAAGGAGGATTTTTAGGTACTCTAGCTGCAATTGGTATTCCTATGGCTATAGAATTAGCATCAAAAATATTTGGAAAAGGATTACAAGTTCCAAGAACAGGAAAAGGAAAAGGAAAAGGAAAAGGATTACAAGTACCAATAGCAGGAAAAGGAAAAGGAAAAGGATTACAAGTAAGTGCTAGACCAGGAATGATACCTTATCAACCACCTCCATTTTTTGGAACATGGGAACAACAAGGGAAAGGTAAAAAAAAAAAAGGACAAGGATTATTACTAGGACCGAACAGTCCATTCAACCAAATTCCAGTATTAGGAGCAATACTTTAAAACCTATTTTCAAAGATATTCCTCTCAGTAATTTTGACCTTTTAGAATATATAGATTATCTTAAGATACCAAATTTTAAAGGAATTTTTTCTAGAGACTCAA
Source organism: Cladopsammia gracilis (assembly GCA_022457155.1). Classification (NCBI taxonomy): domain Eukaryota; kingdom Metazoa; phylum Cnidaria; class Anthozoa; order Scleractinia; family Dendrophylliidae; genus Cladopsammia; species Cladopsammia gracilis. Next base: position 884,801 of record JAJGOT010000145.1, read on the forward strand.
TTGATCATTTTCATGAAAAAGGATGTTGTATAATTAATCTTGATGATAAAGTAGGACAAGGAACTCATTGGGTTGCAGAATTCATAAAACCACCATATATTTACTATTTCGATTCTTTTTCACTTCCACCACCATTAGAAATTATAGATCATGCAAAAAGATTAAATCTAGGTTTTATTTATAATAAAGGTTATCCAATTCAAGATATCTATTCTGTTAGATGTGGTTATTACTGTTTATATTTTCTTGATAATATTTATAAGAAATCTTTTTATAATCTTTTAAAAGTTTTTAAAATTGATGATCAACAATATAATGAAAAGTTTATAAAAAATTATTTTATATAAGTTATTAAATAAAATGATTCAGAATAGAGTATTAGTTTTTAAAAGTCTTGATGCTAAAAAACAAAATCCATCAAATAAACCAGGTAATTTTACTTTAAAATTTACTCCTGAATTGAAATTGGATCCAAACACTACTCATTATTTAGCATTAGACCATCTTTCTATGACTGCTAGTTGGCATAATATTAGACCCGAGTATCAAAACAATGAATTGAAAATATCAAAAGATAAAGGTAAAACTTATATAACAATTGTATTTCCATCAGGTATTTATGATTATCAAGATATAAATACTCTTATTCAAAAAAGAATAGGTAAAATTGTAAATACAGAAAATTATGGTATTAATATACTTTTTGATCTTACAACATATAAAGTATTTATTGCACTTGATGAAAATTATTACATTGATTTTTCCAATAGTGGTAATTTTGGTAAATTATTAGGATTTGAAAAGAAAGTTTTAAATAAAAGTGCATATGGAAAGAATTTTCCTAATATTAGTAATGATATTGATAATTTATATATTAGAACTAGTTTATTATCTGATAGTATTATCTCAGGAAAACGATCAAATGTATTATACACATTTTCAACTAATACAAAAACAAGATCATTACCATTTGAAATTCAACCTATAAATTACTTATGGAATAGAATGAATAGAAATGAAATTTTTGAAGTGAAATTTTATATTACAGATGACCAAGATAGAGAAGTTGATTTGAATGATATTGATATAAGTTTAACTGTTGTTATTGGTGAAAGAAAATAATAAATTGTATAAAATAAAAAATGGAAAGACGAATAAGAAATTATGATACTGGTGAAGATTATTATACAGATACAGAGACAAAAGGTGGTGGTGTTTTTGATGTATTGAGTAATATTGGAGCTAAACTTACTGGAAAAACTGCATCTAAACTTGCTTCAAAAGCAGCAGAAAAATTAGTAGAAAAAGGATCTGAAAAGATTGGTGAGAAAACTGGTCAATTAATTGGTGAAACGATTTATGATAAATTTAAACCTAAACCTAAATCATCAAAAAAGAAAGAGAAGAAACTTGAAATTGAAACTATACCAGAAGATCTTATTCCTGAAATTCAAGATTATGTAATACCACAAAAAGAAAATCCACCGAAAGAAGATAAAGGTGAAAAAATTGTTAAACTTTTACAAAAAAATAATGATAAATATTCTTATGTCAAAGATGTTTATAAAGATCTTCTTTAAAAAATTTTTTTTATATAATCTTAAAATAAAATGAATGGAAATTTTAGAAGCCCAAATTTAGTAAAGAGATATGAATATACATATTATGATTTGGAAACACCATTGAATGCTAATGTTCCAAATAATGTTAATCAAGTAAAGGATAATTATAGATTCACAGTTGATAATTCATCAGAAGCTAATCCAATTGATTGGTATAATGCTTATTTAGAAGTTAAGTTTAAACTTGTAACTCTTGCTGATAGTGCAACTGGAATAGCAGCAGGAGCTAATGATGGCAACCAAGATTGTACCACAACTAATGGTCATACTTTCATTAGTGAAATCCAAGTTGAATGTAATGGAATAACTGTGTATAATAATACAAATGCTAATGAAACATCAAACGTTTTATCTCTTTTGAAATATACTAAAAGTTATGCAGATACAATTGGACAAGATCAATTTTTCTATTTAGATACATCTACAGGAACTACAGAAGGTCGAGTAAATCAAGCATTAAGAAATGAAGGTTTTGCTAAACGGAAAATATTAACAGATGGTGCAGGTGAAACTGTTTTTTCAATTCCTCTGAATTTATATAGTTATTTTGCAGCTTTCAAAAATAATCTTCATCCTAATATCAAAATGAATATTTTATTAAAACTAGAAGATGATAATAATATTATTTTTAAAAAAAATGCTGCTCCAGTTTCAAAAGTCATCATCACTAATTTTCGTTTATGGTGCCCGAAAATTATGTTTAATGGAGAAGGAATGAAGTTGTATCTTGAAAATTATTTAAAACCAAAAAAGTGGACTTACTTGAGAGAACATACTGAAATATTACAAACAACATCAATAAATAGTTACTTTCGTATAACTACAGGAATTAGAAGACCAAGACATGTTTTCATATGGGTGGTACCTACAGCAAGTTATGGAAATCAGGAACAAAATATTTTCACTTTTAAAACATTCAGTATTGGTGCAAATGGTCGTAATTTTAGTAGAGCACAATTAGAAGTAAACAACAGTATTTACTATCCTCAATTGGAAATGTCATCAAAAGAAGAATCAAGACTTTATCGAACACTGATGTCATATTCTTCAGCTTATAATGATTTACTAAGTGGACCAATAATTAATAGAGCAAATTTCAAAAATCTTTTTGGGATGTTGTATTTTGATCTTAGAAATCAAGATGAAGATGTTAAAGATGGTGTTGTTTCACTAACTTTTAGATATGAGTTAAGTGGTGCTAATCCAACGAATTATACAATTAACGCATTGGTTTTACATGAAAAAGAAATTGAATTATACACTTCATCTGGAAAAATGCTTATAAAAGCATAAAAAGTTATATAATCTTTTTTTGATTTTAATACTAATTAAAGTATTAAAATCTAAGATTTTACCCATTTATTATACATTTTTTCATGTAATTTTTTATCAATAGCTTCTATTCTTAATAATTCATCATTGATTTGTGAAATATCATTTCTTATAACTGGTGAATTATTCCCAGCAGCTATTGAGCCAATTAATACCTTTAATCTATCTGTTAATTCTTTTGGATCTTGATAATAAGTAATACTTGATCCGACCATTTTAGATTTTCCTGATGACTTATGAGGTGGCATATTACTTAGCATATTTAAATCATTAAATATTTTTACAGCATTCATTGAATATTTTGTTTTAGGATTGTATCTTTTTGTTAATAGGCTTATAAGAGATTTATCAGCATCTGCTTCATAGATTAATTTATCATCACGATAAGCATTCAGTTTTAAATTTTTCATTAAGTTTGGTAAATCAATCATTAATCCACCATATTGATTATTTTGAATTTTATAAGCATTTCTTTTTGGTTGTTTATATCTTCTTTTTCCTAAACCTTTACCTTTTATTCCACGACTTATTTCAATTCCTATCAATCTTTCTTTAAAAGTATTTAAAAGATTAAAATCTTTTATTCTTTCCAAAGTTTCAGGTTTAGGATTTTTTGCTTTAGCTTCAGCTTTTTTAATACCTTTTTCATCTGTTGTAATATCAGCTATACCGGATGTGACTTTTAATTCTTTAATTACTTCATTAACATCATTAATATGTTTACTAATATCTTCAACATCTTTATAAGATGATGGTAATTCATAACCATATTTATCCAATATATCAATTGATTCTTTATTATTTAAAAATTTATCTAAATTATATTTTTCTATTATTGATTTTGGTTTTTCTGGTATTTTTGGTTTTTTTGGTGTTTTATCTTCATCATCTGGTATTTCAGTATCTAATAATGATTTTGATGTAGAAGGTTTATCTTCTAATTCTATAAGATTTTTTCCAGTAGCTAATGTTAATTGATTTAAACCACTAGTAATAGCTAATTGATTTTCTTTCAACTGTTCAATCATTTTATCCTGTTTTTCATCTGTCTTCTTCTGTTGTTCATCTGTCTTCTTCTGTTGTTCAACCAACGTTTCTTTTAATGGTTCTCTTAATGTCTTAAAATATTCACTCATAACAACATCACGGACTTGACCTTTGTCTTTCACTTCATTTTTAGCTGCAGTAACAGCTTTAGCTATTTTATATCCTTTATATTCTGATTCTGCATATTTTTTGATATTTTCTAAATTCATTTTTATTATAAGATTATATAATTATTTGTAAAAATAACATTTAATTTTATTCAAATTATCTAGCATTATAATAAAAAAAGTATGAAAATCCCAAATTATGATTTGAATCAAAAAACAAAGTCTAAAAACTATGTAATTTCTTAGATGAAGATTTCAGAATGCTTATTGCTGGTCAAACCCGTTGTGGAAAAACAAATACTCTAATGCATATGATAAGATCCCCATTAGTTTACTATGATAAAATTTATTATTATGGTCCTAATCATAATCAAGAAAAATTACAAGATCTTAAAAAAATAATGTCTCGAATTAGTGAAAAAGTTGGATATGATGTTTTAGAATTTCCAGAAGATATAATGGAAACAACAGAATATCCAGAAGATAATAGAAAAATTGTTGTATTTGACGATCTTGTTAATGCTACAGATGGAATTCAGAAAAAAATAGCAAATCATTATACTGATGGAAGACATCATGGAATTAGTCCAGTGTATTTAAGTCAGAGTTATTATGATGTACCCTCAAAATTAAGATTAAATTGTTCTCATATGATATTATATCCACCTGTGAGTAAAAATCATTTGAATCTTATTGCAAAAGAAAATTTGATTGATCCAAATCTTTTTAATAAACTTAGACCTTATGAATTCTTGTTTTTAGATAAAGAACAAAAATCAGTTACTAAGAATTTTGATGAAAAAATATAATTATAAAATAAAAATGGGAATATTCAATAATATCAATCAATACACTAATATTGATATCAACGAATATATTAGACAAGTCAGTCAAGAAATACATGCAAATACAGGAATGAAATTGGATGCTAACAATAACTATGATATTGAACAAAAACGATTAGTAAATCTTGGAGAAGGTATTAATTCTTCTGATGCTATAACTAAACATCAATTTGAAACTGGATTAGAATCAAAACCTAATCCTACTGAAGTTATTCTTGTTAATGGAGCAAATCATATGACTGGTCATCTTGATTTAGGTGGAAATAGAATCGTTCGTCCTGGAGGAATTGAAATGAATCGAAAATTAATTACAAATATGGATACAGATGAGAATGATGATTTAGCAGCTGTAAATATGATTACTTTGAAGAAATATCATCCTAATGTACCTGCACATACTCATGAAGTTACTAAAAATATAGATTTGAAAGAACTTTTTAATGTTATACAAAGTAAGCAACAAAGTTTTGGTTATTTAACACAAAATTATAACAATGTAATTTCTTATAATGATGCAAAGAATATTTTCTTATCACGTTTAGAAGTGTCTCCAATGAGTGTTGATATTAATATCAATAATAATCGAATATATAATCTATCAAAATTACCTACATTTGATCATGAAGTACCGAATAAAGAATATGTTGATCAACAAGATAATATCTTAAACAATATGATAAGTGATTTAAACACAAGAAAATTAAGCAATCCTTCTGGAAAAGACCTTATAATGCAAAGTCAAAAAATTAGGGGATTGTTAACAGATGAAAATGATCCAAATTCAGCAAGCAATGTTCATTATGTTAAAACAAAAACCAGTGAAAATACTACAAAAATAACTAAATTAGAACAAGATTATAAAGATTATGTTAATAAATCTCATATCTCTTCTACTTTTTACCAAAAAGATCAATTTAGATATTTAATGGAAAATGTTAATGAAAGTAGCAGTGAATATGGAATTACAGTATTTGGAATAAATGATTTTTCGGGGAGTCCTCATTTATTCAATAAAAAAGCATATGATTTTAAAATAAATAAAAGTTCAAGTGATAATAAATACTCAGGAAGACTTAGTTTTAATTTATATAAAATTCCTGAAGGAGAATATACTATTTGTATTGAATTTTTTCCACTTTCTATGACAAATGTGAGTGTTGATGTTGTAAGTACAAGTTTAAATATTAATCAACAATCTACAAAAAAGTTTTCTAATTATACAAGATCAATTATTCATTTACATAAATGGAAGATTTCCCCACCTGAGTATATTTATGTTGACATGAAATGCGATGGAATTTCATCTTCTCCTAATCAAGGACAAGGATATTTAATTATTTATGGTGTTAAAAATTACGTAGCAGACGTTGAATCAAGTGTTTATGATTCACCATTCAATTTTGAAAATAAGAAAATGGAGATGCAGACGGATATTGCTATGAATAATCATGATATTAGTATTAAAAATCCAACAAAAGATGATCAACCTGTTAGTTTAGCTTTTTTAAAATCGTTGAAACAATATTTTGTCATTACAGGTTATCATTCTAGTACTGATGGATTTTATGAACACGTTCTAAAAGCAAACGGGGTATTCTAAAAGGGCCAAATTCTGGCAAATAATCGCAGTTTTGGTGTGTTTTTGCCAAAATATGCAGAAATGTTGGCAAAATATCGATTTCTTGGGCTTCTTTTACCGTGGCCACTGTACATCGGATACAAAATAATTCTTTTTTATTGTTTTTTGCCCAGACCGTCATGTCACAAAAGTCATGAATCCATGCCCAGATTGCCATATTTTTGGATTTGTGTAGTTACATGGCAAAAAACATTTAAAACTCTCAATTTTTGCCCTAAGGAAGCTGGACTAAATTAGAGAATTTAGCGAGTTCTTGCCATGAAATGAAAAATATGGCAAAATTTCAAAAGAAGGTAAGTAATTTTCCAAAACCAATGAAATGTTTCACCTCATTAGAGAAAAAATACTTTAAAACACCCATTTTTGACGGATTTAAATATTTTTGTCAAGAAAAGCATGAAATAACAAAATTTTGCCAAACACCCTCAACTTATGACGATGGAAATTTCCGAGGCTTTTTGCTTCAGTGAGTAAAATGACGGCGGAAATTTCCGCAGGTTTTTTTGCTTCAGCTAATAAAATGACAGCGGAAATTTCCGCGTATTTTTGGCTTCACCGAGTAAAATGACGGCGGAAATTTCCACGGGTTTTATGCTTCAGTGAGTAAGATGACGGCGGAAATTTCCGCGGGTTTTTTACTTCAGTGAGTAAAATGACGGCGGAAATTTCCGCGGTTTTTTTTGTTTCAGTGAGTAAAATGACGGCGGAAATTTCCGCGGTTTTTTTGCTTCAGCGTGTAAAATGACGGCGGAAATTTCCCCAGGTTTTTTGCTTTAATGAGTAAAATTCCGCAGGGACAAGTTAAAATAATAAGCTAGAAACTACAGAATTGTTACGCCAACAGGTACAAGTAATAAACTGTATTTCAAACATTTCAGAAGCCCTTGCGTTCGAAGTTGAGCCTTGAATGACACCTCTTCGGGAAGGCAGACGCAGTGTCTTTGTCGACTTTGTTCATACTAACAACTTTCCAATAAACGGCTTTTTATCTTAGCTGGCCAAAAAAAACGCAACGATATGACCCTATTTGAGTAGGTTTCCTTGTACATTTTCTTCAGTAGGCCTTCCCTTTCCAGAAGGGCATTTGAAAACCTGTTAGAGGAAAAGAAAAGTAACAAATAAGTGTTGTTTTTTGTTATTACTTCAGTTTATAATATAATTAACAGATTGGGCACAAATCAATTATATGAAAGTGTACTACATGTATATTTCCCAGGAAAGCATCCGACGAATTTCTTTTAAATCTAAGGCTAGATGAAATGGGAAAAGGGGAATAACTTTAGTAATCTCGCGTCAAAAAGTCTCTAATCGCATTCTTTGGCTCAGCGCCTGTGGTAAAATGATCAAAACAATTACCAGACTGCGATGAGCGAACTACTGGTGATAATTCATTGATTTAGTGCGCGATTTGTTTCAAAATAACTTTTGTCTATTGCTTCAGGTAAATTTCTATAAACTGACCAAGTAACACACACTGAACTGGCGGAGTAATACACACAACCGATCGAGTAATACCCACAACAGACCGAGTAATACCACAAGCACCCCAAGCTCAGTGTGTGAGTCAGTTACGTGTGGTACCGTTTTTCGTAATATCAACATGGCTGCAAATATAAGATAGCAGTTTCTTTTGCAAACATCTTTATGTCGGCGGTCGAGACAGAAATAATCAGTTTAAGCAGAGTTAAAAAGTGTTGACGGGCCTGCTCGACTCTGATCCTGCAGTTCGCAAATAAATTTTAAAGCCTTCATAGCTTAGCCTTTACATTCTTTCTTAAGCAAGACTCGAAAAATCAACCAAATGACAGCATTGCTAAACTCTGCTTAATCATTTCAGTTTCTAATAACATGGCTCAAGAAAATAAAACAGGTTTGATTAATAAAATTAATTCTTTCTGTACAAACTTCAATATTGACAAGACTGCAATAAACTTAAGCAACCCGTCTTTTTTCTTGTCAAATGCAAAAAAGAATATTTTTGCGAGTCTAAAAAATCACCAACTCAATCAGATTAAAGCAAATAAAAAACTTAAATTTTATTCGGTCTTTAAAAATGAAACGAAATACTCTGATTTTATTAACCATTATCAAAAATCCTGAACATAGACAAATGATTTCTAAATTTAGGATAGGGAATCACACCTTAAGAATTGAAAATGGACACCTCAGAATTTGCCCTCACTGTACACTTAATTCAGTTGAAGATGAAATGCACTTTTTATTTCACTGTATGTTATATGATGAATCACGAAATGGCCGGCAGTTCTATTTTTTCAGTAAATTTCACAAAATCGAAAAAATCCAGCCATTCTGAACTATCATATGTCGTGATCCTGATCAAACGAGCCGGTTTTGTGGGATTTCTATATCACGAACCCCCCGACGAAACCATGTTTTTGCAGTCGAGCTGAAAAAAGTTCCAAGTGTCACAAAACATGGGTTTGTCTTCTGAGCCCAGGGTAAACCAAACACTAGACTTGAGATCTATAAAGCATTTCAGGATCGCTTGACTTTTTTAAATCGACATATGATAGTTTAGATTAGCCGGAATTTTTCGATTTTGTGAAATTTAGTGAGAATATAGAACTGCCGGCCATTTAGTGTTTTGAAAACCTTGACCGGCAGTCGAGCTGAAAAAAGATCTAAGTGTTCGTCTTCTGAGCCCAGGGTAAACCAAACACTAGACTTGAGATCTATAAAGCATTTCAGGATCGCTTGACTTTTCTAAATCGACATATGATAGTTTAGATTAGCTGGAATTTTTCGATTTTGTGAAATTTACTGAGAATATAGAACTGCCGGCCATATAGTGTTTTGGAAGCCTTGACCGGCAGTCGAGCTGAAAAAAGTTCCAAGTGTCACAAAACATGGTTTCGTGATCTAGAAATCCCACAAAACCGGCTCGTTTGATCAGGATCACGACATATGATAGTTCAGAATGGCTGTATTGTTTCGATTTGTCAAATTTACTGAGAATATAGGACTGCCGGCCATTTAGTGTTTTGAAAACCTTGACCGGCGGTCGAGCTAAAAAAAGTTTTAAGTGTCACAAAACATGGTTTCGTGATCTAGAAATCCCACAAAACCGGCTCGTTTGATCAGGATCACGACATATGATAGTTCAGAATGGCTGGGTTTTTTCGATTTGTCAAATTTACTGAGTTTAGTGTTTTGAAAACCTTGACCGGCAGTCGAGCTGAAAAAAGTTTAAGTGTCACAAAACATGATTTCGTCTACTAAGCCCAGCGTAAACCAAACACTAGGCTTGAAATCTATAAAGCATTTCAGGATCGCTTGCCCTTTCTAAATCGACATATGATAGTTTAGATTAGCTGGAATTTTTCGATTTTGAGAAATTTACTGAGAATATAGGACTGCCGGCCATTTAGTGTTTTGAAAACCTTGACCGGCAGTCGAACTGAAAAAATTTCTAAGTGTCACAAAACATGATTTCGTCTACTGAGCCCAGCGTAAACCAAACACTAGACTTGAGATCTATAAAGCATTTCAGGATCGCTTGACCTTTCTGAATCGATATATGATAGTTTAGATTAGCTGGAATTTTTCGATTTTGAGAAATTTACTGTGAATATAGAACTGCCGGCCATTTAGTGTTTTGAAAACCTTCACCGGTTACCGGCTATATAGCCACAGCGCAATTTATAACAAACGCAAGGCTTTGTTATTTTCCTACTAACTCGAAATCCAACTGGAAGTCTAACTCTAACTCGAACTCGGACTCCAACTCGAGGTTTCATTACTCCCGGTTTTACTTAACCACTAGTCACACACGTTCATACTTTTGCTCGATTCGCGCGGTGACATTAATAGAATTTACAGCGTTTACCGCCACATTTGACTCCTCTGATGCGCTCTGTGTCTAGTTCTTATTTAATCCCGGCTTTATAAAACGCTAAAGTGGGATTCAAATGGCAAAACTGCACAATATTTTAACGTTTTCTAGCCCTCTAAAATAAACTCAAGACAAATACTAATGTATTTTGCAAACTACAGTATATACTCATATACATACCAGCGGCTGTTTTCATTGCTTTGGATTACTCTGCCTAATCATTTTCCATTTCCAATGTTTTAAATCGTTTCTTGTTTCCATACTTGAACCATAAACGTAACCTACGATATACACTAGGTAGCTCCGCAAGGATTCAACCGGTAGAAAGGCGGGCAAACGTTGAAATGTAACGACCATCATTTGTAATCGGAAACAAAAATGTCAAACATTTGACCACAAGCAAATGGGGTGTCAAATTAGGTATGTCAATGCAATTAATTTTCCCTCAAAATTGAACAAAAATAGGATATAACAGTTTTATTTCGACATAAAAGCAGCAAATTTTAGTTAAATTTAAACAGCTATAAAAGCAAAGGAATCGGCCCTAGCGTTGAAAAATATTTTGGTGTAAGATACGTGACATTTCATCGATCACCTGACCATGGTATGTTTCCGAAAAACGCTCACTCATTCAAACCGGTTCAAACTGCTTCCTGTGGCGGTTTGTTATAAGATTATAATTCTTTGAGCTAGTAAGAGCGTCTTCGGAAATGTGATGAATCACTCCGTTCGATCAGATCAGCTGTATGAAAAGTCTGTTTGCGACTATAACATGAGTGGAAACGGCGAAAATAGCTCTGAACTCACCGAGAACTAGTGTTAAAATTATATGATGTGCCCCCAAAGGCCGCGGGTCTGACGTTCATTAGCCTACGCGTAGCCGTTCCAGGTAAGCTTTACAACACTGTATTCAAATCTAACACAATACATAACAAGGCTCGAGTAATTACTGAGTCGGTAATTTAAGTGTAATTTAGTCATACAGTCGTGTATAGTATCTAAATCTATCTAATTCCATAGATTGCGCGCCACTTTAATATTTCCCCCGCTGCAAGCACTATTAAAATGTATGTCGCCCTATCATCCGAACGCTTTTGCATTTATCAAAATATCTTACCCCAGATCACGCGTGAAAGGAGCTTAAAATTTAACACCACGTAGCTTTTTTGTTTTATACATGTAAGTACGTAATAAAGTTTCGTGAAGCCAGATTTTTTCATTTTTTATGGTTTCTCCCACTGTTCAAGTTCGTTGCCCAATTTCCGGACAGGTCAGATCATCCAAATAAGTGATCTTCGCTTTTTGAAAATATTTCTAGCTATAATGAGAAGATATCTCACATTAAAAATGAACAGAGATGTTCCTGCTAAATATCCTTTTTTCCAATAATTAAATATTTTTTCACTTAGTGTTTACACGAAGAAATGTAAATGTTTCAGTCCGGTTTCGGCTATTTGTTGATGTGTTGACGACTGACAGCAAATAAATAGTTTGAACGTTTTCACGTTCGCGCTCTTAGAAATGCTGAAATCAAAGCTCTGAGACTGCTACTAAACGGTAAAGCGCGAAATTGGCCATTTTTAACAAGTTATTTCAGTTTTTCTTATAAATGTGCTACAAATTGCGGCTATCTTCAATGTTCGAATATAGGCATACCTCACAAAAATCAAAATGCGATAGGATTACAGTGGAATCCCGATAACTCGATCCCTCGATAACTCGAACCTCTCGCCAACTCGAACCAAACTTTTTTTCCCTTGGCTAAAGATTGTTTGCAAATTTACCCTCGATAACTCGAACTTTCGATATCTCGAACCAAATTTCTCTCTCCCCCGGAGGTTCGAGTTGTCGGGATTCTACTGTATATATCTGTTAATAACCTCTGTTGATTATTTTGCGAGAACCACCCGCATAATCGGAAACCATAAAATTCATGGCGCATTGACATTTTGCAGGAAACAAAACTAATTCAACTTCATCGACAAGACCGCCCAAACCCCACAAGATCAGCCAAAAAGTGGGTAAAGAGTGTATTTTTTCTTGGGCGATTTACTAGCTGAACATTTATTTCTACGCTGTGCCACAGTTTTACCCCGGCAGTCTGAAAATTTTATAGAATTTCTACGAAATTTCTTGTCCCAACCTCCTGAAAGTATTCTATCTTCGTTTAGAATTGCCAAGCTATTAGGAAAACGAGAGTGGCTTCGCTGCTGACTAGTTCTGCTTGCTCGGGCATAGAGTGAAATCGCCGTGAGTTTGACACTTAAGAAACATTTCGTGTGGAGCCTGTGTGTGACTCACAACAACAACTTTATTTCAGTATTCCCATTTCTATACATGGTATTACCGAATCAATTACAATAAGGAAATTAAAATTAGTTTAATTACAATGAAGAAATCTAAGTAGAATAAAATGTATATTCATGTATTTTTAAAACAATGACGAGTATTTCTGACTATATATGTTTTGCTCTTGTTTTCATTGCTTGTGTGACAAAAGCAGCAGTCAACCTGCTAATATGTGGGTCAGTATTGTTGAAAAGAAATAAAACCTTCTCATGATAATTGAATTTTTGAAATAATCTATTTTGTTTAATAATTTTCTCAAAAAGGGCATTTCGTGATTCATCATATAACATACAGTGAAATAAAAAGTGCATTTCATCTTCAACTGAATTAAGTGTACAGTGAGTGCAAATTCTAAGGTGTTCAGGAGTTTTAGGGATTGTAAATCGTCCATTTTCAATTCTTAAGGTGTGATTCCCAATCCTAAATTTAGAAGTAATTTGTCTATGTTCAGGATTTTTGATATGGTTAATAAAATCAGAGTATTTCGTTTCATTTTTAAAGACCGCATAAAATTTAAGTTTTTTATTTGCTTTAATCTGATTGAGTTGGTGATTTTTTAGACTCACAAAAATATTCTGTTTTGCATTTGACAAGAAAAAAGACGGGTTGCTTAAGTTTATTGCAGTCTTGTCAATATTGAAGTTTGTACAGAGAGAATTAATTTTATTAATCAAACCTGTTTTATTTTCTTGAGCCATGTTATTAGAAATGATTAAGCAGAGTTTAGCAATGCTGTCATTTGGTTGATTTTCCAGGTGAATCCAAAATTTAAGAATATTCAGTGAAATTTGCAATTTCAAAGGTAATCTTCCAAGTTCATTTCTAGATGCTACATTTGGTGAACGTTTATTCACACCTAAACACATCTTACAAAAATAAATGTGTGTTTTTTCAATCGTGTCTTTTTCCCAGCTGCTGTTATCATATTTGTCATAAACACCCCATACTTCTGAACAGTATGTTAAAATCGGGAGGAACAAAGTGTCAAAAAGCTTATTGTTAATGTTGATTGGTAATCCTAAGAAATCAAGATAACGTCGTGTAGCGAAAATAGACCTTCTTGTTTTTTCTTTTAATTTTTCTTTATGATTAGTGAAACTTCCATTAGCAGAAAAGTTCACACCAAGATAGGTATAATTGTTAGTAATCTCAATAGTTTCAGTATTAATGTGAAATTTATATTTGTCTTTTATTGATTTTCTACTTTTCTTTTGAAATATGATCACTTTTGTTTTGATTGGATTAATGTTGAGTAACCAGTCCTGACAATATTTTGACAATCTATTGAGACTGTGTTGTAATCCTTCAGCTGAATTAGATATTAAAAGTAAATCATCAGCATAAAGGAGACAATTAAGGTAAGAGCCATCTGGTAGTGGGATAGGATCTAACGAATTTTTATGAAGAATGTAAGGTAGTTCATTTAAATAGAGATTAAAAAGTAGCGGAGAGAGAATACAACCTTGTCTAACACCTTTATCGTAGTTAAAAAATTCAGATCGGTTATATCCGTCTTTCACACAACATTTTGACTGCATATACATGCTAGAAATTACGTCATAGAATTTACCACCAATGTCATATTTCAACAGTTTGTGTAATAAACCTTGATGCCAAATTGAATCAAATGCCTTTTTAAAATCAACAAAACAGGTATATAATTTGCCCTTGGGTGTATGAGTGACATGTTTGTCAATTAAAGTTTTGAGGGTGAAAATATGATCCGATGTACGATGACCAGGTAAAAAGCCTATTTGAGTGCGATGTATGATTTTATGTTTGTGTGAAAAATTGAGTAACCTGTTATTAAGAATAGCACAGAAAAGTTTCCCAAGACAACTGCTGATACAAATTCCTCGATAATTAGAAGGGTCATCTTTGTTTCCTGATTTATGTAGTGCAGTAATCATCCCATCACTCCAAGCTGTGGGATAAGCTCCAGATTTTAATACAAGTGTAAAAAGTTTTACTAGTGATGACCTTATGAATCTGAAGCTAGTTTTCAGCATTTCATTGCGTATTCTGTCAGAACCAGGGGCCTTCTTGTTTTTAAGCTTTTTAATTGCTTTTTTGATCTCTTCATTAGATATTGGATAATCTAATTCAGAGTGTACGTTCTTGTTTTCTTCTAACAGTTTTTTCTCCTCCAGTACGTTCAAATGAAAAGATGATAACTTGTTCTGCTCTGGAGCGGAATGTAGATTTTTAAAATGATCATGAAGTTTTTTAACCGGAGCATCATTATTACTTTCTCTTGCAGAGATATCATTCTCTTTCATAGACTTAAGAGTATCCCAGAATTTGTTATTGTTTTTTCTATTAACTAAGTCATTGATTTTAGAATTGAAAAACAACCGTTTTTTGTATTTAAGTAACTTTTTGAAAGTTTTATTTTGCAGATGATATTCTTTTCTTATTTCAATATCTAGAGGATTGCGGTGTTTTTTATTAGCTAATTGCTTAAGAGATTTTCTTAAGATTTTGCATTCATGATCAAACCATTTTTGAGTGGAACGATTTCTTTTAGAAGTCTTTTGATAACTTAATTTCAGTGAATGCTTTGCTGCTTCGTCCATAATACTTGTAAATTGACAAGTAGCTTGATCGACGCCCTTGCTGTTTAACTCAAAAGTTGTGTTTTCAAAAAGCATTAATCGAGACTGGATGTCATGAGATTCAAAAGCTGTAGTGAATTTTTTTGCTGAAGTTTCATCCCAGATATACTGTCTTGGGAGATTAATTTTCTTTTGTTGCAGGGTTTGATCATTGTCATTAAGCTTAGAAAGATCACTTTTTATCCAGCAGACAAGTTGTGAATGGTCAGAGAAAATATTTGGCTGTTTAACAATGAAGCTATCGATCAAAGTAAAAAGATCATCGCTAACAATGATATAATCTACTGTGCTTACTCCTTTGCTCGAGTGGTAAGTGAATTTTCCTAAGGAGTCCCCATTAGTTCTACCGTTTAAGATCCTTAGATCACAAGATTTACATAATTCAATTAAATGTTTTCCATGATCATTAATGATATTGTCAAAATTCTGTCTGTTAGGTAAGATAGATGGTAAGGGAATGTTATCACCGGGTATAAAATTGCAATTATCGGCATCAATAAAATCATTAGCTCTACCCGTTCTTGCATTAAAATCACCAGCTAATACAATAGAACCTTCGTTGTGAAAAAATGCAATGTCTGTTTCAATGTCAGTGAAAATATCCGGATTAAAATAAGGAGAGTCTCGGGGAGGAATGTAAAGAGCGCATAAATAAATATCCCTTTCTAAACTGAAGAACGTATGATTCAATTTACACCAAATGTAATTAGTGCTTGATTTGATATATGACATACCGGCTTCTAAATAACTCTTATAACCTAAAACCAGGCCTCCAGAAAGTCTGCCAGATTTCTTTTTGTGAAACTTTTGCGCTGCATTTGAGAATGTTTTAAAACCAGGAAGATGGACATCATTTTTTATCCATGATTCAGTTAAAATCACAATTTCATAATTCTTAAAATAATTTAAAAATTCATCGTTTCTTAATTTGTTTCCAAATTTAAAACGGTCAGAAAAACCATGAATATTCCAACAGCTAAGACTAAGTACTGAATTACGTACTAGAGGCGAAATGCTGCTGTTGAAACACATTGAATAAGAAAAATATTACTTAAAAAACGCAACTAAAAATGGGACTATATAACTCTCAAAATAGAGGAGATCAAAGCGCATGGTTATTAAATAATATTAAAATACCTTAGACTGGACGCATTGTTTCATAAAGTTTCAATAAGTTCAGCACCGTTTCAACATTTAGTGAAGACGGTGTTGGCAGGATATTTGGTTGAGGGAAGATGGGAATGGACTGTTTAATAGCAGAAGAATATAATGGTCTCTTGTCTAAACCAATGTTGTCATCTCGAGGCCGAGGGAAATGATCTCGCTCACGTGGTGTTGGTTGTAATTGTGGCTGTAACCTGTATGCAGGTGACGATGATCCATGTGTTGGTGTGTGTTGTGGTCGAGAATTACGATCAGGGGAGGTGGGTACCCTTGCATGAGAGCCTTGTTGGTTACCTCGCATTCTGCTAAAAACGATATCTTTCAAGTTTGATACCAATAGACCAATTTTCCTTCGTTTAAGATGCTTGTTATCGTGTAGACAGTCAATAGTTATGTTGTCATTATTTACAAGATGAACATTTGGATAAGGTGCACAGAGATTTCCCAGTTTCGTGTTTAACTCAGGCCTTTGTTGATCTATACTATCAGCGCGAATTACCAGTGATGAAATGACAATTTTTGAGGATGGATGTTTTTGTGATGCAAGTTTGATCATTTCATGATACCTGTCAATACATTGAGGCACAGATGATCTTTCTAAATCATTAGTTCCGGTATGGATGATAATATGTGATGGATTTCCAAGATCATTAGATTTGAGTGTTTCAGTAGCTGAGATGATGGTTGGAGAGAAATATTTGCGAGCAGGAGTTTTCGGACTGAGGCGATCTAGATCAATATATTTACCATTTGAATCGATGAGTAAAACAATGTAGTCGTTGTCAGTTGAAGCATTTGGTGCGGAGTGATGTGTTGGAGCAATTTGTTCTGTTTGTTCTTGTTTACGGATGTTTTGATTAGACGTGACAGCTGATGCTTGTTGAGAAGTGTTACCGTTTCCAGGGTCGTAGTCATTTAAAACCGAGAACCTATTCGTCAAGGGAACTGTGACATTTGGTTGTTCGGCGACTTGGGAAGGGAGATTTGTTTCCATTCTGGATGAATCGCCTATTTCATCTGAAGGGTTTCCTTGTTCTGTGGTCGTGGTTGTAGCGGGTTTCCTGGCAGTATCGGTACCATCACGTTTTTCCTCAAAAAGACATTTTATCTGTTTCATTTCAGTTTTAATTGTTTGGATTTCAGATCTCAGCTTGGAACTTTCCGATTTAAATTTCATGTTTTCCGCCTTTAAAGATTCGTTCTCTATTTCCAGATCAAGTAACCTCGAATGTAGTCTTTGTGATTCTACTTTTGAGGAGTTTCCCGCTTGAATAATCTTGTCTTCGAGCTGAGATAATTTGTTTTCAAACTGATAATTAATATCTGCGTTTTTCAGTTCAGCGACGTCAGCTTCAAGGACGCTGATAAGAGATTTCAGTGCTGCGATGCTTGTGCTTTGTCTTGGTGACAACAAAGAATCAAGTGAATTCCTTCTTTTCCGGTTCAGTTGAGGTGTTTTGTAACTTGCTTCGGTTGTTTCGTCTCTTGCATCATCTTGTTCGAATTCGGCGTCGTTAGATTGTTTGGATAAAGGTTGATCAGCCTTCTTCTTCTTTACAACTTTCCTCTTTGGCAAGCACAATACTGCTGCTTCGAGATTTTTGAAGAGAGATTCGGTGTCTTCAAAGGTTAGCATGGGTTCTTGCTGGTCTGAGTCGATTGATAAATCTGTAAATTCTTTCAATGAACTGAATTCGCGTTCTGTCCAAACTTTATAAGCCGCTCCTTGGAACATAATAACACCGGTGGACAAATATACATGGATAGTGATGAGCAGAGGGGATGGCTCATCTTCCATAGCTGAAAATAATTGGTCATCAGCATTACATCGATTATTGATCTTCAAAAGCTTGATTTCAATTTCTTTAAAAGTTGTGGGGTCATGATCAACGTGGTCAATCCACTGCACTTCGTAATCGTGGCTGTCTTTTAAAGTCTCGAAGTAGCGTTGCTGAAATGTATAAATCCAGTGATGGATGCGTTCCACTGTGGTCATAAACGATGCACATTTTGCAGACGGCTTGTAAACTTCCAGATCTATTTCTTCAAATTTCAGTTGTTTCCGTTTGCCCGACTTGTCTTTGAATTCATGTAAAATATATTTCGCTTTGATCTCCTCCATTCTGAGGGTTTATACCCACAGAAAGAGGAATGAGATCACGAAAAAAGGCGAATTTACGGAGAGGCGCGTGGAACACGTCCACCCGCCATCTTGTCACGCATAGTATCACATATCATAGACTCACAGGCACGGTTTTACACCCAGGCTAAATGCCCGGCAGTCTGAAATTTTACAGAATTTCTACGAAATGCCGTTATTAGCCTGTTCCAGGCGTTCAGATAGTGGGGAAAGTTTTTGCTCGCTTTTCTTCGCGCCCTCCCCAACAATTCGTGCTTTCCCCACTATCGGAACGTTATAAATGGGGTTGACAGACCAACGCGACTCCTGTTGTGTGACCATTTGTTTTAAGCCTTTACAGTTTGGCTTTCACAAGCATCTCTTTTAGCAACTCTCTTTAAATATAGACAGTCTTAATACTAGTACCACTCATCGCTAAAAAGCATTTAAAAAGCATAAAGCTTTCCCAGCAAGACCGCCTTTAGATCACCGACAGTTGTGAATTTGTTCTCAAGCAAGCAGAATTTCCTAATCGCTTGGCAATTCTTAACGAAGATAGAATACTTTCGGGAGATTGAGACAAGGCATTTCGTAGAAATTCTATAAAATTTTCAGTCTGCAGGGCATCTAGCCTCGGTAAAACCGTGTCCGGCTGTCGGGCATATAGCGACAGCGTTATTTCTAAGTATTTGTTTACAGGCCGACTTTTACTAGTGGAATCCTTCTAGTCAGAAATCCTTTTCTAGTCAGCAGCGAAGCCACTCTCGTTTTCCCAATCGCTTGGCAATTCTAAACGAAGATAGAATACTTTCAGGAGGTTGAGAGAAGGCATTTCGTAGAAATTCTATAAAATTTTTAGACTGCCGGGCATTTAGCATAAGCATGGGTAAAACCGTTTCCGGCTGCCGAGCATATAGCCACAGCGTTATTTCTAAGTATTTGTTTTTATACAATGAACTGAATACTACGCGCTCTGTGATTGGTCGTTGCCTATGATCTATTAGAGTACAGACGCACGGCTGACGTCATAGAAAAACTGTTAGCTTTGTTTTGTCCAACATGGCGCACAGTTTCGAAAATGTTTGCGAGATTATTCTGGATTGAGCAAGTGAAAGCCTCCAAAAATATTTAGCAGGAGCTGTTTACAAGTAAGAAAAAGAAGAAACCAAGAGGAAAAGTGTTCTTGGCGACTTTAAAAATACCTAAACTGGAACAAATCTTCGAACAGTCGAGCGCTACGAGGCAAGTTCGTAATTTTACTCTTTTTACTTTTCTGTTCATTGTATAAAACAAATAGATTCCATTTGGCCGTGTGTCTGTTCAGTTATAGATCACAGAAGACGTCAAAATGTGGTAAGAACATCAGTGACACACTCGCCTACGGCTCGTGTGCCACTTTTTTGTTCTTACCACATTTTAACGTCATCTGTGATCTATAACTGAACAGACACACGGCCAAATGGAATCTATTTGTTAAACAGACCGACTTTTACTAGTGAAATCCTTCAAGTCAGCAGCGAAGCCACTCTCGTTTTCCTAATCGCTTGGCCATTCTAAACGAAGATAGAATACTTTCAGGAGGTTGGGACAAGGCATTTCGTAGAAATTCTATAAAATTTTTAGGCTGCTGGTCATTTAGACTGGGTAAAACCGTGCCCTGCAAAGTAAATAATAGCTTTATTTGCATGACTATATTGAGTTACAGTATTGCAAAAGCATACTTTTAACAATAACAAAAGACAGTAAAAGAATATTAAATAATTACAAAACTTCATTTTGATTTGACAATATTAAGCTATCACGTAATTCAAAGCATGCAGATATCATTTTCATTAAAAGTAAATTAACAAAATAATTGGAAGAGTTCATCAATTCTTTGATACTTTCTGTTGAGGATGTATTTTGAATATTCGGCAAGTGTTGGTAGATTTGATTAAAGTATTTATCTCTTAAAGTTGAATATCTTGGGCATTGAAAGAGAAAATGAATTTCGTTTTCGATATTATTTGATTCGCATAAAGGGCATAATCTATTTTCTCTAGGGATTTGATTATATCGACCAAGCTCGATCATGAGTTTTGGATTACCTGTCCTAAATTTGACTAGAGTTTTCCTTTCATTTGATTTCCTTGTGTGATCCAGATAATGGGAGATTATGTATTGATCCTTAAAACTATTGTAAAATTCTAATTTCCTTGAGTTCTGTAAAGCATTTTTCCAGTAGGAAATATACTTTTGCTTCATAAGATTGACATAATGCATGATCTTATTTTCATCCAGTGTGTCAAGATTAAAATTTTGTAGATCATAGTATTCAACCATGTTTAATAAATTAGAGAAAAATTAGTTTTTTAATTGAATTGCTGCTGCCCCGGGCATATAGCCACAGCGTTATTTCTAAGGGCCTTTTTTTTATCGCTGTGGCCACAGCGTTTATTTATGGTCTCGGGTACCCGAGCCGACAGACTTTTACTATTGAAATCCTTCTAACTCATCGGCAAAAAAGCCCGCAAATTCAAAAAATTGCAGGAGACGAAGGGCTTATGATGACTTCTCTTGTCGTGATTCTGGCTTTATTTCTGCTAAGGAGAAGTCGTTTTCACAGAGGAAGCGTTTCTGAGTGTATCTACAGACAAGGAGGATCGGACAAAATGTTCTAAAGAAGCGTGAAGTATTGTTGAACCCGTCTTCCATTTTAAAAACTCAGATCAAGAACCACGAGAGACCAGCGGCTGGCAAATTATAGCGGTAGCTAAATAAATAATATTGCAATGTGCACAATACACTTGGCTACGGCATTTAGCAGGACGAGTTATACCATCTCGCGAGGTAGTATAACTTCGCAGGAATTTCCGGTGATAAAGGCGGGATTAACCTTTTTGTTTTGTCTCGTGAAAACAGTTTGCATTTTTAACTCCCTAAACGCGAAACGAAGTGTTTTCACTATATTTCCGGTCTTGTTTGGCTTTAACTAGTCAAAATTTTCCTAGTAAAAACACAACCAAAATAAAGTAGATTAACCATAAAATCATCAGATAGTATGGTTCGGATTTTATCTGTTGCTTCCGAAGATTAACCGAGAAGAAAAAAATAAAGTGTCCAGGGAATAAAGGCGTCCGGGAACTGAATAGGGCGGCAGAACATTGCAGTATATTAAAACACTTTAGACCTATTAATAATTATACGTTATATTTAACACTGACTTCAGGCTTTAAAATGCATTGTTTACCAAATTAGTGAGCATGATGTTGAAAATAATGTGTTTTTTTTCTAGAGACTCCATACATTGTCATCCACTGGCACCGTATGATAAAAGATGTTTCCCGAGCTTCTCACGTCCGAATGCCGAACAGGAGAGATATTGGAGGTTGCAGATTAGTGGTGATTTGCTACCCCAATGGACGTTTTTACGCTGGAATCAATGTCAGAAGTGCTTCGCATTTTATTCACATACACCAAAAGAATTATAATAAGAGTTAACAAAAAACGATAGTGATTAAAAGCAAGTTTAACTTCAGTTGAAGGAGTTCTTTGTTGATAGACGTTAAACTTTCCACCGACATTTTACTCACTGACTCGAAAGACTTGCGGAAATTTCCGCCGTCATTTTACTCACTGAAGCAAAAAAAACCCGCGGAAATTTCCGCCGTCATTTTACTTACTGAAGCAAAAAGCCTGCGGAAATTTCTGCCGTCATTTTACTCATTGAAGCAAAAAAAAAACGCGGAAATTTCTGCCGTCATTTTACTCACTGAAGCAAAAAACCTGCGGAAATTTCCGCCGTCATTTTACTCACTGAAGCAAAAAGCCTCGGAAATTTCCGCCGTCAATATATTTCTATAAGTGCAATATGAGTGAAAATTACTGGTCATATATTTCACAGTTTTAAGGCAAAAAATTGTTTTTTTACCCGCTTTGTGCCAAGAATGTTTATTCTTGGCAAAAATGAGCTATTTTACTTTGCTTTTTCCGATATTTTAGAAAGCCAAAAAAAATGATGGCAATATGTACCAATATTTGAGAGATTTTGCCAACCAAAGCTAGAATATGGCAATATTTGCTTATAGTGACACAAATTTTGCCAAAAAAAAGTCCAAAAAGTAAAAGCTTGGCAAAAAAGGACATAAATTGGGACTTTTTGCCAGAATTTCGCCCTTTTAGAATATCCCGTTTGCTTTTAGAACGTGTTTATGTAAAATTCAATTCTGGAATAAATTCAATCGCTTTTCCATTTGATTGCACTTTAGAAACATTAAACTCTTTCGTTCTTAGCAGAGTAATTACAAACTCTGTTCGTTTTAATATAAAAATAAAAATAATTGGTCAACCAGATAGAATTTTAATTTCTGATGATAATGTTGAACAAACTTTTACAAATATTAATCTACTATATAGAAAAAATGCAAGATTTAGCGTTGAAATAGTAAAAAAAAATCCTACTGGTCTAGCTGATTATCCAAATATACCTATTTCATTTACTTTTACATTCAGTAAAAGTTTATTATAAACATTATAAATAAAATGTCAATCACAAGAATAAAATCATTAAGAAATAAAAAAGAACAAAAAGATATATTTGAATTCAATCATATTGCTTCAACTTTAAATCCTGAGAAAATCCAACAAATAAAAGATTTATACTCTTTTTATCATAAAAAAACATGGATATATAAAAACAGTCAAAGTAAATATAAAAAAATAAATTATATTATGAATATTTCGTCTGTGTTACTAGCTTCAGTTGGTGTAATCACAGGTGGAATAACCTTAAACCCTATTATTTTAAGTGTTTTAACTGGAGCTGGAATAATATTAAAAACATATCATGAAATGAAAAATTACAAAGGTAAATTAGATATGGTTAAATTTGGATTTACAACTTATGAAAAAGTGTTGACTAATTTACGAACAGCAATGAGAGGTGGTGAATTCGATTATCAGAAATTCATATCTGATATGAAACTTTTGGATCAAGAAATGATTGAATTAACACCTACTTCATCGAAGATTGAAAAGAAATACATTAAAAAATATAAGACGTAAGTAGTTATTAGTTTAACTTAAATAATTTTTTTTCAGCTAACGCGTTAGTCGTTATTTTTTTTATCATTTTTTTTTTGTTTAATTTTTTCGGCTAACGCGTTAGTCGTTTTTTTTTTTGTTATAATTTTTTTTGTTACTAACAAACTTTACACAAACTTTACTAACAAACTTTACTAACAAACTTTACTAACAAACTTTACTAACAAACTTTACTTTTACGATAAACTTTACTAACAAACTTTATCATGTGTAAAATCATTAAATATTTAACCATAGTCAAAACAAACTGCAAGTGTTTGTATTTCAAGACTTTGTAAATCACTGTCAATAAAATTCACTGACCAAATACTAAAAAACCTTATATCTAAACAACGAAACAACGAAACAACGAAACAACGAAACAAGTAGTTATAAAACTTTGTAGTGTAGTTGATCCTGATATTACTAAATCCCCACATTTTTCCGAAAACCCCCCCGAGCGAGCGAGCCGAAGGCGAGCGAGTGAGGTCATAATTTTTTACAGTTCAGTCATTTCAAACAAATATTTCATTTCATGAATTTATTTAAGTTATTTATGTTATTTAATTCTTAGAATTTTTTTTAACTTAGTTAAGTAGAAACAACTCTTACAAAATGTTTTCATGTGTAAGAGTTGTTTATTTCCGTTTTAAAAAAATTTTTCTAAAATGAAAATCAATTTAAATCATAGAAATCAATATCACAGTTTTAATCAGAGTTTGAAAATACTCGGTACTAAAAATTGAATGACAGGGGTTTTCGGAAAAATGTGGGGATTTAGTACTTTCAGGGTGGTCTACACTACAAAGTTTTATAACTACTAACTGTCCGTAGCATCTAAGAAAGTTCACCCTAGTTAATTTCTTCCCGCATTTGGAAAGCTACTTCCCTTATCAGTTGTGTCTTAACACGCTACTTACACTTTACATTTTAATTTTTATGCGAAATTCATTTCATTACCTTGTGGAACAGCCTCAAAGATTGCATAAAAGCCGTTATTCGTGCTTGGATCTGGTTGTTTGCCACTGGTATGATTAGAAGTAAAAAACACTTGAAGCTCATTCCTGGTAGAATAAATCACCGGTGGCTGTTCTTCCTTGCAGTATATGCCCCAAAACGAGACAACGCTGCTAAAGTCGGTGGTAAAAAAATCATCCACTCGAACCCATGCGCCTGTACTTACTTCCTCTTCACAGTTTTCTTGGATGTTAAGCGTTGAAAATTGAAGCTTTACGCGATAGCCATCAGACGCACTTAGTCTCCACACACAAACACTGTCCGGTGGAAACTGGAGTGGGTAGTCTGGGGAGGACAGGCGCCCACTTGAATTGTGGGTCAGATTAAGTTGAATCATTCTGCTGTCACGTGTGCAAACGCCTAAAACATGAGTGGAATCCAACAAGTACGATACTACTTAAACAATCATCAGCAGCTTTATAGGGTAGGTTGCCAAATGGCAATAAACTCAATTCGTTAATTAACATTTATGTTAATTATTTGTTGTAGTGTTAATACTTAAAACCATCTATTAATTATTTTGTGATAAATGTATGTCTGCCGATTTTGCTGGGCAATGAAAGCCCACACATGCCTTTTCTAGGCTCTTAAAGTAATAATAAAAGTAATCAGTAATAATAATAATAATAATAATAATATATTACTTCTATCGTGCATATTAACATAGACATATGATCAAATGCACATTACAAGTCTAGCCACGAACCAAACAATATAATGCATTAAACTACATAACTAATAAAATCCTGAATGCCCGAGTGCCGATAGCGACCGTTTGGTATACTGAGCCCGGATATAAGCGTGTTCAAGTATGATTTTCATTAAAAAATCTAAGTTAGCCTTCGCTTGTGTGGTTCAATTCTAGTATTACAGCTTGCACTTGCGTTTGTGCTTGCGTCGCTGGTAAAACAAAAACAGGCTTTACACGTGCTCATTGCATGCAAGCTTTTGCGTGATTATTTTATCCAATATTAGTCCGGACTAATGAATGTAGCCTACCTTCAGATATGGCATCGTATCTAGCACGGAAATAGTAAAGGGTTCTCTTTTTGAACGATATAAAAGTAACCACTATTCTTGGCCCGACTGAGTAAATTGGCGAAGGGGTCACATTGCCACAGAATGTCCCGTATGTTGGGTCGTCAACACTGAAGCTGGCACGAAGCTCAACACGGTCCACCTTTTCACAGTTCTCCATTGACCTTGAACCAAGATGGAAGGCGAGGAAACTAAACTTTACGCGGTGACCTCTGGGCACTGTGATTATCCACCGGCATTTAAAGTTGGGACTGTTCAGAACGATTGGATATATTGGACTTACAAACGTTCCATTTGACCCGCTGAACACGACGTTGTTGTTTGCTGAAGCGTCATTATAAATGCTGCATTCTTCTATAATAGATCACAGTAAAATATTAGTGAAGTCTGTATGAGTAATTCCAATGGCGAAAATAGGAAGTAAGAAGTTTGAAAAAAAAAATTAGAACTACCACGGCCACGGCGGCCATGTTGGAGGTCTATTGAATTCCCATCATCATGGCCGCCGTGAATTGACCATCATTACAGATTATACCGAATGAATACATTAACAGTAAACAATAATCAAAATAGCATATCATGCATATTAGTATTTTTTACGCAATCACTTTGTGATGGCATATACTTGACCTGTACCTGACTGGCATTGTACACAGGTACGCTCGAGAATGTAATAGCGGTTTCATAAATACATACTTTGAAACGAAAATCAACATTCCGTTAGCTCCGTTAATCACGTGTTACCAGCAACATTTAACAATCTCCAGTAAAGAGACATCTCTCAGACGGGGGACTGCACTAATTCATAGTCAAGGCCACCACAAACACAACAATTTCAAACACCGGTAAGGAGTCGCCTCCCACACAGGGAAATCTATAATTCTGACTGCGTATAGCTACATTTTACTCTAGCAAGGGGACATAGGACAATCTGTACTATGTCTTATCTTGTTAACCACCTATTCCTTGTTGAGCATATTTTCTCACCTGCTGGTTCCAGTGTTATAGAGGCTCGAAACCCCCGATGTTTTAGTTTGGATTCCCTTGCCACAACTGTGTATGTCACTGTGACGTAGATATTGTTGCGAAGCAAGTCGTCGGGTACTAAGTCACCACAGTATCTACCCAGCACTCTTTTGTAAAACAAACTCCTTGATGCGGTTATTTCTACCGCCTCTCGAGAACAGTTCGCGCTGTTCTGTAGATCGAAGGAATTGAAGTGAATTTTAATAGAAAATCCACACTACTCCCCCAGTGGGGGGAATGGCGGGGCGGGGGGTAAATTTAGGGCGAAATAAAAGACGACTGACCATTCAGACTATCTATCTACAAAATTACGATTCAATGTGACAGACTTGTAATAACAAAAGAAAATTCAGTGAAACCCTTCTTAATCAATGGTCTTTAATTATTAATTATTGCTTTAACCGTGGAAATCAGGCTATGGATTCTTCGTGGAAATAGATAATTGTTGACACTATGTAAATCAGTTAAGGCTGGTGCACGTATTAACTCTCTGCTTATTTCTCTTAGGTAATTATACAAGTCGATGTCGAACAGACATCAACCCAGCGAAACCCATCACAGTGCAGGGCCACAACGGTTCTTTAGTAAGCCCCGGATATCCATATTCTTATCCAATCAATACATGTACCTGGAACATTGAAGTTCCGGTTGGTTACGTCGTGGAAGTGAACATCGATGATTTTGAACTTGGCTGCGCGCGTGGTAATAAACTACTGGTGGGAGAGGAAGAATTTTGCGGTTCTTACAAACCTGGCCGTCTTTTAGAATCCTATTCAGACATGAAAATACAGATGATCACAAAGAAAGCAGAGAATAACCGCGGTTTCTATGCGACATTCCACATGAGAAAAGTCCAAAGCATGGGT
>JAJGOT010000145.1:917500-1260000 GCA_022457155.1 Cladopsammia gracilis
TCAGCATGGCGTAGCCAGGCAGGGTTTCGTATAAAATCATCAACTCTGTAGGGTATTTGCTATACTGAGGAGATGGTGTAATGCAGTGTGTTTTCTTGCAGTTATAGTTTGGGAAATTATATATTTATCAATTTGATATTTTTTTCTTTTAAAAGGTGATTGCTGTCATGTCCATGAACTACCTTTCAAGTGGCTTCTGCAAGGATGAAATGCGAATGGCGGCTTATAGATGTGCAGAGCGCGATGATTCGTCTCTGATTGTGATTCGAATCGATAACATCAAGCCCCAAAACATACCAAAATGTCTTCGACACAGAACATTTATAGACTCCTGTAGTCCTGAAGAAGTGGCGACATGGCAAAACAGAGTTCTCGAGAGTGTACAGTCCGACATCACAAGCTCAGTCTTATAGTATGACTTTGGACGAGGACTTCAACGAACAAGAAAGAAAACGTTCCCATTTTAGCTCGTTTAGGTTGAACAAGAAGAAAAAGTAGCACGTTGCGAGTAGCTTTGAAAATAAAGCTTATGGCCACTTAACCCATAGCTCCGACCTGCTTTATTGAACTATGGGCTCCTGCTTAAAATTATGGCTATCCAGGTCGTAGAAAAGCCGGAAACAAAAAAACAGCTCGTCCAATTTTATGAACAAATGGGCTGAACCCCTTTTTGCAGTTCAATTCCAATTTGTTTAGTTTGTCTAATGTGACTGGATTGTCCAGGAGCTGAATTTGTATTTATGACTTTTAAGTTTAAATAGAGAAAGGAAAATCAACCGTCGTGTGTTCACTTTCTCCACAAAACGAACATGTATAATTTTATTTGTCCTTGTTGTTTTGCAGGCATACAATAAACTGATGTAACAAAACGTAAAACGCACGTCTAGAGGCATTGTTTTCGCTCATTATACCGTCGACGTCGTCGTTTCGAGTGGTTGCTAAGTTCCCTAAAGCGTGACCGGCCGCAGGGGAAGGAATGCGTTACTTTCGCATTTTGTTACGGTTGTAAATATCTAATTTGTTTTGCTCCCGGAATTGACAAATGCAATACGATTGACGCTCGGTGTTCCTTGTGCTCGGCGGAACTTTTCAAAATGATTTGGAATACCCTTACTCTGGTGCTGTGCATAGGTAAGCAATATAAGGTACATTACAGCACTGTAGTGTGTTAGTACTTTGCCAAAATAGCGAAGCAGTTTAAAGATGGATTCTATCATCTAAATATTAAACACAGAGACATGAAGCAACGCTCTGATCACCCCATTCATCTTCTAACACCTTCCAGACGCTACAGATCTGAGTGTATAACTTTGATGGTGTGTTGTATTTATAAAGCTTGACGGCATTCTGGAGTAACTAAGTGATTTATTATCCAAATGTTCCATCTCCTTCGACAATACAATTTACAAAAGGAAGAGAGCAGAAATCAATCATGAGTGACATAAATAAATGTAAACATGTACATTCCCTGCTCCTAGTTATTGCTTTATCAAGGGGTAAAGATGGCCACCATTATATTGATTATAAACGGGCAGTCCATGGCATATAGTATTTTCAATGTTGAGTAATGTCCATCGATTTTGACAACTATTGTCTATTGTGATCGGATTACTTAAGTTCGTTGTGAGTAACGCTAAGTCTAGAGTCCGTGGGTGAGCCTCTAAACTGTGTTAACTGGCTTAAATGAAAGCTACTGAGTAGAAATTGTCTGTAGTTCTGTTATGCCGTACAAGGTGGTTCTAACTTTATAGTATTAAAATCCTGAAGTGTGCCAATTCAAATAACGAGTTTCGGATTGCACTGAGCTCTACTTCCCAGTCGCTTCTAGTGGTACTGTTAATTTGATATGCCTTACAAGGTGGTTCCAACTTGTGAGTCAGCGAATGAAATCCTAAAGTGTGAACATTCAAATGAAAGCTATTTACCAGTACTTTCCTGTGGTGCTGTTTATTATGCTGTACAAGGTGGTTCTAACTTTTGAGTCTGTGGATGAAATCCTAAAGTGTGACCATTCAAATGAAAGCTACTGAGCAGTACTTTCCAGTGGTACTGTTTATTATGCTGTACAAGGTGGTTCTAACTTTTGAGTCTGTGGATGAAATCCTAAAGTGTGACCATTCGAATGAAAGCTACTGAGCAGTACTTTCCTGTGGTACTGTTTATTGTACTGTACATGCAAGATGGTTCTAACTTTTGAGTCTACGGATGAAATCCTAAAGTGTGATCATTCAAATGAAAGCTACTAAGCACAACTTTCCTGTGGTACTGTTTATTATGCTGTAAGGTGGTTCTAACTTTTGAATTATCCTTGGTAATGTTATATATTTCTCGACAGAATATACATGCGGCTGCAGCTTTCTAATATTATTAAAATATATGACTATACATATTTCAATGCAGCTGCCAGTTTCTAGTACGATAACAGTATAATATCAGTATAATGAATTTAAAACACTGCTGACGCCAATACTGACGCACTTGCCAAGAAGAAAGTCAATAAATCGTGAGTGTCGGCATACCATAAAATTATTGTTATTATTTTTTCATCATAAAATTATTTAAACAAACTATAACAGCATCTAAGAACAGGAAAAATGGAAAACTCGGGTAGCGACGAGAGCGTAAAAAAAAAAAAAAAACGGCAAGCACTGAACATTCGCCTACAGCTGATTCCCTGTTGGTGATCTTTTATTAATTTACCTCCTTTTAGTTTCAAAGCAGAAATTTGACAAATTTTGTAATCTATTGTCTCTTGGTGAAAAAAAATGAAGCACATGACAGGAAAGGACTACTCATTTCCGAAGGGTCACAATTTTTAGTTTCATTCACGGACTCACAAGTTTAAAAGTCTTGAATTTAAATCAATTTCGTTACCCTGTGTACTAGAGGCTCAATTGTTCATCTTTCTGGGAAGGTTTTCAAGTGATGAAGCCGCCATAGCGTGGCGTGGCACTGGTAGGTGCAATTTAAAATTTTTTCTTGTTAAATTTTGTCTTAATATATTTAATTGCAGTTCTCCTGCAATGGAAACTAAGCTGTGGTGAATCAGTGATTGGTAAGTCACAAATTATCCGTTGTTAATTGACTACCTCTACAACCTAAAAGACTACCTGCCGCAAAGCGCGGCTTACGTAAGCGAAACAAGGCGTTGCTTTTCCATTTTGGTATCACAGTTAGCCAGTGGTTCTTATATTGACTTATATCGAAAACGCGTTGTATCTTAACTGTTTCAGGAAAGATTGAACGAACGAATGAACACAATGAATAATTGAACAAATGGGTGAATGCTTCTACGAACAAACGAAGGGTTTGAAGAATAAACAAATGAGGGAATGGATGAATGAAAGAATATAATAATGAACGAAGGAACAAATTAACGATAAAGAAACTTAACAAAAATACTGAACGCCCATTTTTCGTCAAGAGTAAAACATATCTTAACTTTTCATAGGCTGTAGCAACCATTTGCTAGAAGTTTGCTTAAAATGTATCAAGATCAAACAAGAACGTTATATCGGGGTTTTCCCGACCAAGAACTGAGTTTGCAAATGGGAGCCTACACTACAGGGGATTTGTTCTGTGGAACAAGATCCCCTCAGAGATCAAACAGCTGCTCAATTTGAACGATTTTAAAACTTCATTGCATGGGAAAGATTATTTTTATCACATTCTAAATTGAAGAAGCCTTGATCTTATAAGTTTTTATTGTACTTTATCTTTCTTAGTTAAGTAGTTCTATCTACGGTTAATGCACTCTAATGTAAATTCACACGACTCCTAGGAAGACCATGTAAATATGATATGATTTCGTGTATTGATGATGATGATGATGATGATCTATTCAGCGACATTCTGCTTACAACGAATGTAACTAATATTGTCAATATCTTCTCACCCTGAAGTACTCCATTGGGACGTTGTTAACTGTTTTATTATCTCACAGGATGCAACAGAGCAATATTTCTCTCAAACAACAGACCCTCCGTGAACATCTCAAGCCCGACAGCGTTTCCTTCAAATCAGTCTGTGCACTGTTCGTGGAATGTTTTTGTCACCATGGGATATCGCATTAAAATACATTTCAATTCCTTCGACATCAAGAACAGCACAAATTGTTCTCGCTCGGCTGTGGAGATAGCCGAGAGAAAAGGCGAAATTTCCATAAAACTGGGCAGATATTGCGGTGATCACGTGCCCGATGACGTAGTGTCCACCTTGAGCTTTGTTACTGTGACATACAAAGTAACCAATGGATCGTTAGTTCTACATCCGGGTTTCCAAGCCTCGTTATCCCTGCAACCAGCAAGTGAGTTATTTTAACCCAAATAATGAAGGGGAGTTTCTATATTTAAATAAACCGGTTATAGTTATCAACAAAAGTCACTATCATTTGCACTGCGAACTTTTGCAACAAAATAACAACGGTACACTCAATTACGTGCTGTCTAATTTCTTTCGTTTGAAAAGTTAGAACCCCTTTGTACAGCATAATAGGAGTAATACTGATTATCATGCCGTACAAGGTGGTTCTAACGTTAGTCTGTTACGACAGTTACGTTAAAGAAAACTTACTGAGTTTAATTGAATAAAATTCTTAAGTGTGACCATTCTATAAAACAACAACAACAACAACAACTTTATTTGTACTCTATATTCATTTACATAAATTTACAATAAGCGGTCAGCTTAAGCTACTGATCAGTACTTTCCTGTGGTGCTGTTTATTATGATGTAAAAGGTGGTTCTAACTTTTGGGTAAGTAAATGAAATCCGATTCAGCACTACTCTCCTGTGGTGCTGTTTATTATGGTGTACAAGGTGGTTCTAACTTTTGAGTCTGTGGATGAAATCCTAAAGTGTGAACATTCAAATGAAAGCTACTGAGCAGAACTTACCTGTGGTGCTGTTTATTATGGTGTACAAGGGGGAGAAACTAAATGGCGTGCGTGGGTGGGTCGTGGGTATTACGTCGTGGGTCGTGCGTCGTGGGTCGTGGGTCGTGCGTCGTGGGTCCTGTTTTTTTTTTTGTTTTGGAAAAAGAGTTGACGAAAAAGACTGCCAGATGACAAGCACTTTATTATTATTTTTTTGCGGAGTTTCGTATTATGTTTATCCAACAGTTCTTGTCTTATCCTACTCTCAAAGGTATAACAAGATATAATGGCCCACGGCTTAATCGAGTGAAAAAAAATTATCTATTCAAAGGGGACAGACCGCAAATAAATGTGGCTACTAAATATATCTGAATTTCGTAACTGTTCATCAGTAGGATGCCCAAAATGCGTGCAATTCCACAATTGGTTTCGGCTCCATTAAATCCTATACCAATTGCAGAACATTTTAGGAGGAGCCACCCACAGTGTGAGCACAGTTACTGACAAGACATATCAGTTAGGAAAACAACGCAAAATAAATGTAGTAGGGTTTTCCGATTTAGCGGAAACGGAAAGAATATTTCCGCCTTGCTAGCTAATTGACGATAAAAATGTGTCATTTTGCACAATGCATTTTCAGTTATTCATTGTCTATTTTCTGTTGAGATATTTGACAAGTGAAAAGACTTTCTAAAGCAAATACAATAGGTTGTCGCAATTTCAAAACAATTAAAGCCCACAAATCTAACAGATCGATAATACGCACGTGCACTGACTTTATATCTGATGAAAACATTCATATAAACTAGCAGTAATCACAGCTTATGGAGCCGGACGCGTTCGAAGGGATTTCCGGCGGAAATTAGCCCCTGAAAAAAACGATAGGGGCAGTTATTTGGAAGACCGTCTACCAAAAAATCTCAGATTTTACTGCACATAAACCACAAGACAACCAACACGAAATTAGGATTGCGTTCTTCGAACGCGATTAGTATGTGGTGTTTTATTAGATATAAAGTCACTGCACCTGATGTATTAATATTAATTATCAAAATCTCAACTGACACAACAAATGGTGACTGAATCTTTAATATTCTTTCAACAAACTTTGAACTTCACATGTGCCGCATCTAATGCAAATGAGAAAACTCCGTTGTTCTTGCTCATTTACATTAGATTCGGCACATGTGAAGTTCAAAGTTTGAACCGGGCCTAATTCGATTGCATTACACAGTGGATTTACTTTTGCGTAAAATTAACGTTAATGTCCCTTTTCAGTAGTCATTGAACGGCAAATATCAACAAGGAACGTAACTAAACAAAAGTGAAGCGACTATAATGTAACCAGTATCCAAGTGTTGAATTCTTTGCGTTCAGCTGAAACCACGTGAGTTCATCGCAGGAATTCTCTGTCGCTAAACAGCAAAAATCATACACCACTTACTAAGCGAGTTGTCTTTAGAATAGCTCTGTTTGGCAGGTTCCTCTTTTCATCTTCAGAATTTTCGGCTCTCAAAACGTACGACAACAACAAGCAATGTTGACTCCTTGAGCCAGAGCTCGTATGAGACAAAAGCTGTTTTTTTCGTATGCAACGAATTTTCTTTCTTACGCAACGAATTTTTTCAATTTCGTTTGTTTTCAGCACGAACTGCACGTGCTATACTTCAACTTCCTGGCAATTTGCATACGGTACACATTTGTATACGAACACACAATGCTACTTCCTAGCGTTCCTACATGTACTCTGAATTCCATTGTGCCATTCTAACAAAGGAGACTTGAATAATCACATCCCGGTGAGGCTGAGCCTGCACGTAAAATATTATTATCATGGTATTTTTCATTGTTTCTGGAGTGGGCTATTTTTTTCATGCGACTGTCCTTTCGACTCCGACGGAGTTGATTTAACTTTCATACGTTGTTTTTTCTAAGTCCACCTTGATTATCTTGCCCCGTGAGAACATTGTCAAGTACCAGACCACAGTTAGATAAAACCTTAGTAGCACTCTCTCGAGAAAACAAGGCATCAGTTCCTAAACAGACAACTTATCCAGATTAAAATTATTATTTCCACAGTCAAAAAACTTTCGAAATGCCGACCGAGTATATGATAGAAATCTGCATCCCTGCAAAGCTCTGACTGCAACGACTTCTTCAGTATCCTCAGAGGTATTGAGATACCTAAGCCGCGAAACCGGGAACGGAAACAATACTACAAATTCATGATACAATTTAAAATTGCCTGCAGCCTAAAATGTCTGAAATGAAGTCAACATACAGCTGTGCAAACTGTCAAGCAAAACAAAAACGGTACGTTTTTGAAATTAAGAATACCAGTACATTTAGCAGTGCTCGGTCAATCCTCGTGTGTTTGGCCTTGTTTACAAAACTGAGGTAACTCTAGCTGTCGAGAAAAAGGGGTCTTACTTCGTGTACCGCACAGATGACGTAAAACAATAGGAAACATTGTTTTCGGTCATTGTTTTTGGGTAAAAGAATTTTGATGAAGCATTGTTTCCTTTTGTTTTACGTCATTTCTGTCCTCTACACGAAGTAAGAGCCAGAAAAAGCTACGCCGGGCTTACAGGTCTTTACAGGCAAATTCACCGCCAAAAATAACTTCAAGCATCACGCTTTAGTGAATGTGCCGACACCTATAGAACGAATTGAATTTCATTGTAATAATCATGAATAATATAATGGTTAATTGTATCACTTATATATCCGGAAAAAATCCTTCCGTTTCCGCGTTATTTCCGCTAAATCGGAAAACCCTAGTACGTTAAATAACGAACTAAGCACACACGTCAACTAAACAAGCTAAGCACGCGCACTTTTGCCAGACTTTTGCGTCTTTAATTTCGCGATTTTTTACAAATCGCGAAAATCGCGAAATTAAAGCCTCGCGAAAATTAGTACGAATAAGGTAAAATAAATAAATAAAATACATTTATTTTGCCAGACTTTTGCCAGACATCTGAAAAAAACGAGCCTTCTTTAATAGGCCTTAAAATATCAACGTTACATCAATGTCGTCAATATAGAGCGTATGCACATGACGTCACGGCGGCCATATTGGTGTACCAAAACAATAGAACGGCGGCCATGTTGGTGTACCAAAACAATCCTGTGGGATTTGAACGCTTTTCTTATGTTAACACTTTCTTTTGTTCCAATAAATTTGCATAGCTGCTTGCCACGTGAGTGCATACGCTCTATTGTTATTCTATTTTTATAATGAGGAAATAAATTAAACGGAATAATAAAGTAGGCTCTTGTCGTTAACAAGTCCTAACTGGTACGACCTTGCAAATTTGTCTCCATCCAATTAGACCAATTAGTAGCGTGGGAATGCTCAAGTATGATTGGTTAAAAATGTAGATGAAATTTACACGTTCACGGAGAGCCTTGCAGGATGGCATATTGTAAAATATGGAATGGACTGGATTTGTAAAACATGCATTTTTAAAACATGGACTTGTGAAACATAGATTTGTTACGTTACGTTACGCAATCCTTTCTTCTCAATCTAGCTGATCAGTTTCCTCTATAGAAATTCTGCATTAATATTTTCAAATTACAGTATTCTTGCAACAGTAAACAAATTAAACGTAACCTTAGATTATTTCGTTCGACGAGCATTGAGCAGCTGAAATCATCTGAGGTCCTCGAAACTATCTGGTTTAATTTTAAAAAAATTGTGAACTAATCACTAAGAGTTTTGAATTCAGCATAAATACGAGTTGGTCGTTGGTAACCTTCGCTTGGCTGACTAGGAATACACTTGTAACCTGCATGGTAATCAACCAGCTATAACCAATAAAACTTGTTGTTGTACTGCCTCAAAAATACCTTATTCGTACTAATTTTCGCGAGGCTTTAATTTCGCGATTTTCGCGATTTGTAAAAAATCGCGAAATTAAAGACGCGCCAAAATTAGGATACGCGAAAATTAAACACGCGAAATTTAATACACTTCTATAATTGCTTTGATCAATGATTAACTGCGTTTATAGCTACATGGTTCTTGTACATGTAGTTCTTATAAAACATCTTTCGTCTAGTCATCAAAATCTCCGTTTAGGTCAGGCTTTTTATAATTAGCCAACACAAGCTCTTAGCTCCGTCTGAGGACCCATTTAAGGTTACAGTGTACCTTCGGGGGTGTCTCCAGTATAACAGCTCTAGCGTCTTAAGATTACACTTAACATACCTAAACCCAGATATCAAATCTATCTAAATATGGAAACCATTTGGTAATAAAATGAATTGTCGAATTTTTTACGACGTCTAAATTCGAACGTCCGAATCAGCTTTAAAACGCTATAACTCAAAGCGATTATTATATTTTGCTAATTTGATATGTTCTCGGATTTTCGGACACGAAGCGCTAAAAAAACGTGTCGGCGATTTTCCATATTCAATTGCAGTGAAAAGTTACAGAATATTTTCGAAAAGGGGAGAAAAAAAATTGGAATGATCGCACGGAAATGCCTCATGACGAAAAAGTTTTCGGAATTGAGAAATTCGCCGACACGTTTTTGTTGATTATATGTTAGCCTAGCTTCTGTCCAAATTTAAGGAAAATCGAACAAATTCCCTTTGAGTTGTAGCTCTTTAATGTGTCCCCAACAAGCGAAAAATTAACTTTGAGAAAACGGCGCTTAAAAAAACATATCGCTTAATAAACAAACTCCGCCCACAAAAGTTATACCGTCATTTCTCCGTCAATTTTCACTATTTTTCGATACTTTTTTTTTTGGATGAAAGTTCATTCTGTAAACTTTATTTAAACGCCAAAAAAAATTTTCAATAAATTTTCGATCTGAAGGTACACTGTAACCTTAAAGATATAGACAGTGCACCACAGTAATAATATAGACATTGCACAAGGCTGTATTGGAAGACATACTTAAATTGTATTTCATTATTATTCATCTATAGTTTTGTTCTGTTTCAAGGGTGTTAAGCATTTATAATCATTACAGAACTGTATGGCATAGGTATTTAAAATCATATTTTTACAATTGACTTTTACAATTGACTTTTATTAAGGTCGCGGGGGATACCTGGACATGAATAAATTCATGAGGCAAAATTGTAGCAGGGGTGCCACTTTGAAAAACGTTATATCGTGAACGTTTGGAAGCCGATTTCGCTAAAATTTATAAGAGATATTGGCGAATAATGAAAGTGCATAAGGATTGTTTTTTATTAAAGAGATCGCGCTTTGCGGCAATGCTGTAAGCGACCAAAGTTACGATTTTAAAAACGTGATTTTGTGTCCAAGTTTTCTCCTCGAGAAGAACACAAAGCAAGTTGATTTCACCACTCACTGGTCCGTCAAAACGTCTATTGTGTCATATCTGACTCAGATTTTTTTATTTCAACTTCAATTAAAAGTTATTAGCTTTTAAAGGAGTAAAATTGTCCATGTTAGAATTTGAAGCCTCATATCTTCCCTTTGAAAGCCTATTTAAAAATTTTGAGTCAGATATGACAATCTACAATACACCTAGTTTACCTCCCTGCAGTTTCAACTCATGAAATTCTCTATCCGCGCTGAATTCTTGGACACAAAATTGTTTGTTTTTACGCTTCCGAAGGCTTCCCGAGCAAACAGGAATGCAAAATATGTATATTTATGGTAATTTTTCTAATTTTAATCCACGGGCCGCTATTGTTAACACTTCATGCAGAAAGAACAATGCGTTGAAAAATAATGTATTTTACCAGACAGCGCTTTGCACGTGCAATTATTGATGCAGAAACATTACAGAGCCTGTTCGTGAATATTTCGCGCATTTTCGGTATCAGCCGTCGCACTTCGTGCATACTCTTTTCATAAATGCATGCTGATGAGCGGAACCTGTCCCCCGCGACCTTAAGTACAATATTGCATTAGCATTTGATTGATTTGCAGTATTTGCTTGATTAGTCTGATTATAAACGCTATTTCTATTACCTAATTGCAAATCATGATTGCAAATCAATCGTCATTTAAGTGATCATTCAATAAAAAACAGTTTTCTAAGTCTGTCTTTTGTCAATTTTCGCGAAATTAAATGCCCTAAATTTATCATTTTTTGCAAAATCGCGAAAATTAATGATCGCAAAATATTCGTGTTCCAAATTCGCGAAATTAAGTGCCCGCGAAAATTAGTACGAATAAGGTATGACTCGTGACACTACTTAGCCAATAAAACAGGTAGACCGACTGCAGGCAAATCACCAAGGGCGGTAGACATCTGCGAGACAAAAGTGTTAGCAATAATTGCAAAAACTTTGCATTTTTAATCACAGTATATTCTTAAACCCTACAAAAACGTTACGATATAAGTTTCCTTCTACTGCACCTCCATATCCACAAATAAATTCCCTCCTAATTACCTCTTCCGTTTCCTTACAACAGTAATGTAGGAAAAATCCGGTTGGGGTGACCGTTGCATAATGGTAAGTGATTTTCCAAATTTACCGACCAACAGACGAGATTGCCCTTACCCAGACCGTTAACTCGATTTAGCGATTGAAATTTTTCTAAATTCAAATGGTAAGAAAATTTCCAACGTTCCATTCCGAAACGGATTTTCCGGAAATTGTCTGAACCATTGGACTTTGAACCGAAATTTCCGGATTTTTTAGCTAAATGGTAAGCACCCAACATCCTAAACAAAACTCTCGATGCCCGATAAAACGTATATCTTGTTGTCGGTTTGGAGATTGATAATCGATCTGCTCCAGAAAATGTCTACAATTGGTAAGCGTAATAAGATAGTCTTAGGTTGTTTACCATTTACACGGGAAAACCGGTTGGTCCACGGTTTGTGTAAATGGTAAGCAAAACTCCAGAAAGGGAAATTCTGTTTGAGATTGGCGTGTACCATTTACCATTTGACACCAGAAACAAGCTGAGTAACCACACTTACGCATCAAAACTCGCGCAGGGTCTGGAACTGGTAGATAAAAGCAAATGGTACACACATTTCCGTTCGGAAATTCCGTTTGGGAATTTTGGACTACCTTTCAAGAAATCCCGTTATCCCGTGGAAATTTCCGTTCGGGAAGAAAAAATAGTCTTCCCATTTACATTCCATCCGAAATTTCCGGATTTTTTTGGTAAATGGTAAACAACCTTAGTATGATTTGACAGAGGCCAAACTCGACCACATGGTCGAAGAAATCGTTCGGTCTTTCATATCAACTAAAATGGTGTGAACCATAATAACAAGGATGTGGTTAACAACACAAACAAACAACTTCGGATAAAAGCAAAAGGATTTTAGAGCCGTTTTCACTGCCAAATATATTGTCTTGCTTAAACAACAGAAATTATGAATTGCCTTCACTTGAGGGCCTTTGAAAAAAACCATGACGCACGTCCCACGACACACGACACACGACGCACGATGCACGACGCACGACGCACGACCCACGACGCACGACGCACGACCCACGACCCACGACGTACGACGCACGACCCACCCACCCACGCCATATAGACAATCTCTGTACAAGGTGGTTCTAACTTTTGAGTCTGTGGATGAAATCCTAAAGTGTGACCATTCAAATGAAAGCTATTGAGCAGAACTTTCCTGTGGTACTGTTTATTATGCTGTACAAGGTGGTTCTAACTTTTGAGTCTGTGGATGAAATCCTAAAGTGTGACCATTCAAATGAAAGCTACTGAGCAGAACTTTCCTGTGGTGCTG
Organism: Cladopsammia gracilis; assembly: GCA_022457155.1. Classification (NCBI taxonomy): domain Eukaryota; kingdom Metazoa; phylum Cnidaria; class Anthozoa; order Scleractinia; family Dendrophylliidae; genus Cladopsammia; species Cladopsammia gracilis. The sequence goes on from JAJGOT010000145.1 coordinate 930,087, forward strand.
TTTATTATGCTGTGCATGAAATCCTTAAGTGTGATCATTCAAATGAAAGCTACTGAGCAGTACTTTCCTGTGGTACTGTTTATTACGCTGCACAAGGTGGTTCTAACTTTTAAGACTGTAAATGAAATCCCAAAGTTTGACCGTTCAAATGAAAGCAATTGAGCAGTACAGTCCTTTTCTGCTATTGCAATGTAATGTATGTACTTTGGTGCTGTGTATTGTGCTGTACAAGGTGATTCTAACGAACTAAAGGCTGCTTATCAAATGGAAGCTGTTGAGAAATACTTTCCCTGTGGAACCAGGAAAATTACTTCTGACGAACACTAATTTGAATGGTCACACTTTTTAAAAGAAATCATTCATAGACTCAAAAGTCGATACAATTTTATACATATTAATCAATAGTAACACAGCAAAGTACTGCTGAAAAGCTTTCATTTGAATGGTGGCAATTCATCCATAGACCAGCTTTGTATAGCCATAGTGGAGGGACTACATGCTACCTGATGTGACAGAAAATGCAATGTGTTTCATTTATTAAAAATTTTTTTTTTTTGGAAGCACCACAGTTTTACGGTTTACGTATACGCACTGTAGCGGAATGACTAAAAATAAACGTTGCTATAAGGCCAAACAAACGATAACAAAAAACATTCTTTTGTCTTCATTTGCAGAGACATGCAGCCCCTACCACAACCCTGATGCAAACAATAACATCGTGCTTAGCGGCTCAAGCGGCAGATTGATCAGCCCGCTATTTCCATTAAATTACAATGTTAACATGAAATGCCGCTGGATAATCACTGTTCCAAGCCGCCACCGTATAAAGCTTAGCTTCCAGGCCTTCCATCTTGGCTCAAAAGGACTGGACAACTGTGATAAGGTGGACCACGTAGAGGTACGAGACAGCTACAGTGAAAATGACCCAGCATACGGGGCTTTTTGTGGTAATGTGGCCCCTTCGCCGATCTATTCAGTCGGACCCAAGATGGTGGTTACGTTTGTATCTGATGAAGAGAAAGTTTTTCAGGGTTTCGAAGCGAGATTTGACGCTATATCTGGAGGTAAGATTTGTTATTTGATATAAATGAATAACATTTTGTAAACGCAACAACAAAGACAGAATTTATTTACAGAGGATAAAGCTGATGCAATCGTGTTGAATGATATTTTCCATGCCCTCGAGACACTTCCAACCCATTCCCGCCTATTTACAAATAGAATATAAAATTTATCTTTAACACCGATCCCTAACTACTTTAAATAAAAGGCACGCAATGCATGTAGAGTGCAGTGCTTCTCGGTTCGATTCAAGTAATATATCAAACACGAGGAACAGTGTTTCATCAGATTTCCAAACACCGAGGCGCAGCCGAGTTTTTTTAAACCACTTCAAGGTGTTTGGAAATCTGATGAAACACTGTTTCGAGTGTTTGATAAAGCTTCTCAAACGGATCGTTAAATGCGGAGAAAACGAAGGAATAAAATCGCCAAAATCTATGCAAATTAAGAAACGATTTCAAAACATCCTTCACGGTAGTGATTTCCTTTGTGTTCTCATCATGAATTATTAATGAGTTTGAGAAGGATAAATCGTAACGCACCAAGTCAATAGGAATTTCGGACTCCTGCATCAGGCGATAACGATGATGTCAGCACATAAAAATTAACGAGGTAGTGTCACGGGGATTTGGTATCATTTCAAAATCCAGAAAATGTTTTTGTATCAACAGAAATCGAATGCGAATACAGCAAATATACATTCTAGATATCGTTAATGTAATGTACTATGGTGTTCATATATCATGGTTAACAGTTAATACCTGAAGCAGAAAATTATGGCAAAGTTAAATCCCAGTAATCTGTGAATAATTTATTGCGTACACAAGAAAGGCTATGGGGGTTAGTTAGTTAAGGGAACCTCTACTCTTAAAAAAAATAGTCACTCAAGGAGCGCATGTGGCTACTGTTACTGGTGAGAAAGTTGAAAAATAGGCACTTGCGGGAGTGTATGTGGTTTACAGGAAGCATAATTTGTGGGTAATGACTGGCAGGTAATTTTTGCCTGAGTTTTTCACTAAACAATTGTTGCCGTGGGTATGGAAAGAGCCGGGAAGTAGACAAATGTTATTTGTCATTGAATGATTTTGTAGCCAATCAATATCTTGCCTTGTTTATTAATGGCAATTACAGTATTTTATCCGCTTATTGACAATAGTTATATGCAATTGTGCATTCTTGAGAATGCGCAGCAGAGTGTAAGATCACGAAGATGATGAAGAAGAAACATCGGAAAACGCCGCACAACATATCATCGCCGCACAATATATCATCCCCAGTGGGCTCCCCACGGTCTTTACGTTGCGGGTTTACATCGACGGGATTGACATTTTAAAAACGCTTGGTGGTAATGCGGCCTGCAGGCTTGTTTAGCGACAAAAAAAAATAAAGGTCGTCTTGGAAAAAACAAAAAAGGGAAGTAAAGAGTTTGACTTTGTCGAGAGTCGAACCCGCGACGTACGACTATACGCAATATATCCAACGGAACAATCCACTGGACTAACGAAGCAAATGGTTAACAAAACCCGTAAAATTATTTATTTATTTAAGAAATTGACGTCATTTCTCCAAGATGGCAGCTGTTACACGCTCGATAAATATTTTTACTGACGATTCTAGAGGGAAAACGCTTATGGAACGATTCAAAATTCCCCACATGGTCAGGAAACCTTCAAAGTGACTCGTGGTAGCATTTTTTCAGGAACTCCACGGTCGAAACTGACATAAATTACATTACTTCCGGTCTTACGTCTTACGGACTTACGGACTTAGGGTTGATTTCCACTGTCGCGTAATTTTCACGTTAAAAATAAGAGACGATGTATGAACAGCTTGCGTAAAAGTTTACGCAAGCTGTTCATACATCGTCTCTTATTTTTATTTACGCGCGTGAAAATTACGCGACAGTGGAAATCAACCCTTACTTACTTACAACCCGATGACAATGTAGCTACTGGTATTACATACCAGTAGCTACAATAAACTGACGTCGAATTGTTGGAAATACCTTCTTATCTCAAATTTCTCCGAAAAAAACACAGAAATAATGTTTCAGTGTCAGACGAAACATGATACGATTATCACCTATTTTCGCTTTTAAATTTCCCGCGCGCCGTCATTTTGAATATTTATGACGTCAAATGGTTGCCCAATAGCGAAGCGCACAATTACTATTTATAGAACTAAAACTCAGACAAACAAACCAAAAGTGACTCTCAGGGGATTCCTAATAAGGAATTTCTATTGTCAGAAATGCAAGAATAAACAAGAATAAATTATAAACTCAGACAAACATGAGTACTGACGTCATTTGTGCGCTTTGCTATTGTCCCATACAAACGAACGTCGATTCGTAACAATAGCGGCGACTAAATGACGTCATAAAAATTCAAAATGGCGGCGCGCGGGAAATTTAAACCAATAGGAATCCGTCATGAACCAGAGTCCCCATTGACATGTTGTGACTTATCTTTTAGATGTGTGCACTGCTGACAACAGCATCGTTCAGCTAAATCTGACCCACAATTCAACCGGGCGCCTGTCCTCTCCAGACTACCCGCTCCAGTTTCCACCGATCAGCGCGTGTTACTGGAAATTAAAAGCGCCTGATGGCTATCGAGTTAAGCTTCAATTTACAACGCTTAACATTCAAGGAAACTGCAAAGACGACCTGGATGGGGGAGAGTGGGTTCGAGTCGATGATTTTTTTACCACCGACTTTAGCAGCGTTGTCTCATTTTGGGGCCGATTCTGCAGTGGAGAACAGCCACCGGTGATATATTCCACTAGAAATGAACTGCAATTGTTTTTTACTAATAATTACACGGGTAGTGAAGTTACCAAGAGTGTTAGTCAGAAACTACAACCAAGCACGAATATCGGATTTTACGCTACCTATGAGGTTATTTCGAATTCGCAAGGTGAAGAAGTACTTATTTGTAGACATTATCAGCAGCTCGTTTCTATATAGATTTCACTCGAAGTTTAAAGAATTAACAATGCGCTTTTTGTGTTTTGCTATTGGAAAATCACTTTTCTACTCATGTATGTAATTATACGTGCACATGGTTGCATGGTTGGGCATACTGTGTCACATGACGCATTTTGACCAATCGCAGGCGAACGGAAATATTTAGTTCATTTTAAAATGGAAACAGCTATTTCAGTTGACATCGCTGGATACATGTAGCCTGAAAAAATCCATAAGTGGGGTAGGAAAATGTAATGATTATATGATAATAATAAGAGTGGGAAAATGTCAGGAACTTTTTCCCGATTTTGATAAATTGTAATAAATTAATGAAAATCCCGTATCACCTTGAAATAGCTGTACATTGAGAAGATACTGAAGAAATGATTTAAGCAAACTGTATCGATTTACAATTTTGTTTGAAGTATACTATGCTGATCTCTCTTTCAGTATGAATACATCTGTAGCTTTCAAATAAGTTAGAACTGAGTCTAATATCTGCGTGTTGTTTATCTTCGCTTGTTGCTCTTAGGTTATACGAGTCGTTGCCGAACAGATATCAAACTACAGAAACCCATCAAAGTGCAAGGTCAGACTGGTTCTTTAGTAAGTCCCGGATATCCCTATTCTTACCCAATCATCACATGCACCTGGAAGATTGTGGTCCCGAATGGTTACATCGTGGAAATGAAAATTGAGGATTTCGAAATGGACTGCTCGGGAGGAAGTAAGCTGCAGGTGGGGAACGATGCTTTTTGTGGATCTACAAAACCTTCTGGTCTGTTGACATCGGAGTCGGACTTGAAAATACAGATGATCGTAACGGAAGCACGAGATAACCGCGGTTTTCGTGCGTCATTCACAATGACAGAAAGAGGTTGGTAATTTATTAAGTTTTTTTTTTCCATTAAAGAGACATCAAATAAACGATTAAAGTTGTCCTTCAATAGCATCTTGTATAACTAGTGAACGGATCAAGTGAGGCCTTAAGCTACTGTATTTATCTTACTTCGAGCTTTCGCCGATCCACGGCATCATCAGGGAATCATCCCTGATGATGCAGTGGATGATGATAATGCCGTGGATCGGCGAAAGCTCGGAGTAAAATAAATACTGTAAGGCCTCAATTGATCCATTCATTTGTTAAAGAGACATTGGCCGTTTTTATACTAGAGACGCATTATCCGTCCAGACGAATAATGCGTCTGTCATGTTATGCGTCTAGTGTAAAGACGGGACGAACAACTAGAGACGCATTATCCGTCTGGACGAACTTGGGCAAACATTTGTAGTTCGTCTGGTTATGCGTCTCTAGTATAAAGACGGGCACAAGACGCATTATCCGTCTAGACGAATTATCTTTCGAATGCGTCTTGAACGACGTGAATGTCCTAAAGAGTGCTGTTCTTAACCCTATTCAGAACGAACTTCACGGATCGTACAACAGAACACCCCACCTCACCCCCTTAGGTCAGTCCTAAATGAAAACCAGCACGTTTTGGCCATCTTTTACAGACAACAATATCGGAAGTTAGCTTCAGCTAACAGATGCTCTTGATAATCGTTTGTAGCAGCCAAAAATATTGATTGTATATTTTCTCAAAGTATTGTTCACGGCAACGTCACCAATGCGAAAATAACTCTGCAAATAGCACAGTAAAGTTGTTACAAATATTTTATTTAAAACAAGGATTTAGTGCCAAAATGTTTGTATCAAACAATCTGTAAGATAGAATGGCTCAAATTATGAAGCAATTCATGAAGGTTCCAGTTTCGTTTCTTATATCTCTCGATATAGATATAACACTTCAGTATTGATATTTGGAAGGTGAAGACATTGCCTGAAAAAAGATCTTTTGAAAAAGATCTTTTGATGCAACGAAAACTTGAAAAACAGAAAATGCAATCTAAAAAAGAACTTGGTCAACCTAACTATTAAATTGGTTGCCATGGAAACATCACATGTCATACAAAAAAAATCTGTTCTCATCATGCGTTCGAAGGAATAATGAACATGAAAGCGTTAGCGAAACGAAAACCCTTGCAAAATTCAAAAAACATCTTACAGTATATGTTCGAGGTTTAAAATGAATCTGTGAATGAACCCACACGTGCATTTCACCCTTTCATAGCATAATATGATATGCTCATTTCAAACTCGACAACGCAAAACATTGAAACATTGTTCAAATACCAAGCTACTACATCCTTGAAAGAATGGATTAAAATAGAAATTGTTTCGATATTGGTCAAATGGCATAATATTTTTGCTTATTCCAGTTCAGTTGAAACAATATGGAAATTCCAATCCTACGGTAACAATGAACTAAATAATATTCACCGAAGAGTTGTGTTTATAGTGCGTAATTAGTTGACGAGGAGCAAGTGTGCTGTGTAAATATTCTGAACGAACGTGTATAAACTTTCCGACACACACTATCACAGCGTAATATTGCACTATAAATTATTCAAAACAGTTCCGCCTCAATATATTGCTATAAGGGGGTAGAAAATTGACTACAAGGTGGTTGCTATGGAAGAGTTCCAAACGTCATATAATGAGTTTCTTTACTTCCTTGACTATGATTTTTTAACACCTTCATTCTGTTAATGGTTTCATCAAATGTTATGAGTCACAACCATATTTGGTAAGTCACGTGACCAGAACATAAAACCCCTAAAAACTCAAACATCTTACATTTTTTATTTCGAACATTTTAATAAAAAATCGGTAGCAGGGATTTGTTAAAATTCACGTTATTGAAAAAGCTATGACGTCATAAAGGTGTATTTTAATACATTTTCTTTAATAGCTTTCCTTTCTTTTCGCCTAACAGTAATTCCATGCTACAGATTTTAGAAAAAGTTGTATTGCTTATGAATTTGAATTTTTGCGTTTTTTCATTCTTACGCGCGGTTGAGGACTGGCACTAGTTGCGCATGTGCAATGTCGATTTAGTGATGTCTTGTGTTGAGTTTCATAGTTCCCACCATATTAAAAACACGAAAAAAGCAAGTAACACACTTAAACACCAACCCCGCGGTCTGGCCAGTACCTTTCGCATGCGCACAGCCATATCACCCGGGCAGTGGCAGCCATGGACAGCTGTTTCGTCCTTGTTAGGACTCATCAGCATGGCATATTAGCAGTTTACGACACATGAGAAATGCTAACTATGAAATAATGTCCCTAGCAACGACTCTAGAACTGTAGTTAAGTTTACCCCCCTTAAATTTAGTGTACGTTTTAGCGTTGCGGACAAAAAAAATTGCTTATAAATAAAAGTCTGGTAGCTCTAGTATGTCTCATTGTCACTCAGGGGTATGATCTAATAGCACAAGGAGACTATATATTAGAAATGTGAACGCATTTACACCAAAAGCAATTGAAACCCCATGAGTCACTTAGACTTGAGGTTTTTAGGTTGTCTACAATTCTTTTAATGGAGTTGGTCGTGTTGGTGCGCCTTTAGGGAGACACGATCGTAAGCATAGCTCGTTAGGAACACTGTCCTCATTATTTTGTTTTATCTTTGTAGAACTTGCTGTGGCGTCGATCGTTCCCTGGATAGTTATCCCAATTGTGGTCGTGGCGATTGGCGTGACTATGTTTGTCACTTGGAGACGGAAGACAGGCGGGCGTGACCGTGGGTCCTCATTCAAGGCTAGCATAATAACCCGTATGGAAACCCAGTCCAGTGCAAGTCAGACCATTAACGGCTGAAAAGACGAAAACATTGCAGTGTTTTGTCAAGTAATGTCCGGGATTGCACGCAGAGCGGGCCACGCTACTCCATGATAGGCATCACAAAGTGTCCTCATCAATAAAAGTTCACCACAACACACATAATTCTCTAATATATGAAGTGATATGAAAATGACAAATTAGTATGTCAAATATTATTATACTTACATGCAATCCTGGACATAAGTGGTGTAAAGAGGTGGCTGTTGTGGAGATGTAACCGTTAGTAGAGACTCGACTGCATCCTACATGAGTAAAATAGTACCCCATTCACACGAACGGTTAAACATGTTTAAATGTTGTTTAGTTTAAAACAGGTTTAAAAAAATACCTCCAAACCTCCCGTAATATTTGGAGTGAAATCTTTATTAAAAGAACCTTTATTGACATTACTACCATTCCAGGTAGTTTGAGTCATATACATTTCAAAACGTTCAAGATAGGGGCTAAAACGTAGTTAAACTATAGTTAAACTAAACAACATTTAAACATGTTTAACCGTTCGTGTGAATGGGGCATAAAACAATGACTGAAGTAAATTGTGACTACATTGTTTCTTATTACAGTTTCAAGTCTATTGTCTATAAGCATCATAGCAGTTTTAATTGCATTTACTGTTACTAAAATTTTAAGGATATGTTCCAGTACTGAAAAATGTTTCAAGTGCTTTAACTGTTATCATCCAATCTATTTTGGTCACTGAAGTGCATTTTTAACAACTTACATCTCATGCCCAGTTATTTTACTGACCTTGTGTGAGGTCAACAAAGCAAGATGTTGATCAAGTTCCAATGATAAACACATTAGAAAAGAAGAAGCCCAGTATCTTGACCAAATAAGCTTGGTCAAAGCAAATATAATGAATAAAAAAAAACATAGTATTAAACAGGAAAACAAAATAGCGCTTCCAACGTGAAACATATTTTGCTGTTTAAATTTAAATTTTTAGAGGGGCATTGTCATGGAGATTTTGACCATTTTTGGTCAAAACAATGTTACAATACATTTACTTATTTACAAAGTAATACTTCAACATCAACAGAAAGTAATCAATCAATTCTTGAAAGAGGAACAAATCATAGAATGTTTGTGCTCATTTTTGGAAACGAAAATGTGAGAAGTTAAAAAAAGTTAGACTAGTAACTTTTGTCAAGTTGCAATTCACTAAGAACCAATCCATCGATAGTTTACATGTAGGTGCACTGGGTGGTAAATACTGGACCACTATTTTTCGTTTTCTATTTATACCAAAACAACAAAACATCATCATGGTTCGCAAATGTTGTCATTTAAAAATAACTTTTACTTTAAGGGACGTCACCAGTTGATTTAATTTGCTTAATAGACCCACTCGTATAAAAGTTGACATAGAAAGTTCCATTCTAGAGATTATAAACTGGAAAGGAGTTGACACTGGCTTGAATAAAAAACGTAAAAGCTGCTAGGAACTAAAACGTTTTCTGTTTGTAAAAATAGACGTTTCGACTACAAAAACTCGAGTCTTCATCAGTTGCGATCAAATGTTTTAACAGCTCGTTTGTGTTCGGTGACTCTCGTCTTGATTGATCTTCCGGTTTGTCCATAGTACACGAAATCGCAGTCCTTACAACTCAACTTATAGATTACTCAACATGTTTTTGAATTAGATCACGCAATAGATTTTGATAACATTGAAATCGTAAACAAAGCCACTAATTATCACAAACGACTCTTTTTAGAAACCTGGTATTCCCTTAGAGATCAGAATTCAGGGAACGATCACGTGGAAATTCCGGATGTTTACACCTCTATTCACTAATTGAGTTCTCAAGTCGTCACGTCGCCATGGTGCCAATATACCAGGATATCTGCATAATTTGTAGACTATATATATTTGCATGTTATGTGTTAATTGTCATCACTGATGAAGACTCGAGTTTTTGTAGTCGAAACGTCTATTTTTACAAACAGAAAACGTTTTAGTTCCTAGCAGCTTTTACGTTTTTTATTCAAGCCAGTGTCAACTCCTTTCCAGTTTATAGTTATGAATCCTAGCTGCAATTTTACCATTTTTAGAACAATTCTAGAGATTCATTTGCAATATTTTTAGACTGACAGACATCGGGGCCATACTGATTTTTCCAAATTAACGTGGGCTTTCAGATATCTTATCTCCGAAACGAACTCGGTGACCCCCAAATTTTTTTTCCATTTCTGACACAAGTAACTCATTACCCAGTTGTAGCAAAAGTTTATAAAAAAAATAAATGTTAGAAGATTTTCGCGCGAACGTACTTAAATAATTCATGACCTGAACAAACAACGACGCACATACATGCTAGCTGATCTGATATCTACCGGGGTTATGTTTAACCTCGTTCACTACCGGAAGTGGCTACCATCAAAACGAGAAAAACAAACAGAAGGCACTTTACAAAAATTGACTGACAAATAGCAGCTAACACAAATACAGTTCAACACATACCAGATGGCCTGTTTTTGTTAAATGCAAACCAAATTAAGTGGTCTACATTTATTTATTCGTTTTATTTCAATTCAACAGCTAAAATAGTTAAAACTAACCCAAAAATGAACAAATAAATATAATTATAATATATTTTTCACTACTGGAAGCGTTCATGGTCAAAATAAGAAAAAAAAATTCACTTTTCAATCAACAGCACCTAATAAATATTCAGTCTGAAAGGTAAAATATAGGTTTCATACACGGAATCAGGAACCATCGTTTAAAGTATAACTAACAGCACCACAGGAAATTACTACTCAACAGCTTTCTTTGGATTGTCATAAAAAATTAATGTTTCACTCAGAAACCCAAAAGTTACAATCCTATGAGCTGCTGCTGAAAGGCCCGCGGTTAATTTTCTCCGGTTTGTTTACATAACAACTTGCGCAGTGTCTTCAAAACTGCCGCTCGAATTTCACTAGTACGCCAGCAGTACAAAAATGGATTTATAGATGAGTTAAAGAACACTACAGTGTCTGCAAAGTCCCACGGTTCACTATGCAGATGCTTACTAAAAGCCAAAATTAAGGTTGACATCAACATTGGTAAATAACAAAGGATCAAACAAATGTAATATATAAAAGTGTTTAGGGCAGTTTTCTTCGATCGTACAAACTTGTTCATGTTATTTTCATCATTTATAGAATCACTCACAGCCTGTTGCTGTGTTTGAATCTGTAACTCGTGATGACGAACAACTTGGTAAATTCTGATGTAACAAAATGAAGAAATAATAATACAAATGACAATACCAACAGCAACAAAAATAAATAAAATGTTCCTTTTCCAAAAACTGGAGCATGATAGAAGAATACACACAAACCAAAGACTTGCTGAAGTATATATTGCACGTTTTGTGGTCATCAAATTCGGATATCGCATGTGATAACGAAGAGCCAAAAACCGATCCACGCTTATGGACGTCATTATGCAAAGGGAAACACCACAGACCAACGAAAACAAAAAGTCAGATACTTGTTTTAAATAACCACGAACTGAGTCGGTAAGTGCATTTGCGATGTAAACAGGTTGAACGACAAGCCCAACAAGAAAGTCTGAGGCAGCGAGACTGCACAAGAAAATGGTGGACGGTGAACGAAGCGAAGGAGTTCTCAATATGGCGGCCAACACCAAAACGTTGCCAATAATTGATACGGGCATCAGTGGAGCATTGAGGACACAGTTTATGATCGCAATTGTTTCAGGATGATAACTTTTGTCCATATTCACTCTATCATTAGGTTGTGATTGTTCTTCGTAACGAAGGAGTCTTTTAACATATTCAATTCCTCCTTTTCACCCTTTAAGAGCATGTGCAACTTGCACTTTCTGATGTTTGTTACTCATAATATTAATTATGTGCCCAACTGGTTCTATATATGTTTCGTTATTAGATACCATAACAATGGCTGGATCTTAGTTTGGAAGAAACTGGTCGAAATGACAATCATGCTATATTATAGCAGGAAATTTGAATAATTACTGTCAATTAATGCAAAAATGATTAATTATACATTTATTAAAAGGGCTTTGTTTAATCATGAAAGCTCAATATGGTGAAGATTTCACTTGGCGGGACTGATCAAACAATTTAAACTCCATAGCAATTATTGAATCAGAAAACAGTTCAAAAGCGAGGTTCGAGCTGGAATTTGTAGAAACCGCAATAAAAATAATCATAATCAAAACTGACAAACCGTAGATAATTCTAATTAAAACCGAAAAAGGCAACCTTCACTATCCAATGAGGAAGACGTGACGAAGACAAATCAGGAAATCGAAAGAAGCTCAACTGAAAGGAAGACGCGACTGAGGCAAATTAGGAAATCGAAAGAAGCTCAACTGAAACGTCGAAAAAGAACTGAGATAAATAAAAATAAAAAATAAATACTTTTGTCATATTTCTTTTTCTCTCGCAATTAATGTGCTTGTAATTTGAAATTGCCATTGCTTTATAGAGCTACATATTAAATTAACTTGCAAATTGTTCTTACTCTTGACAACTGAAGAAGACTGTTGTACCGGTTAAAACATGCTTTGTAAAATACAGGAAAACATAAACGATTGCTGGCGACTGCCACTAGAAGCCTAACTGAACTTAAATAAAGTTTGACTCCATTTTAAAATTGCTTAGCTTACACCTTGTGAGCTTCATTAAGAAACGTAAATGTTTTTTTAAACGACCTATGTATTAGCATTGCTTAACTATTAGGATCTATAATGTAATAGACGAAACGTGCCTAAACTTAATGATGTCCCATCGTGAACAAATATTTCAAGGAAGTACAAACTAAGACAGAGCAAAAGTGCAAATAAAACGCAAGCACTTTTTAATTTAGACGTGGACTATGGTCAATAATACATAACGCATTGCAAAACGATTTCTACTTTTTTGACATGTTTTTTTTATATATGGCAGCTTCATAAGTAGATGGCTGGCATTTTTGTCAATTAGATGACAGAAGAAAAAGAGATAAATTAAGAGAAAACATCTGGGAATCCATCGAAGTCAATTTAGGATACAAAATGCCATTCTATGTTCATTTTCAATCTATATAATGCCAGTTATAGTATGTCAAGGTTAGTGTAGTTCTGAAAAGGCCTATCGTTGTCAACAACAATAGCTCTTTTGTGGGTTCACTACGTGGACAATCACGTTCGATTGCTAAAGCATTGGAACTTAAGCGAAGAATATCTAATTCCGAATATCGTGGGTGAACAAATTAATGATAATAATAATAATAAAATATTAAATAATAATAATAATAATAATAATAATATATAATAATAATAATAAAACTTACAAAATTACAACACATGTATAATAATTACAAAATATATAATAATGAAAGACTCCTCAACATTGCATTTTTAAAATGAATTGATCATTGTCATAAAAAATAATAATCATAATCATAATCATAATTTTAATCTTTAATAATAAATTTTTTTTTCATAAAAAAATAAAATAAAAATAATTTTTAATAATAAATAATAATAATAATAATAATAATAATATAATAATATAATATAATAATAATAATAATAATAATAATAATAATAATAATAATGTTATTTTACCAGGGTGACCTCCTCAGCATATAAAAGTGCTGTTATCAATATGGACCCTGGAAATTTAAAACCAAAGACTATGCACTATGTATTATATTGCAAGCACAGGAATACCAACAAGTACTAGTGGCTAAAAATAGCAACAAACAACAGCGAACATGTAAAAATGCACAAAAATACGAAAGCTGCAGACCTAAGACCACGAAGGATCGAGGTTGAGTTGTTGGAACCATGTAAATGATGAGATATCTCCAGAAATGCACGCTAATGAGATTCATGCTCTTTATGATAGACATCATGAAGTGTCCTCTAGACTTAATTCTCACCTAAACACAAGCAATTCTGTCAAACATGAAGTCATATGGAAATTACAAATAATTGTGTGTAATATGAAGTGCCCAAAGTCCGAGTTACGTGCAATTCTGGACATAAGTGAAATGTTTCGAAGCGGACAAATCGATCAATTTGCCGGTAAAGCTTCTACTAATCTTCATTTACTTGCCATATTTAATACAAAAAGAAAATGTGCTTTGGTAAACTAAAGCCACTAAATATGCCACTTTGGTCACTAAAAAGCACGAAAGGCAGTAAAGTCGAACCTCCCTAATGCAGAACCAAAGGGACGGGCCCAAGTGTCCGCATCATAGAGGTGTCCGTATTATAGCAAACAACAACAACAACAACGTTTATCCGCACTGTAAAGTTACAAAGATATATACGTAATATATAAATTAAAAATAGATGCAGTAGCTGGTTACCCAAAATAACTAAAAAGCTAAACTACTTGGGTAACCATCATTTATTAATTAAAAATAATATACACGCGAGTCAGGAAAGTGGCTTTACATAGATTAACTAAATTTAATGTACACACCTTAAATAGAAGTAGGAATTACAGAACATATATACACGTAAAAAATGAAATAATAAGTAATAAATAATAAATAAAAGAGAAACTGTATGTAAATAGCAAAAAATAGCACAAAATATGAATTAATAGTAGAAATTAGTAGAAATTAATAAAGTGAGAAGTTAGATCTCTTTTAAATGAGTAGCAGGTTAGAATCTTGAATCTTTCATCAATTTCATTCCACAATTTAGGTCCATTATATCGAATATTAAATTTACCATAGTTTGTTCGGATTTTTGGAAGACAGAAGGTAGACCTAGTCGCAAAGCGAGTGTTGACTTTATGCTTAATAGAAGTTCTGACAAAAAAATGAATCGTTCATCTTCGGTAATTTGCCATTTATATATTGGTGCATAAAATAAAAGAGTTTGAAGTTCAATATGATCCTGAAGTTTGGGAAGGTTAAGTTGAACATACAGATGGCTAGTATGTGCATCACATTTAGAAAAAGTAATTATACGGATTGCTTTCTTTTGTTTGCTTTGAAGTGGTTTAATATTATCATCATAGGTGTTACCCCAGACTAGACAGCAGTAGGAAAGAAAGGGAAGAATAATGGCATGGTATATATAATCGAAGTAAAACTTTGATATCTTACAAAGGACTCCAATACCTCTGGACACTTTTTTGGAAATCTGTTGGATTTGATCTTTCCAATTAAGATATGACAGTCTATAAGGATAAAATGAATTTTGGTATCTTCTGGACCAAGTGAACTGTCCGTACTAGATAGGTGTCTGCATTATGGAAGTGTCCATAAGGAGAGGTTCGACTGTAATTTTCTACCTTGTTTTGCAGCTAAAAAAACCCTACAAAACATCGCATAAAGTGACGTCCTCAGGACCGAGAGAGCCCTTGTAAAAACGTGCTTCGAGTAGGCCACATTTGTGGCAAAAAAGTCAATTTTTCCTGGTTTGTGACAGGATAAAGTTGCGTTCTTCTCAAAGTTGGACGCATATTTAAAATAGCATGCTAGACTTTTCGATAGATAATTGCGTCTTGTTCAGTTCGGCAGATGATATGGACAATTTACCGATCTTGCCACGAGTCAAAAAAAAAACATCTGATAAACATTCCGGAGAAATACCCAAGGGAGGGATTTAGTCCGGACTTTTTTTTTTCAGAATACTAATATCCATCAATAGCAACGCATTTGTCGGATTTGTGTTCAGTTATAGTTTCATTAAAAACTCCGTCACTTTATTTTTTATACGAATGTGCATATACGAAATTATATATCACTCCGTCACTTTGTTCATCATCCACCATTTTCTTATCCACTCTCGGCAATCCCAGACCCAGCTTCGTCCCTAGTGTCTTCTCATTTCCTCAGACAGGAAGAAAGTAATCCCTGGAAACGAGATGGTCTGAAATCTTCGAGTTTGTTATGGAACCAGCCTACATTGCACATTCCTGTGCATATTTGAACTCAGTTATCAGTGATTGTTCAATTGACTTCCTCAGTTTGTGCTGTTTCAGCCCCTTTTTCCTTTATGCCATTGCATCATAACCCGCTCCCTCCCCATCTCATCTCCGCCCGGGGTCCTTTTCATTCTATCTTGTATGAAATTGAAAGAAGTGAAATTCACGCGATGTTGACTTTCATTCCTTAGCCTAAAGAAAGAAAGAAAGAAAGAAAGAAAGCCAACCGGTAGTGTAGCAGTTCTATTGTTTAAGGCATTGCGGCTGCTTCTGTTTTTAGGGCTAAGAGCCATAGTTTCTGTTGTTTGTTGTATTGTTCTCTCGAAGGGTATCGAACCAATGGTGTGAGACCTTACGATAGCTTCTGCATCGCCCAAGTCAACATCGTTTGAATTTCACTTCAAAGACCAGAACCATTTTACGCCATCTATCATATTTCAAGAGAGTGGGCGTTTGTTGCAAATTAAACTCAGTCAATTATTGCAGTTCAGAAGCAAGGCTGCCTCACGAGAAGGTAGGGGCTCTTGATATTTTTTAGTAGACATGTGCCGCCCATACCCCGTACAAAATAGTGAGTATCTCAGTACCCATCCCGGGAAAACACGACTTGTCGAATGACCGAAAGAAACTAGGGGGTAGAGGTGGGGGTGCAGAACAACGTGCTGTTATTTTTATCAAAGCATCAAGACAAACAAAACTAAGGTTTTATTTCTTAATTATTACGTTCGTATAATATATGGCTCGCTTATCTTAATATGATAAATACAAAAAAGATCCGTGTATATAAATGCCCTGTTTTTATATGACATGATTTTAGGCAAAATATGGACGATGTGTTGATTTGATATAATATCACGTCAATGTTCTTCTGCTAGTTTACATAACATCTTACGGATAAGCTTTAAAGCTGCCGTTCGGATTTCATATGTTCGGCGACAGCAGTACCAAAATGGATTAATGGACGAGTTCATGAAAAGCACAGTGTGTGAAAAGATAAAAACGTCAATATTCCAGTTCTTATTAGAGGCATGAAAAATAAACGATGGAGAATAACAGAGGATGATACAAACGTAATATATAAAAGTGTTTAGAGCACTTTTCGTGGATCGTACCATGTTGAGATTATGTTCAGCGTTCAAACTACTCACAGCCTGTTGTTGAGCTTGAATTTGTAACTGATGATGACGAACAATTCGATAAATTCTGAAGTAAGAAAATGAAGAAATAACAAAACAAATGACAATAACAACAGTTAATAATAATAATAATAATAGTTTAGAAAAACTGCTATCAACGCAGGTCCTGCAAAAGAAATTTTATTTCAGTTGAAATAACTGATAAAATATTTGCATTCCAAATGCTAAGGCATCTTAAAAGAATGCACACAAACCAGAGACTTGCTGAAGTATATATTGCACGTTTAATGGTCATCAAATTCGGATATCGCATGTGATAACGAAGAGCCAAAAACCGATCCACGCTTATGGCTGTCATTGTAAAAAGGAAAATACCACAGAATATAACATACAAAACTTTCCGTGCTGGAAATAGATAATTGTCACTGATAAATTCATTGGCAATGTAGACCGGTGAACAACAAGTCCAACAAGAAAGTCTGAGATAGCGAGACTGCACAAGAAAATGGTGGACGGTGAACGAAGCGAAGGGGTTCTCAATATGGCGACCAACACCAATGGCAATGAGCATCAACGGAGCATTGATCGCACAGTTTATGATGACAATAGTTTCAGGATAATAACTGTTGTGCTCATTTCCAATATCATCAGGTTGTGATCCGTTCTTCCCAACAAATGAGTAGTTCCCGCAGTATATGTCTCTGCACGTGCGTTTTACATTTTGGTACCTTTCTTTTCCGTTCACTGCAAACCAACAACGTCAAAGAGATCAAATTTCTATTTGAACTTGAAAGCCGTCCCTACAAATTAAGCTCCTGGACAATCCGGTCACGTTAGAGAAACTAAACAAATTGGAAGAACTGCAAAAGTAGTTTTATATTTAAAAAATCTTTGGTGTTGTTGTTGTAGTTGCTTTAACTTCCTGTTGTTGATTATTATGAATTTATTCATAAAAATGCCATACTACCTTGCGGTCTTGGCTTGTAGGCTTAAAGCTTTCATCCGACAACGTTAATTGAAATAGCTGTATATTGGACGTGCAGTTGAAACCCGCTTTCCATGCAGGCACCTGCAAAATAGCTTCGTGCGTATTAGAGCAGTTTTCAATTGAGTGTCGTTAAACCAAAACCAAAGTAATACCTCCGACCAATCACAGCAGTCGTAAACAATCCAATGAACCAATCAGAGCTCAAGCCAAATACATATCGGCGGCGCCAAGCGCGGGAAATAGCTGTATATTGGACGTGCAGTTGAAACCCGCTTTACAGGCACATGCAATATAGCTTCGTGCGTATTAGCAATGCTAAATTATCAGACTCTAACAAAACATACCGTGACGTTATTGTGTTCTATCGTGTCAATAAACACGTTTTGAGGTCGTCAAAATCGAATATCGCATGTTATAACAAAGAGCCAAAAACCGATTCACGCTTATCGCTGTCATTGTACATAACAAAACAACACAGAACAAAAATATAACAAATCTTGCTTGGTGCAGAAAACTGCCAACTGATTTGATAAGTACATGTGCAATGTAGACTCATGGTTGAGCAACGAGTTCAATAAGAAAGTTCGAGACAGCGAGACTGAACAGGGAAATGGTGGACATACTGAACGAAGGGAAGGAGTTCTGAAAATGGTGGCCAACACAAAAGCGCTGCCAATGATGGAAATGATCATAAATTGATACAGTTTATGGTGATTATTCCCCATATTATCACTGGGTCGTCATTCGTTCTTTACAATAAAAGACTATTTTAAAATCTTTAATTCCTTTTCTATCCACCTCAGTGAAATATACAACTTGTAACGTTTATTTTTTTAGAAAGTTAACATTATTGATACGGAAAACAATCCTTACAAATGCTATAAATATGTTTTTTTTTTTATCAATGAATGCTTCAGTTTGGAAGTAACTGGTCGCAATTCGCTTCATTCCCCATCATTGCAGGTGAAAGATGAATAACTTATTATCAATGCATACATCCTCATATCTCGGCTTCATATCAGTTTATTCATCCGGTTCCTGTCACTCTCACCCGGTAGGTTTTTATCTATGACAGGTACTGATCATGATATACGCTGGCGGAATCAGTAGTCGTCGTTTTCCCCTTGTTGGCTTGTAAAGGGCATATATCATATGCCAAAGCATACAATTATAATTCAAACCGCAAAACTACAGACTTTACTACATCCGACGAAAGGCAATGTGTTTCGATTTGTAGTCGTTACCTAACGGAGAACATTGGGCCCACGTTTATACAGAGCAGATTTGTAGTTGTTAATTGACGGACTAATTTGAGCCCACTTTTGTACAGAGTCATTTATTGTCGTTACTTAACGGCTAAAATTGGAGCACTGTTATTGAGACCCTATTGCTCGGAAAGGTAATTTTTGCAACTGAAATTACTTCGGCTATTTTTTGGCCAGTGGATTTTCTCAAATATTTCTGAAATTCGGTCCTATTTTCAAAAATTAAATCTGAAACCTTTGAAAACTCGTTAATACCTCTCTACAAGCTCAAAATGAAGCTTGTAGGTTTAGTTTTTCACCGTGGCCGCGATTTCATCAATTTGCTCGATATTTCTGTGCATTCGCTCTCAAGTTTGGATAATATATGGCTGGTTTAATGATAAACAAAGCGGCTGGTCTATATAATAAAATTTTGTGTATTTATCTCAGTGAGACAAAATTCTGATACTCAGTTTATTGATCCACATCTACTTTGCAAAAACAACTGCTTGCAGATAGAATAACTACACTTAGCCTACAATTAGGTTAATTTTCTCTTGCTTGTTTACACAACAACTTCCTCAGAATCCTTAAAACTTCGGCACGAATTTCACTGGTACGCCAGCAGTACAGAAATGGATTTATGGAGGAGTTTAAGAACACCGCAGTGTCTGCAAAGACCAATTCAGTATCCGAGCGAATAAATTTCCTTATGAAAAATGGAAAATAACAAAGGATCATACAAACGTAATAAGTAAAAGTGTTCATGGCAATCTTCGTCGATTTTGCTATGTGCATATTTTGTTCAGTGTTCAGTGCGTTCAAACCATTCACAGCCTCATGTTGAGTTTGAATCTGGAACTGATGATAACGAACAACTTGGTAAATTCTGATGTAAGAAAATAAAGAAACAACCAAACAAATAGCAATACAAATAGATATAGTTCGCATCAGAATAATTTCGTTCCAGAACGCAAGAAACGATAGGACTGGTAGAAGGATGGAGACAATCCACACACTTATTGTTGTATATGTTGCACGTTTTGTGGTCATCAAATCCGGGTATCGCATGTGATAACGAAGAGCCAAAAACCGATCGAAGCTTATCGTTGTCATTGTGACTAGAGAAACACCACAGAGTAAAATAGCTAACAAGTTCCTCGCTTGAAATAGAGAATTGTCACTAATTAGTTCAATGAAGAACGGTTGAACAACAGCTCCATTGATAAGTGCATCTGCAATGTAGACTGGTTGAGCAACAAGCCCGACAAGAAGGTCTGAGACAGCGAGACTGCACAAGAAAACGATGGAGGGTACTGAACGAAGCGAAGGAGTTCTCAATATGGCGGCCAACACCAAAGCGTTGCCAATAATGGAAATGAGCATCAATGGAGCATTGAGCGCACAGTTTATGATGACAATTGTTTTAGCATAAGAACTGCTGTCGTTATTTCCCATACCATCAAACGAGAAGTTTAACATCTTCAAGTCCTCTTTTTCAATCTGCGTGTAACATATACTGAATTGATGTTTGCAACGCTATCCTTATCAGCTGCTATTACTTATTATGTAAAAAAGTGGATTCTGTTTTAGTGTCTGAGCAGTAATTGGTCGAAAGTACCCTCGGCCACATCAACGCACAAAATAGAGTAGTTTATTATCTATAATTTAGAGTCTTCATCTAATCAATGGAAAGAAAAACAACAGTTTTTTTAACAAACGGTAATGGATTTTTAATATAAATATTTAACTTATCAGCAATGCTAACTTGATCAGCTCTCTATAGAATGAATGAATGAATTAGGATTAAGGAATTAGGAAAAGAGTATTTGACGAACATTTTGTGGTGACAATAAGAAAAATATTTGATATTTAATTATATGTACTTTTAATAATTATAGGGGGTCTAAAATGGGCCAAAAACAGTTATTAGAGGCCTCAGTTAATTAATAACAGTCGTTTAACTGACACCTGACAAATGGCATAAATTTTAACTGACAGCTAAATGGACTTTTAAACACCCATCCAGACCCTCCTATATTAACTAACAACAAGCGCCTACGGAGAGTATAAGGCCAGGTTAATTTCCTTCAGTTTGTTTACATAACATCGTACGTGCTATTTGTAAAACTGCCGTTCTGATTTCATGATTACGCCAACAGTACAAAAATGGATTTAAACACGAGTTCATAAACAGTAAAGTGTCTGAAGAAAACCAGAAAATATTATTCCAGTGCTTATCAGAAATCATAAGGATAAACGACGGAGAATAAGAAAAGATCATACAAATGTTATATATAAAAGTGTTTAGGGCTCTTTTCGTCGATTGCACCATGTTCAGATTATGTTCAGCGTTCAAACTATTCCGCACAGCCTGTTGTTGAGTTTGAATCTGTAACTGATGATAACGAACAACTTGGTAGATTCTGATGTAAGAAAAGGAAGAAATAACAAAACAAATGGCGATACTAACAGTGATAGCTATAGTTCGAGATAGAATACTGTTCCAAAAGCTAAGACACGACAACAGAATACAAACAAACCACAGACTTGCTGAAGTATATATTGCACGTTTTGTGGTCATCAAATTCGGATATCGCATGTGATAACGAAGAGCCATAAACCGATCCACGCTTATCGCTGTCATTGTATAAAGGGAAACAGCAGAAAGTAAAATAAACAAAAAGTTCCTTGCTTGAGATAGAGAATTGTCACTGATAAGTGCGCTGGCAATGTTGACCGGTAGAACAACAGTCCCAACGAGAAAGTCTGAGACAGCGAGACTGCACAAGAAAACGGTGGACGGTGAACGAAGCGAAGGAGTTCTCAACATGGCGGCCAACACCAAAGCGTTGCCAATAATTGATAAGGGCATCAATGGAGCATTAAGGACGATGACAATAGTGTTAGGATAATCACTGTTGTCTTTATTCCCAATACCACCAAGTTGTGATTCGTTCTTCGCATAGAATGAGTAGTTTATCATCTTCAGTTCCTTTTTTTATCGCTCTTATGTTTTGATGTTTTGTTCAGTGAGTTTATTGTGTTCAACCACCTTTCCAGCTGTTATCCCTTATTTTAAACAACGTGTAACTTACACTGTCATTTCTGGTTCTTCGCAACAAATGAGTAGTTTAGCATCTTCAAGTCCTATTTTTCACTCGGTGTAAATGTAATATATACGGCATTGATGTTTTGCTTAGAGCGTTAAAATAAAATTCAATGCACAAAGCCATCCTAACATCTGCTATTATAGACCCCAAAACAGTAGATTCAGTTTCATTGTGACATGCGCAGTAAATGGTCGAAATTAGCCTCACGCCACATCAGGTGCATGTTAATATTTACCTGATAAGTTAATTTGAGGAAAAACAATTTAAATAAGATGGATCATCGGTAAAGGAGAAATGTGATCAGGAAAAATGTGATAACAATAAATCATATATGAACTGCGGTGCATGAAATGACGAAATCATCCTGGCAGTTATTACCGCAATTAATTGAACTGCGATAAAAGCCTATAAGAAAAATAGACCATTAAGAGACAAAGGTGGTCATGGATAAAAGATGACTGACAAACTTGAATAAATTAAGCTATGTATGTTTTGACTTTTCAATATAGCAAGACAGCTATATTCAGAAGATGTCCATGATGCGCTCACTCATGAACTTAAAAGAGAATTTCATTGATTCAAGGAGTTAAACAGCACAGCACAACATTTATTAGAAAAATGTTAACTTAGCGTCTTTGCGTTATCAATGGACAGCATAATGAATTTTAAAAAAACCAATTAAACGTATGAGCAATGCTTAATTCACAGGATCTTTAAAAACATGTTGAGATGTAATTACGGAGTCCTATCGTGTCGACGAACATGAATATTTGAGGAAACGCAAAAACCGGTGCCAGACGTTAAATAAAAAGCAAGCTTTGGACATCAATGTTAGTCATGACAAACTTCTTAGCATGTAGTGAACAACAACAACATAAAAGTCACAATTTATTTTACTAACACATCTTCATCTTACTCCTGAATAACTACTACCCTTAAAAGTATTCTTTTTTTCTGAAGATCATGAGGGGAGAACCATTGGATTCCCCCTCCCCCTCAGAAGAAAAATGGTCGGTCCCTATGTTAGTTTTCCCCTGTTAGTTTACATAACATCTTACATACTATCATTAAAACTGTCGCTTGAATTTCTTGATTACGCCAGCAATACAAAAATGGATTAATGGACGAGTTCAAGAACACCACAGCATCTGCAAACATCCAGGCAATTCTCCAGTGCTCAGTGGAAGCTATAACCATAAAGGGGGATATTAATGAATACACAAGCAAAGGAAAATAACAGAGGATCATACAAATGTAATATATAAAAGTGTTAAGGGAACTTTTCTTCGATTGTGCCATGTTTAGATTTTGTTCATCGTTCAGTTCTTTTAAATTATTCACGGCTTGTTGTTGTGCGTGAATTGATAACTGATGATAACGAACAATACGATAAATTCTGATGTAAGAAAACGAAGAAATAAAAAAAAAGAAATGGTAATGCAAGCAGCTATGCTAAGGTTGATAATAATATTGCTCCAATTGCCAATGCTTGATAGTAGGATGGAAACAAACCACAGACTTCCTAAGTATATATATTGCACGTTTTCCGGTCGTCAAATTCGGGTATCGCATTTAACGAAGAGCCAAAAACCGATCTGCGCTTGTGGCTGTTATCGTGAATAGTCTTCAATATGGCGGCCAACACCAAAGCGTTGATGGTAATAAGTATCAATGGAGCATCGAGGACACAGTTTATGATCACAAATGTTTCAGCATAAGAACACGGTTGTCGTTATTTCCTATACCATCAGGCTTTTATTCGTAACAAATGAGAAGTTTAACATCTTTGATATTTACAAAGCTGTCCTTATCAGCTGCTATTACTTATTATGTAAAAAAGTGGATTCTGTTTTAGTGTCCGTGCAGTAATTGGTCGAAATTACCCTCGGCCACATCAATGCACAAAATAATGAGTAGTTTATTATCTATTATGCCCTTTCTAATGCCGTTTTTATTTTTTATGTTTTGTTCAGTGAGTTTATTGTAAAAAGACATCTTTACAGCTGTTATCCCTTATCATTTAACAGCATGTATCTTAAACTTTTTTTTGTTTAGAAAGATAATACTAACGGTGGGTGATACTCACTATTTGTGAATATTTCACGGTTTGACAGTGAATGGTCGCAATACACTTCATGATAAGTGACCGTTCTTCATTCTATAAAAGACGTTCATTGGTTCAGTGAGGTAAACAGCTAGCACAGCATTTATTTGACAAATAAGAGATTTTCTGTTAATTTAGCGTCTTCATCTAATCAATGGAAAGAAACACACAGTTTTTCTTTTGAACAAGCGGTTATGGGTTTTAAAAAGAATATTTAACTTATTAGCAATCCTAAGTTGATCAGCCCGCCATAGAATGAATGAGTGAGTGAGTGAGTGAGTGAGTGAGTGAGTGAGTGAATGAATGAATGAGTGAGTGAATGAATGGATGGATGGATGGATGGGTGGGTGGGTGGGTGGGTGGGTGGCTGGGTGGATGGATGGATGGATGAATGAATGAATGAATGAAAATGGCTAAATTCGTCACGTACATGAGTTTTGATACCCAATGAAAACCCAGATGAAAACTACGTGTGCTTTGGATCACATATCCAAACCACACGTAGTTTTCATCTGATTCCTCATTGGATATCTAGATTCGCGCATCAAAACAAAAGAAAATTAAACAAAACAACAGTTTATTTTTACTAAGCTCATTTTGTACCGTTAACAACAAATCTGCAGAAGTAAAACGTCATTTTAAACGCCTGAAATAATATACGATCAATACAGATTTCACAAGCGGAGCGATTTTAGAATACCCGTCCACTTATTTACATATCTCTAAACGTTTTAAAGAACGAAGCATATGAAAACAAAAGGATCCATTCTTATTCAATGAGATGCAAATAAGTGGACGGGTATTCTACAGTTTAGCCTTCATCTCCGCTCCCTTTATTATTCGCAACGTTAACCTCTTGGACAAATTTGGTGAGCCAGTAGTTTAATGAGCAGGCATCCATTCTTTCTAAATCTGAACTCAATGGCTGGACTTTGTGCAATTCTTGATAACACTTGAATGCTCCACCCGGATCAAGTACAGGAACTTTAACTTTCCGATTAATCTGCCACTCACGAAACATTTTGACCGCCCATTTAGTTTTGTAAGCTGTTGACTTAGGAATACTCTCTTCTAACAACTTCAATTCCTCTTCTCCAATTTTTGCTTTTCGAAAACGGCCTTCGATGTGCTCCTCAACAGACGCTGCCATCTTCAAACGCGCATGAAAGCACACTAACACCCAAAATAGAATTCAAAACAAAACCTAAGATTATTCACATTGTCTCGCAGGAAAAACAAAGGCATATCACACTACCCTGTGAAATTGCATTGTGGCATACTTTGAGAAGCCAGATCAAAAACTCGTGCTTCGGGTTTCATCAGGGTATCCAAACACCTTGAAACAATAAAAGCACTCGGCCGGTTTCTCGGTGTTTGGATACCCTGATGAAATTCTCGCACTCGTTGTTGATCTATTACATAAACACTCTTACTCGTGTTTGATATATCACATCAAGATATACAACATAAAGTTATACTTGTTAAATAAAATGCGACTGGACTTCATTAACTTTGGATAATGTATGGCTGGTTTATTCCAAACAATAAACACAACAACTGGTCAATATATTTATATGCCTGGTTTCTAAATACGATTAATAAAGCATGGATGGTCTATATTCACTGATATCAAGCGCTTTCAGAGAGCATAAGACCAGGTTAATTTCCTTCAGTTTGTTTACATAACAGCTTACGTGCTATTTGTAAAACTTCCGTTCGGATTTCATGATTACGCCAACAGTACAAAAATGGATTTATAGACGAGTTCATAAACACTAAAGTGTTTGAAAAGATCCAGTAAATATAATTCCAGTGCTTATAAGAAATTACAAGAATAAACGATGGAGAATAAGAAATGATCATACAAATGTAATATATAAAAGTGTTTAGGGTAGTTTTCTTTGATTGCGCTATGTTCAGATTATGTTCAATGTTCAAACTATTCCGCACAGCCTGTTGTTGAGTTTGAATCTGTAACTGATGATAACGAACAACTTGGTAGATTCTGATGTAAGAAAAGGAAGAAATAACAAAACAAATGGCGATACTAACAGCGACAGGTATACGTCGAGAGAGAATGGTGCTGTTCCAAAAGCTAAGGCACGATAACAGGGTAGAAACAAACCATAGACCTGCTGAAGTATAAAGTGCACGTTTTGTGGTCATCAAATTCGGATATCGCATGTGATAACGAAGAGCCATAAACCGATCCACGCTTATAGCTGTCATTGTATAAAGGGAAACACCACAAAGTAAAATAAACAAAAAGTTCCTTGCTTGAGATAGGGAATTGTCACTGATAATAACGCTGGCAATGTAGACCGGTTGAACGATAGTGCCAACAAGAACGTCTGAGACAGCGAGACTGCACAAGAAAACGGTGGACGGTGAACGAAGCGAAGGAGTTCT
Source organism: Cladopsammia gracilis (assembly GCA_022457155.1). Classification (NCBI taxonomy): domain Eukaryota; kingdom Metazoa; phylum Cnidaria; class Anthozoa; order Scleractinia; family Dendrophylliidae; genus Cladopsammia; species Cladopsammia gracilis. The sequence goes on from JAJGOT010000145.1 coordinate 956,766, forward strand.
CAATATGGCGGCCAACACCAAAGCGTTGCCAATAATTGATACGGGCATCAATGGAGCATTGAGGACGATGACAATAGTGTTAGTATAATCACTATTTTGTCCAATGCCATCAAGTTGTAATTCGTTCTTCACATAGAATGAGTAGTTTACCATCTTCAGTTCCTTTTTATCGCTGTTATGTTTTGATGTTTTGTTCAGTGAGTTTATTGTGATCAACCACCTTTCCAGCTGTTATCCCTTACTTATTAAACAACGTGTAACTTACACTGTCATTTCTGGTTCTTCGCAACAAATGAGTAGTTTAACATCTTCAAGTCCTCTTTTTCACTCGGTGTAAGTGTAATATATACGACTTTGATGTTTTGTTTAGAGCTTTAAAATAAAATTCAGTACGCGCAAAGCCATCCTAACATCTGCTATTATAGACCCCAAAACAGTAGATTCAGTTTCAGTGTAACATGCGCAGTAAATGATCGAAATTGGCCTCACGCCACATCAGGTGCATGTTAATATTTACCTGACAAGTTAATTTGAGGAAAAACAATTTAAATAATATTGATCATCGGTAAAGGAGAAATGTGATTAGGAAAAATGTGATAACAATAAATCATATATGAACTGCAGTGCATGAAATGACGAAATCATCCTGGCAGTTATTTTCGCAATTAATTGAACTGCGATAAAAGCCTATAAGAAAAATAGACCATTAAGAGACAAAGGTGGTCATGGATAAAAGATGACTGACAAACTTGAATAAATTAGGCTATATAAGGCAAGACAGCTATATTCAGAAGATGTCCATGATGCGCTCACTCATGAACTTATAAGAGAATTTCATTGATTCAGGGAGTTAAGCAGCACAGCACAACATTTATTAGAAAAATGTTAATTTTCTACTGTTAACTTAGAATTAAAGAAAATTAAACGTATTAGCAATGCTAAATTCACAGGATCTTTAAAAACATGTTGAGATGTAATTACGGAGTCCTATCGTGTCGACGAACATGAATATTCGAGGAAACGCAAAACCCGGTGCCAGATGTTAAATAAAAAGCAAGCTTTGGACATCAATTTTAGTCATGACAAACTTCTTAGCATGTAGTGAAAAACAGCATAAAAGTCACAATTTATTTTACTGACACATCTTCATCTTCATCTTACTCCTGAATAACTACTACCCTTATAAGTATTCTTTTTTTCTAAAGATCATTGATCTTTATATAAATATTACGGCGCATAAGATCTTTCAGTCCCAGCTCAGCCTCAAGTCAAAATTTAGAAGTTCTCATAAAAAAGGGTCTACATCAACCGCTTTTCGAGAGTAACACTATTGAGGGGAGAACCATTGGATTCCCCCTCCCCCTCAGAAGAAAAATGGTCGCTCACTATGTTAGTTTCCCCCTGTTAGTTTACATAACATCTTACTTACTATCATTAAAACTGTCGCTTGAATTTCTTGATTACGCCAGCAATACAAAAATGGATTTACGGACGAGTTCAAGAACACCACAGTGTCTGCAAACGCCCAAGCAATTCTCCAGTGCTCAGTAGAAGCTATAACCATAAAGGGGGATATTAATGAATACACAAGCAAAGGAAAATAACAGAGGATCATACAAATGTAATATATAAAAGTGTTAAGGGAACTTTTCTTCGATTGTGCCATGTTTAGATTTTGTTCATCGTTCAGTTCTTTTAAATTATTCACGGCTTGTTGTTGTGCGCGAATTTGTAACTGATGACGACGAACAATTCGATAAATTCCGATGTAAGAAAATGAAGAAATAAAAAAACAAATGGTAATGCCAGTAGCTATGGTAAGGATGAGAACTATACTGTTCCTAATGCCAATGCATGATAGTAGAATGGAAACAAACCACAGACTTCCTGAAGTATATATTGCACGTTTTGCAGTCATCAGATTCGGGTATCGCATGTGATAACGAAGAGACAAATACCGATCTACGCTTATGGCTGTCATAGTGAATAGAGAAACACCACAAAGTGAAACATACGTCACGTCTCTCGCTTTGAATAAAGAACTGCCAACGGAGTAGATTAGTGCATTGGCAATGTAGATCGGTTGAACAACAAGCCCGACAAGAAGGTCTGAGATAGCGAGATTGCACAAGAAAACAATGGAGGGTACTGAACGTAGCGAAGGAGTTCTCAATATGGCGGCCAACACCAGAGCGTTGCCAATAATGGTAATAAGCATCAATGGAGCATTGAGGACACAGTTTATGATCACAAATGTTTCAGCATAAGAACTGTTGTCGTTATTTCCCATACCGTCAGGCTTTGATTCGTTATTCGCAAGAAATGAGTCGTTAAACATCTGAAATTCCCCCCTTTCACTCATAAAAAATGTTAAAGACCTGCTGTTATTTTTCTTCTCGTTAACAATAGGTACTGCTTCAGTTCTGCAGTAAGTAATCAATATTGACCTCATGCACGTCACTGCGGGTAAAACGCATAAATAAAAGCCAAAGTATACACAAAAAGGTTGTCATAGAAGATACAAAAAAACAAATAGGAATTATTAGCTTAAAGATATTCACAGAGGTATTTTTTCGCATATATGACATTTCAACAGATATTTCTTCCAAACAAATGTCTATCAAATGAATGAATGTATTTTTTATCTAGGAATGATTTTTTATTTCTTAACAATTGCTCTAATTTTATCCCCTGTAAATATTATTATGCTAATTAACTCCTATTTGCTATTTTTATTTGATAACGTTCTCGTAATTAGATGTAAATTGTAAAGTGTAGAAATGATCAAACTCCACTGCAAGGAACATTACTTCACTTTGCATTCTCTATCCGCAGTCAGTCATATATGATTCAATTATCATTCATATGTACTTCATTTGTCATAGGTGTACATTGTTAACCAAGAGGGGTTACCGAATACTGGTGTGGTGTCATATAATAGCTTTTATGTTTACAATTTGTAGTTACGTTCACGATGCCTATGCGAGAGTCTTTTAATTTTGTGTATCAATACTGTATCAATACTGTATCAATACTGTATCAATACTGTATCAAAACTGTATCAAAACTGTATCAATACTGTATCAATACAGATTACTCAAGATAACGTGACGTGGATGAAATAGAGCACCGTGTGGAAGAGACTGGACACGAATCAATGTTGATTTTAACTTCGGTTTCGCGCGCTGTCATTCGAGGAACAAGGGCTCGACGGCATTTTTAGATTTCTACCTCGCGTTTACAACGCAACAGTGTTCTACACCTTGTGTGTTCGCCGTTGTGAAAGCCACGCGTCGTCGTTGTGTAAGGAGGGGGTGGGAGGTGGGAGATAAATGCATGATGCATAAGAGCAAAATAACAAAATTTCACAGGTGATCCATGTGTGACACATTTAATTAACAACTTATTTTTCAAAAGAACTTTTAGCATGCAATGAATACAAATTTTAACATAAAATAATTACATATAAATATAATGCAGCTCTTCCTTAAGGAAAAAAGCGGTTTCCATGGCTGCCAGGCATGGTTTCTCCATCCTAAAAAGTGGTTTCCATGGCTACCTAGCATGGTTACACCTTCCTAAAAAACAGTTTCCATGGCTTCAGAAATATTTACTACTTCCTAAAACACAAACAGTTTCCATGGCTACAGACATGGTTACTCCTTCCTAAAAAATGGTTTCCATGGCTACCGGCATGGTACTTTTAAAGTGCTTCGCGAACAATGAACAAAAGCAGGGTCAAACAGACTGAGATCACGACGACAAAGATGAACCCAACCGTCACGTAAACGAGTCCTGAAAACAAAACAAAAACAAAAAAAGCGGTTTCCATGGCTGCCAGGCATGGTTTCTCCATCCTAAAAAAGTGGTTTCCATGGCTACCAGGCATGGTTACACCTTCCTAAAAAACATTTTCCATGGCTTCAGAAATATTTACTACTTCCTAAAAGACAAACAGTTTCCATGGCTACAGACATGGTTACTCCTTCCTAAAAAATGGTTTCCATGGCTACCAGCATGGTACTCCTTAACTTGCTTCGCGAACAATGAACAAAAGCAGGGTCAAACAGACGGAGATCACGACGACAAAGATGAACCCAACCGTCACGTAAACGAGTCCTGAAAACAAAGCGAAAACAAAAAAAGCTATTTCACTTTTTATATCAACAACTGTAATTAAAAAGGCAAGAAAGAATCATATATGAACTGCGGATGAAAAGATTGTACTCGGTGCTGTTTTAATAAATCAAGCCTCTTACCATCTCGCTTTCGGTTTCCGCTACACAAGAGAACAATCTCCAGGACTACAACTACTCCCAGAGAGATGCAAAAGGCGATCATAAAATAAACTGCAAACTTGACGTCCAGGTGAGGCAGGCGCAGACCAAGGATTATGTTGGCAACTGACAAAGAAAAAAAACATAAAACTGTATCACATCTGATCTCTTATTTGTTCTAATAACTGTCATTAAAGGCTCGTTTGAACGGATGTATGTTGGATGTATGTTGGGACTGTTTGTATGTATGTTTGGATGTATGTTGGGACCGTTTTAACAGGTCGTCCACCATTGTTGGAAGAGTTGAAAAATGTTGGAAGCTTGTTCCAACAAATTTACATCCAACATCGCTGCAACATTTTTATTGTCCTCGTCAATGTTGGATCATGATCAGGTCGTTGGAAACACTTCAGTCAGAATTTGCGCACGTCTGAGGGTCCCAGTTCCTCGCAACGAATTACTTGACTACCGACTCAAGGGGATGGAATGACCAACTACCCCAACCCCCCCCCCCCCCCCTCTCCGTCACTTACGCCCCCACAGCGCTTCCCGAAACACTCGCATTCACACACCCCGCCGAGCGTTTCAGTCACATTACTGCTGATAACTTACCCGCTAGGATAAATGTCACAATACCAACGACACGATGAGCCCAGTTGAAAATGTAACGGCTGTCAACAGACAAGATAAAATCACCAAATTAACCGAAATATAACTCAAGTGACAACGAAGACAACAATTGTTGACCAAATTACAGGGTCGACACGTTAGGTGACACGGATAAATGACAATGAAGAACAAAGAAAATAGATACCAAAATACAGAATACAAAATACAGCGAAGGATAACATATTTCCTCGCAAAGCGAGGGCCGAAGGCCCAAGCGTAGCGAGGTTAATAAATTTGTCGTGCCTCGGGAGCTAAGCCGCGCGAATTCGAGCGAAAAATATACTTATATATATACTTGATGGTTTCCTGCAGTTGCCTGGCAACAATGTGGTACAACTTCATGTAAGCCTATACAAGAGGTAGGTAGGTAGGTAGGTAAACTTTATTTAGACACGGTATCAATTCACATACATGCTCTTCCATCGAGCCGTGTTTTTAACAACAATAGATTAAGTACTTAACTGATTTAAATTATCTAACTAAATTAATTTTCTATATAAAATTGTATTAAAAAACGATAAAAACTATCCTTTATTAACTATCATTAAAATTAGATAAAAATTAATACATGATTTAAAAGAGCTAAGAGTAGGCTGTATCTTAGCGCTCAAAGGTAAGCTGTTCCAGAGGACAGAACCGCGATATTGAAAACTTCGTTTGCCTGCTTCAGTACTCGGTCTGGGAACGAAAAGGTTGTATTTTGAATTTCTTAGATTATGTGAGTGAATACTGGATGTAGCTTTAAAAACACTGTTTAGACGAGTCGGAGAAAGATTGTGGAGAGTCTTAAAGAGAATAATTGCTAGTTGCTTTGAACGCCTTCGCTCCAGAGAATCCCAACCAAGGTCACCGAGTAAAGTGGAAGATCTAACATTTAAATCAGAGAAAGTGATCAATCGCGCAGCCCTATTTTGGCTGCAGAGCATGGTAAACAAAGATGGCGGACGGTAAACGGTACGCGAACCATCGAAAGGACCTTTTACCAACGTTTTTGGTTGCAAAGAAGACGAAGTGGAATAGCGAAAAGCCTCATACCCAAATCGAGAGTTTCGACTCGCGGTGCACCTTTCCCCGAGCTTCGCGAGGTTCTGCGAGACACGTATTTCTAGTTAAAATATTAAAACAATTGCAGGCTACAAATCATGTAAGAAATAATAAATAAGATAGAAAAAAAAAAGATTGCCTTGCAGAAAGATGTAAGCGCGTGTATTGTAGTGTATGTTAACCCAGAAGCTTATCACGTAGTCTCTGTTATCCTCTGCAACACGTATTTAAATCAACAGGCAATCTATCCCTTTTACAAGTGATCTTACCTTTCGGCATTTGGATCAGGCCTGAAGAGTGCCATAATGGGCTGAACACAGACCAGGAGTGTAATGATGACACCCAGCACTGAGTGGGCTCCACCCGACTGTGAAAAGGAAATGTAGTCCCATTTATAAAATGCCTTTATTTACTAAACAGTTCAGGAAAAGAGGAATGGAATTATCAACTAATGCCATACTTGTGTTTTTTGAGATTGCAAGGTTATTTGGCAATCACCTCGAACATTAATAGTATGAAATTAAATAGGATGTTACTTACATCAGACCATCCATCAGCGTAAACAAAGATCAGCACAAAACCAACAAGCGTGAAAATTAAACAACTGACAGTCAAGGCTCTGTGAACCTGGGAATAAAAAGATTAAAGAGATAAGCAAATAAAGAGTTTTCATTGTTCTGAACTAATTTCCATTAACTCTAGCTTTTAAATACGCACATGTTCGAATACCTTTCTAGGCTTTGCAGGCGATATTTCGGGCGTCAACGACACGCTATTCTAAACGTGATGAACCAACTAACGACTGCGTAGGAAAAAGGTAAAGTCGCACACGAGCCACAATGGCCCACACGGCCGGGGCTTAACCCGGTTTCTGTAGCATGAAGCAACTAGGAATATTGCTACTGCCCCCTGGATGGGATGCTAGTCCATCGCAGGGTTACCCCCAGCATTTTGTCGCCGGTACCCATTTATACACCTGGGTGGAGAGAGACAGTGTGGAGTAAAGTTTCTTGTCTAAGGAAACAACACGACGGCAGAGACCAGGCTCGAACCACCATCCTTCAGGTTGAAAGTCCGACGCGCTAACCACTAGACCACCGTGCCGCCCACTGCGTAGGAGACTATTGTTATATCCATGCATTTTCATATACATGACAAGACTGGTTCTCTTGACACTGACCTGGAACCAGGCCTTTTTGCCGCATAACAATCCCCACGCCCCTTTCATGTAACGCGCCACAAGAATAGCCATGGTCGCAAACCCTACCCAGGCCACTACCATAAGCGCTCCTGGAATTAAAAATAAGTAAAAGCAAGTTAAACAATAGATCATTTTCTCTTGTACTAAGTCTAAAACCGAAATAAATAAGAACGAGACTTCACGAAAGTTAAGAACAAGCTTTGGTTTGATTGTTAACTATCCAACGTGCGATAGTTTCCACTCGCTTGCACTCGTATAAATTTAAAACAAGTTTAACCTGCTCAAGAAGAGCAAAACTAGTTGTCATTTGCTCTTCATATATAATCGAATATTATATGCTTCTTGCTCTTTAGTTATTTCCAGTAGACTATGTTACTTACCATGCGCCCGCAGAAGTTTGAGGTCTGAGGATTTACTCTCTAGACTTGCGTTCAGTTCACAAACATCAACCTGGCTGGCGCTTCCTGATTTGTCACTGTGCTTATTCAGTATACCACCTAAAATATAAACGATATCCACACGGATTTGAATTGAGAAATAAGCTAAGCATTGAGTACAGCTGGCCAAGCAGTCTGATCTGTCTTTCTTTCAGAGACAGCCGAGATTGCAGTACGAAAACGTTCCTTTCTTTTTCCCCCTCGACGCGTTGTGTGTTTTTTTCGCCTGTTTCTCTTCTCGCTCCATTATCCCTGATGAAAAATCATAGCGACTTCTCATACTTCAGCAATGACAACACTTTTTCGAGCAGCCGCACTTATACTTAACAATCGCGAAAAAGTAAAGTACTCCAACTAAACATACTTGCAATTCATTTACCTTGATTTACACTACCGCGAGCGAAAATCAGAAAGACTTTCTGATCCAATCTTAAAATGCCACTTGCTGTTTTATCTCGAGAAAACCTGTAACAGTTAAACCCAACAGAAATGTTTGTTAATAAAGAATAACGGCCAAAAGGATTTCATTTTCTAAACCACAATTATATTTGTTTTGATTCCTAAGTCGGGTATTGCGTCTGAAGGTAACTGTTGAATGTTTGGTAGGCCGCGTTCATGCTTAGTGCCATTGTGCTGTAACTGGTTCTTGCACACAAAGAAAGAACGCCCTTGAAATAATAACTTTGGAGACAAAAGCCGCCTTTGCATGAGACAAAATTTCAAAAGCATTTACCACGCCTCTGAAGGCAATCAAAAGGTGATCTAAAGTGTAGTTTAGCTGTGTAAAACCCCAATGGTTTGGTACTGGTTTGGTTTGGATGCTGCATCAAAGAAGGTCAGTCTGTCAGTTATAGCCTATGATTTGGTCTAGTGTGACTGAGGCAATTTAAGGAGTTTTCTCGACCAATAAGTGGACGTGAATTGGAAGTGGGGACATGTCTTCTTTTCGCAGAGATTTGATTGTGAATCAAAGTGTTGTGGCATAGAAAACAACACAACTACAGTGACCAAGATCTAGATACTTTTGTTTTGCGTTTTACCTGCATTTGATAACTCCATCTTCATAAGCACCGGAAATTACTCTAACACCCGCAGGGGCCTGGAAACCAGTTTAAATGAAATAAATCACACTGAAGGTATTACTGGGCTTTAAAGTAAGCGGAGAAAGCCTTCTATCTTTTAGATCTTCCTTACACAAATTAATCACACTGATGGTATTGCTGGTTTTAATGAAGGCGGGAAAAAGCCTTATATCTTCTAAATCTTCTCATAATTAATTATCCAATTAATTCTTACCGGGTTGGTTTGAATCGGGCTGTTGTAACCAGACACGGTGTAGTGTCTTATAGCGACAGAATTGTCATTGAGGCGAGAGCAAATAACAGTATCAGTACCATCCTAACAAATAAATGTGGCAAATAAATAAGACAATAATTAAGGTATATTTAACACGATACAAACTCTTGAAAATAACTTTTGATAAATTAAAAAGGCTGTGGAACCGAAAAAATGTCGTGCGAGGGGAGATTTGGATTAATAGTCTGCGAGCCAAACAAGCTCTCTTGACGGGGGAGGGGTTGGGGGGGGGGAGGCTATGGATTAAGAGGGCGTGTGACATGAAAAGAGAGTGTGACGGAGAAAGATAGTGTGTAGTGCAAGAAATGTGTAAAGGAGAGAGATTATGTGACAGGCTAACATTTCGGGGAGGGGAAAACATTGCGTGACGGACCCAATGAACGTCCGTATAAGAAAATACATGTATTGTCCACGTGCTTAAGGTTTGTGAGACTTACCATTTTACTTTCCTTGTTGAATCCTATGGCGACCCAATCAGTCCTTGCGCTCAACTCGAAACTGACGTCATTGTTATTTTCGCAAGGTTCAAAGGTCACAAGATAATCACAGTTACCACTGGATGAACAGTCTGTGGGCTCAGAGTAGCAGTTCTTTGTTTTTCCACATTCGGATTTGGAAAACTAAATTAAAACGATAAAAGAATGCTTTTTTGGAAATTATATAATTTAAAATTGGTATTATTAAAGGGTTTGTTTGAACAATAAAGAGCCGTTGTCAGTTTGGTGTTTCATTTAGGGCCCCCTCATGGATGATCGATTGAATATTTCTCTTTATTAAACTTTTACATTAACAAAACTGCAATGGGTACAACAGCATAATCCCCGAACATGCAATCGATGTTGTGGTTTGGCTCTAACTAGAACTTATGAGTCTTTGTATGCAACGCTAAAATGTGACCATTCACTTTCTTGTGATACTGTTCATAAAGCTGTTCAAGGTAGTGGTTCTAACTTTCAGTCGGTCAATCGTACGGTTTGACCATTTACATCAACTGAAAGCTGCCGAGCAGTATTTTCTATTTGGTGTGACTTGTTTCTTCACATTATTATTAATTATTTACATTATTTTCTTGTTTTCATCTTGGAAGCTTTCGGCAGTTATAGCAACAGAGAAGCTTAAAAAAACCTGTAGCCGCCTGCATGATTCGTGATCAAAGCAACAGAACAATACAACAAAGAAAAGAACGAGAGGAGAAAGAAATATTTTGAGACGATGTTATCTCAGTTAAACGTACCTCCAGTTTCCCGTCTGGTGTCGGTGCCGGTGGCGTTTTACGACCGTTTTTCAAAACGGTAGGCCGTGTAACGTTGATGCGTTCGGCACTAAAAGACGCGTTTTCATAGTGATAGTGCAAAGCGCCTGTATGGGCTGCAAAACAAAGCAGAAAAAAACGATTTAACAAAATACTAAAGGGCAGTTGGAGGACGGGTTAACCGTCAGCTGTCAAATGGCTTGAAATTTACCGGTCAGCCCACAAATAAATGTATTTTTTACCGCCAACCGTCAAAGAAAAAAGATTTAACCGTCAACATTAGACTTAGAAAGGCACAACCGTCGAAGATCGGATGGATAGAAATTGAAGCAACTTGGAGTATTGCTACTCCTCTTCTGGATGGAATGCTTGCATGACGTCGCCACAACCAATTTTACACCTGGGAAAAGACAGGTAGAGAGATACTCGATACTGATACTTACTAACGTGGCTCCACGCAAAAATAAAGAACCAGTTCTTTGTAAGATCTCTCATGTGTAGACCCGAGGGTGAAAGTTTACGAGAGAATCTGCAAATAATGAAAACAATAGTTTTATTATAATTAATAAGAAGTGGTACACTCAACCAAAGCCAATTAAATTGACTCCATCATGTATTTATTGGAAGGCCAGGCGAGAAGGCCTCTAAAACCCATAGATGTAAGGATAAATCAAATATAAATAGAACTGCGTTGATGTTATAATTTGTACCTGCATGTTAATGTGCCATTTTCGTAAGAGGCCTTGTGACGAATGATTTCATCAGAATTTCTCTAATAAAAATACATACTGTTATTTTCTCACTAAACTATGACAACATGCTATGTTTCTCGTTCAATAGAATATAACTTATGAATACCTGAGGAATTCACGAGTCTATTATGACGTCACATGGCATCATTAATAAACTAAACCGCCATCTTGGATCCACTATCTTGAATCTAAAAGTTTTCAAAGGAATAACCTCTATTGATCCAAAAATTGATCAAAATCAATAAAATGAGCTAAAATATGGTGCAATTGTAAAATTCGAGCTTTGTGAGAACATAATAAATTATGTGGCATTCTTTATTTGACAATTAACCCGATGGGCCAATCCTTATCCAAAGAAGCAGTAATGCTTCAGTCGATTAAAACTCCCAAGAGTGCCAAGAAAAAAAATTCATATAAAATAACAAATTTCATTTTGTAAAATATTAAAAAACAAATGGTATCATGCAAATGTACTGCTAAAGAGGATTCATTTAAATGGTCACACCATAGGATTTCATCCACAGACTCAAAAGTTAGAACAAATGGTACCATGCAAAAGTACTGCTAAAGAGGTTTCATTTAAATGGTCACACCATAAGATTTCGTCCACAGACCAAAGTTAGAACTACACAACAATTCTCCATATTTGACTCTGGGAGTGAAAGGATTAAGCTACAGAAATTGGTACAGTTGTCGGTAGATGCGGATTGCTAAGCTTTCGAAAAGTGACTGTGTCAATTCTGAAACTTTTGTGGTACCTCATTTCTTAATTCTTGTCATTTTTTTTTTATTTTGAAAGTAATGATAACATAGACATTAACACTTACCAAGTCAGTTCTTATTGGTTGATGATAATCCAAGAAATAATGTCTGACTTCAACAGCGTTGTTTGATGATGTTGAACAGGATATGGTATCAGTTTGATTCTACAAAGAATAGCGATAATAAGTCTAATTTAACAAGCGAGGCGGCCTGCTTGACAAGCGCAGAATTTCGATTGACCAATTATGGGTGTCTAAATGGCAAATTTCAGGCTGTAGGTTTTAAATTCGCTAGGTTCTTTCACGCGAAATTTTACTGTACTTACTGAGGGGTCTAGTAGTACATGCTTTAGATACAAAGCTCTGAACAATACTTCCTCACCCAGTTAAGGCCCCGTCCATACGTATCCGGGTATTTTTTTGATTTGAACTAGCAACTTTTTTTTTTTCATCCACACGTAGCGTATTCGAATCGTATTTGCCCGTCCACACGTATCCGGATTCGCTCTAGTACCCAGGGCTCCTCTTCAAATGTTGTCAATAGAGCATGCGCAATGGCCAACATTTCGAGCGCCGTGTTGTGCGAGTTTGGCGGCAAATTCAATTGCTTTCGCCAAGTTCAACCGTAAACATATTGTTAGACTTGAAATAAGCCCAAGTAGAAGTGAAGCGATAACATTTCGGTCGGCCATATATGTTGAATATTCCCGCGCTTAAAGACTGGATCCGATACTGTTACGTCATCCTATTAAAAAACTATCTGGATTCGACCGTCCACACGATGCCGTACTCGTAGCATATTCCAAAATTTCCACTCTGGAGAGCGGATTCAAAAAGTTGCGGATTCATGAGCCGAATTCATCGGATACGTGTGAGCGGAAGGCCAATCCGAAATAAAAAAATTGCGGATATGTGTGGAGGGAGCCTAAGCCTAGAATACTAGAATAATATGCCTAGAATACTAGAATAATATGCCTAGAATAATATGCCTAGAATACTAAAATAATATGCCTAGAATACTAGAATAATATGCCTAGAATACTAGAATAATATGCCTAGAATAATATGCCTAGAATACTAGAATAATATGCCTAGAATACTAGAATAATATGCCTAGAATACTAGAATAATATGCCTAGAATACTAGAATAATATGCCTAGAATACTAAAATATGCCTAGAATACTAGGATAATATTCCTAGAATACTATGCCTAGAATACTAGAATAATATGCCTAGAAAACTAGAATAATATGCCTTGAATACTAGAATAATATGCCTAGAATACTAGAATAATATGCCTAGAATACTAGAATAATATGCCTAGAATACTATGCCTAGAATACTAGAATAATAAGCCTAGAATACTATGCCTAGAATACTAGAATACTATGCCTAGAATACTAGTATAATATGCCTAGAATACTAGAATAATATGCCTAGAATACTAGAATAATATGCCTAGAATACTAGAATAATATGCCTAGAATACTAGAATAAAATGCGTAGAATACTAGAATATGCGTAGAATACTAGAATAATATGCCTAGAATACTATGCATAGAATACTAGAATAATATGCCTAGAAAACTAGAATAATATGCCTTGAATACTAGAATAATATGCCTAGAATACTGACACGAAAATTTGGTTTTATCGACTGAGTTAATAAGGTCAACTGGCGGCCACCGTAAAAAGATAAAAAAGTTGACGTTTCGGGCGCTAGCCCTTCGTCAGATCGAATGACCCATTTCTAGAATACGTACCATTTCTTGCTTATTATTAAAACCAACAGAAATGTATTCAAGATGTCCACTCATTTCAAAAGTGATGTTATCGCCATCTATGTTATAAGTCACCATGAATATGCAGTTTGAACTGTTTGTGCAGTCCTCAGGCTCCGAATAACAACTTTTTTCGCTTCCACATCCTTGCTTAGTTATCTGAAGAGAACAATGAGAATTATGACGCATTTCATCGCCTCCGTAACAACAACAACAATTTATTTACAACAATTTATTTACAAGTTCTTATTAGCTGAGAGTAAGGACCACTCTCCGATTGGAAAAAGTGTGTCTCCCTGAGCGATGGCCCATAATTTCCTGAAACTTCATCATAAAGGTGCACCTTAAAATTAAAATTATGTTTGTCTGTACTCAAGAAGTAATTAAGAGCTACAAGTCCAAAACTGGTGGCCTAATGGTTGCTATGGTAACAAATACCTGGAAGCCTGGCTCAAGTTTTGGAGGAGGTTCTGCTACAGGTGGAGGACCCGCTGACCATTGCAGATTGTACTCCAACCCAAAAAATTGTAAAGTTGTCGACTAGGCCGGCCCTAAAAGGAGGTATCAGTTAATGTCTATTACCTGTTGATCGCTACGCGATATGTCCACGAGAGACTGCATTGTAAGGGGACTGTAATGTCGCAAGGTGGCTGTGCTCGCGCGGATCCTCGTCTTTTCAATTATAAAGGAAGCTGTTCAACCTTACCAAAACGTAACATTTCCCACAGCATTGTCAGGTGCTTTCCAAATGAAATCCAATGAACTCCATGCCTTGACTGACTGTCCGCGGGTTAATCGGTGGTGAGTGATTGTATTCTGGAGAAGGAATTATGATGGATAAGGATGGAACAGCGGATTCAGAGGTAAGGGGAGGGGGGGGGGGGGGGGCGAAGTGAATAAGGAAAGGGAATAAAAATGTTGGAGACCGAGAATTTTTTCGGAAGATCTGCCACGGGATAGGAACAGAAAGGGGAGGAAGATGAAGCGCAGGGCGGGAAAAGGAAATAGAGAGGACTTGGTTGTAAATATAGGAGGACAGAGATGAATATGAAGCATCGGTTTGAGCGAGAGCATGGGAGAAAGAGACGAAAGGGGAAGCAACCGTGAAAAGAAGGGTAGAGCGGTAGGGACGATAGGGATAAATATGGAGCAGAAGAATGGGAGAAAGAATATTAAAGGATGGCGAAGAAAGGGAAAAAGAAAGGTTAGGAATGGAAAGGGAGGCAGCAGGGAATGAAATATCCGGGAATGGAAAATGAAAAAATGGAAATGAAGTGTGACAGTGGCCGACTGAAGGACACGGGAGAGAAATGGGGAAAAAGAAGAAGAAGGGGGCGGAGGAAATACTAAGTGGGGAAAAGAACGTTGCTCAGAATTGAAAGGAAAATAAAATGTAAAAATGAATACTAAACAAGAAGATACCTGTGGTTCACCACCCGAGCACCACATGTATGTCTGGTTACTGGGTAGTTTCCCTTGAAATGTTCCAACTGGTCTAGGATCCCCCACAGCACGTGCCTGGATGATGAAACCCTTAACAAGGAAAAAAATGGGGTTTATGTTCTAAACTACACCGAAGGTGAAGTGGAACACTAACATTTGGTAAAAACTAAGTTGATTGGGCAAAATGAGTAAACTAAAAAAAGTTTAAGATATCTAACCTAACGAAACGTCAGTTTTTGAAGTCATAGTTTTTCTAGCCAACGTGAGGTTAATCGTTTAACTCCCCAGAGTGCCAAAAATCAAAGTTTTCAAGAAAAATCCCAAAATTCATTTTGTTAAATATTGAAAAACAAATGGTATCATGCAAAAGGACTGCTCATGAGGTTTCATTTGAATGGTCACACCATAGGATTTCGTCCAAAGACTGAAAAGTTAGAACTACACTACACGTCTCTATAACTGACTCTGGGAGTGAATAAGATGCAAACGTAATGATCGAGTTCTTGTCCTTGTTTACATGTGGTGCATAACTGCTACAGGTGTGTATGATTTGGACCAATAAAAGTATATTTTAAAGGGTGATGCAAAGCAGTATAATGCATACCATAATTTAAAAAGAATGTTTTAAAAAATAACAAGTGTCCTATTGTACTTTAAATCCTTTGGTTCCATTAACCGTGACAGTCATCATGGCTCCAGGTGTGTAGCTCGTGTTGCTCACGTGAATCCAATAGGGACTCGTGTTGATTGGCTGACTGAGAGCGGCTTGTCTATCCGTGATATAATGTTTGGGCGTGAGGCTTTCACAGACAGTGGTTGGTACATGATCCGAGAACCCATCGCAAGGCAACAAAAAATGTGTCGTCACCACTGCTAGTAACCTTACTAACAACTGTTGAATGACAGATATATTATAAGACAGACGTTCTTTAATGCTACAGGAACTGTAAACAAAACGAAAGAAAATTGTAACAATGTCGAGCATAAAGATGTCAGGATCGCAGGTGCTGCAGTGCATAAAATGATAAATGGAGGCAAGTGCTAAGTGCTCCCGTTTATACTACATTTCGGTGAAAGGCAAGCGAAAATAAACCACAAATCGTGTAGTGCATGGTGGTATAAAAACTGATCAGCATTGATATCCCGAAAATTAAAACTGCCGTACGTACCGTGCGTGGGAAGTTTCCAGCACGAACTAAGTGAACTTTAATCGAACTAAACAGTTGCACTTGCTATGGTAACGACTATCGCAACATTTATTTACATGCACTAAAATTAATGTTCAGTGAATAAAATCACCCGATATCGATCAGAATCTAACTCCCAAATATCCTGATATGCAGTATGCGATGCCGGCTACGTAGAAGAAAATTTCTTTGGGGCGAAGATTAACAATTCGTTTGCGAGTTGGAGAAAGGAAATGGCTCTTTAAGAAATACCTTTGACAACAAAGGGGTTTTAGCATAACAAATCGACATGCAAAGTTAAAGAAGAACATACCGTTGTTTGTAGTTATCTTTTGCACGAAAACATTTCAATTACTTTCACACCCATTTGCTCCCAAGTTTAAAACTGTAGAAATATGATGTTTACGTTGCAACAAATTGCAAAGCAAACAGTAGCTCAGAGTGTACTCCTTTGACATCCAACCACCTGGCCTTATTACGTGGTCTTTCAATGTTTCTCTAAAGCAGGAATAATTTGGGATTTTTGCATTAAAAACCGGAATTCATATTGATAATAGCAAAAAATCAAAAGTAACAAAATTGCTCTGAGGGTACTGGTAATATCTCCTCATAGCTTAGCCTAACTTAAATGAACCGTATCCAAACAAACAAATAAACAAGTAGTTGTGGATCAAAGTTCATGCAAAATCAACTCAATTTTTGCAGCTTGGCGCTCCAAATTTCTCTTTTTATACTGCAGTTACTTATTGGGTCATGTTTTATAAACCGATTTACTACTTAAGCGTTGGGGCCATAAACTATTTTCAATTCAAATAACTCACAAACTGATTTCAACGATTGCCTTCATTAATATTATCAATTATATACTAACATGCACTAAGAACACCTAGAGCTTTGTAGTGTTTTTCATACAAAGAAAAAATATCTTGCAGTGTGTTTAGATTGTCTAGATAAACCTTTTCTTTTCACTGATTTCGTCTCATTGGTGTTTTTTTTTTTCAACATTTTCACCGATCTTGTGCCAGCATACAAAACTGAAAAACTGTACGAATGAATTAACGAATGATGCGAATGAATTAATGAATGAGGGGGCATATGACTTACTATCGGGTAATTCAATGTTCAATATAACAAAACAAAACAGAAGCTTATCTCGATTCTATCTGTGGAGTTATGAACTGAAAAATTTATAACAATTATTTTTAAAACCACACACTGAAGACAACCGTATAACATCGAGCCTTTTATCAAATATTGAATTAATGAATAGTGTCAAACATTCTTATAACCTAGGTAACCTTAGAGAGCATAATGTTTCGGGAAATATTAAAAAAAAAAACAAGACAGATGAGCATTGTTCTTTTTCATACCGGAAATAAGCCGTTTCGGACATATAAACTTGGGAAAGCGACTTTTGTTTGTTCAGTCATACATTTGGCTGAAAAACCAATGGAATACAGAGTGTCCATCAGCTCAGTTGTCAGCTTAGTGCAACTTTCAAGAAGCGCTATACTGGGGCCGATATTTCATCTTTTTCATATGGACGAATCAATCCAACTGGATCGATCGACTGATTGATTGTCCTTTTTACTCGCTGACTAGATGAACAACGAGCTCCATAGACAAACGAAACAAGTAAAGTTGTTTGCCCAAGTTGTACAGTGAAGCTAAGAGATAATGCGTCACACTATAGAAACGCCAAATGACGGACTTGTCGCAACGTACTCGACGCTTTATAGAATTATGTTGTATGGCCCAAATTTGGATGTGAAGTGAAGATAAAAATATATATTTAGATTGCCTTATTCGGTTTGTTATCGCCTACCTTCGAGTTTAGTATCCTTCCCATAGTGCTAAGACCTGATCACAGAACAGTAACTTCTGCAGAGTGTTGCCTGGCATATAACAATGGTCAACAATGGAATGCAAAGAACATATTGGATCCATCATAAATATTCAAATGATGTCAAGTCGACTTGCTATTAAAGGGCAAGGGCTCTTGAACGGTCACGCAGACCTATTCGCGAGGTCACGCTTAGAAAAAACGTTACTGGTTTTTCTTTCAAAATCACACTTAAAAATAAATCGAAGATACTAAAAAAAAATTAATGAACCGTAGCTTAATGCTGCTGATGAATCGAAAAAAGAAATGAATGGTCACACTGAATGATTTCATACACGGACTTAAAAGTTACAAAAACCACATGACATGAATTGATGTTGAATTTAGCTAGGGTAGTAAAATAGATAATGCACCTATCTCGCTCTTTCTTAAAATTCGTTCGTTCAAAACCGGGAATGATCGACCAATATCGGCGAGACAACTCTTTCCGCATGAGAAGATACGAATTCAGTTGACTTAGGCCCCGTCCACACGTATTCGGATATTTTTGAATCCGCAACTTTTTTGATACGGATTAGAAAATATTCGCGTCCACACGTAGCGTATTCGAATCGTATTTGTCCGAATTCGCCGGATACGTGTGGACGGAAGGCCAATCCGCAACAAAAAAGTTGCGGATTCAAAAATATCCGGATTCGTGTGGACGGGGCCTTAACGACTTGCGTCATGTTCAGTTCTAATCAGTGTCTAACGTGTATCCAGTTACAAGACAAAAAAATTGTTTGTTTTAGTGACGATTTTTTAGAGGCATCTTAAAGCAAAGGAGAGAAGTTAAGGTGTTCGACGTTAGTGAGATGTAATGTTATCGTGATGGACATTGCATCTTTCTCATTTCCATACCGAGCTTAACGCTTTCACTCCCAAGAGTGCCAAACATCAAAATTAAAAAAAAAATCAAATTTAGTTTTACAAAATACTAAAAAGCAAATGGTACCATGCAAAAGTAATGCTAAAGAGGTTTCATTTGAATGGTCACACCATAGCATTTCGTCAACAGAATCGAAAGTTAGAACTACATTGGTTTCATGAAAGAAATGGGCGGAGGGGCCAAATTAGTATAGCCTTTTTTCTGCTCCTATCACACAGGACAACCAACTAAGATCTCGTCAAACAGGACGACCAAGCAAAATCACAAGATTTGCTTTGTCTAGTTCACAGTAGTGTTAGGTAAACACACTCAGTTGCGAAGCAAGCCTGAGGTTGAGGTTGTAGCTGTAGTTGCACTTATACAGAGAAACAGGCCTAAGTAAGGAACGTAGATGGGCAAGGAATTCCTTCCGTCAACTATACCTTCTAAGGAAAGTCTTTCACGTCGACTAAGCTATAACCCAGCTTTAGCGCAAAACCTCTCGCATAGCTTGTAATCAGGTCAACTGGTACAAAGATTAATATACGAGTGGAAATCCTCTATAGAGTAGGGGATGGGGGGAGGAGCAGAGACGGGGGAGCATTTTGCTCAAATTATGTTTTTATTTTATTTGGTTATATTAACATGTTAAAAGGCGCGTTTTAACTTGTATCTATTTCAAATAGATGGATCTGGCGAGGGTTCATACCTAAAAATCACCCAAAAATTTACAAAACACCCCATAACATAGATTCATGAGACGAGCATAGAGTTTATAGATTGCTGGAAACGTGACTGAACGAGATATTTCCATTCCATTAAAGCCATGTCAAGTGGCGGAAAAATGGCGTTCATGTATACCCCGCCTAGTTTCTTGGCTTGATTTCCGCCGCGGGCTCCATTTTCCCGAACAGCGGATGGTAATCGAGCCTAAGGAGTTTCTCTCCGACGCCATTTTGACAAGAGAGTGGAGTTGACACCTACTTCGTTCCCAGACGCTTCTCGGTTTTCAAAATGGCGGATTGAAAACCGAGAAGACCATGAGGACGAGGGTGAGTTGACACAAATTCGTTCCCAGGAACCTAGTCCAAACGGAGCCCTTTTGATCGTTGAAAAATAAAAGTCACGAGCAAAACCATTTTCCCGATTGACTGATTAATTTTATTTAACTTTAATAATACAACAATTACAATCAATTAACTGTATCAATAACAAAATTCTCGATTGTGACTTGCCATCTTCGTGCCTTGTTCTTACGTAATTGGCGTGCGTTCACATGAGTAATTGGACACCTAGCTTGCGCGCACGTCAATCAGATGCATTTTAATGGGTTATTTTTTGCTGTTTCCCTCCTGGTTTTACTGACAGAAAATATCTGACGTTTTGAGTACAAAACGCCTACATGGACTTTTCAATCTCGAATTTTGTTATTGAATGCGATTAATTGGAGTGAATGTTGTACAATTCAGAGGTTATCGTGCTCGTAATTTCAAATTGAACTCGCCCGATTACTCTCTAAATTGTACTCCACTCAGTCCAATTACTATAATAACTAATATTAAAATCATCAGTTATTATTACATCCACACAACACCAATGATTAAAGTAGTTCCTAGAAATTTGTCTTTTTCAATCTAACACATAAGCTCGTTTATATTTCCCCAGCATATTTATCTTAATTATGAAACAAGTGTTCTACTGTTCTCGTATCTACCGCTTTGCCTTTCATTAGAGCATTTTATCAACTACTTAGAAAGTACGACCCAAATTTTATATTGTTACTACTGTAACTAGGGCCACGTGAAATAATAATGAATAATGGATTGGCTTGTTTTTTTTTCTTTACGACATTGAAGTAAAAAGGTTCTAAATGTTTTCATTAAATGACACTAATAAAAAAACGATCTATGATATTAAAGTGATTTAATTAGTTATGTCTGATCAATCGGGTTCAACACTGACAACTACAATGTCTGGCAGCCTAACGTCCACCTTGACAATCTAACGATCTCTCACCAACCTGCAAAAAAATGTGAAAAAAGTTTAAAATAAACTCCTTTATGCTTAACGACAGACAAAAGCATGATCGTGGATAACAGTTTCCAAACACTTCTGCCAAATTCAAGAATACAATGCATTAAACACGTCCGCCAAATGCAAGAATGCAATGCATTAAAGGGTGAATTCAAATCACACGGCCCTTTCTGAATCATGCGATGGCTTAACCCTTTCACTCCCAGAGTCAATTATGAAGACATGAACTGTAGTTCTAACTTTTGAATCTGTTGAGGAAATCCTATGGTGTGACCATTCAAATGAACCTCTTCAGCAGTACTTTTGCCTGGTACCATTTGTTCTAACTTTTCAGTCTGGACGAAATCCTATCAGATACCATGCAGCTCTTTACAACCTCCAATTTCATTGGACCTGTATATCATGCAGCTCTATTGTTTTTAGGTCTAGGGTCTATTGTTAGCCATTGTTGTGTTGTTTGTTCTATTGTTTTCTCAGCAAATCAGAGAAGACCTTGTAAGAGCTGCGTACTGCCCCAATCCTATGGTGTGACCATTCAAATGAAACCTCTTCAGCAGTACTTTAGCATGGTACCATTTGTTCTAACTTTTGAGTCTGTGGACGAAATCCTATGGTGTGACCATTCAAATGAAACCTCTTCAGCACTGAGTACTTTCACATGGTACCATTCGTTTTTCAATATTTTACAAAATGAAATTTGGGATTTTTCTTGAATTTTGATATTTGGCACTATTGGGAGTCAAAGGGTTAAAAGTTAAACTTTCAAGATAAAAGTAATTTTTGTGCTCGGACACCATGCTCGAAACATAATGTAACCTGAGAAGAGGCCTTCTGGTTGGAAATTGGGCGAAAAGATAGGCTGTGAAAAGAAAAGAAAGATTACCTTCGATGACCGACTGTTATTTCCAGCACCGTTAAAGGGACACTGTCCCGGCTGAAATATCGTGTTTTCATGATTATGGTCAGGAACGTGTTTTAAGCTTACTATATTATCTTGAAATTGGAAGTAACCATCACCAAAAGTGATAGGACTCAAGCAGTTTAAGGCCTGGGCTTAAAGTCTGTTCGGAAAATATCGATGACACTGAATATCTTCGACTAGATTGACTGGACCAGATTAAAATTAATTTTTTCGTGAATGTTAATATCGAAGTCTTGCGTGCGTTATAACCGCTCCGTCTATTTTGAGCTTCTTCACTTAGTTGCATTTGCTTAGTCAATGTTTGTGAAATGAAGTCCGGTCACGTGACATGTCACATGTCACGTGACATGTCACGTGGTCAAAATTTTAATATTAAGCAAATCGGCGATACTGATATGCCAGCGAATTTTCTTCTTATAGTTGAATAAATTAGCTTTACCAATGGAGGTTGAACATATTTAACCTTCTACGTTTGGAATGATTGTCCTCGAGTTTTAAAATTACAGTTATAGATAATCAAAGGTTAAATTTTGAACTTAAAAATGACCTTTTTCCTCAGAAAATTTTTCAAGAGAACCATAGAAGATCATTCCAAACGTGAAGGGCTGGAAATATTTAATCTGCATCAGAAAAGCGTTTTTATTTTATGTTTCTTCTTAAACCCATCAGCAATTCGTTAAATATTTGCTATTTTGTGAAAAATGGCCACGTGACATGTCACGTGACTTATGGGAAAGCTTATTATACTTAAAATTGTTATCCAACTAAGTTGTATATCTGGTGGTATTTGGCGATATAACATGGAAATAAGCTAAGTGAAATTTTGCTATTTCGGCGGGACAGTGTCTCTATAACTTACTGTTTGGTTGATTCGCTGATCGTCATCTCATTCTGCCCTCGCAATCAGCACAATAAGAGCGATAACCAGGCAGAATACAAAGATAATTATGAAGCCCAACATCATCCGACGGATGGTCACGGACTGAAAAAATAAAATAAACATAAATGAACGAATGAAAGACGTCTTATATAGCACACAAATCACATGTCTCATGGCGCTTTACATACACTTATGAGAATAAGATCGGACGTCAGCTTATGCAGCCACTATCAGTCCATTGTTGATCTCATCTCCTCCACCCCACCCACGAACCCCTGAGGGTGGTCACAGCGAGGGTATAGTTACGTCCTCACTGGATATTTTACGTCCCCATCGGAGACGGGACCTCCATTCCTAGGTGGTCATCCGAGCCACCATTTGCAGATGAGACAGCAAAGGCAGCACCTTTGTCCTCGGTTATTTTAAGACCCTGAGTGTTGGTCCGCCTGGGATTAGAATCTGCGACCTCCCGCTCAGCAGGCCAGCGCTCTGCCAACTGAGCTAATCAGGCGGCGGTTAAACATAAAGTAAATGGGAATTGAAAATGGGAATTGAAAATGGGAATTGAAAATGGGAATTACAGTGGGATTCCGCAGAATGCTGGCTCTTGCTTCTACCGTTTCTGGATTGAATTGGAATTTGAAAGTAATATAGAGCAGTTTTCAATTGTGTGAAAAGTAATTACACAATTGCTTTAGTTTTTCATTGCTACGCTTTGTGATTGGCTAAAAAATCTCGCGCCACTTTCTCGACCAATCAGAAGTAAAACCAAAACCAATCGTGACTTGCTCGCACGCGTTTTCCCGCGCTTGGCGCCGCCGCCTGCTTCGAGCTCTGATTGGTTCATTGGATTGTTTACGACTGCTGTGATTGGTCAGAATAATTACTTTGGTTTTAGTTTAACCACACTCAATTGAAAACTATTCTATATCAAACACGAAGAAGAGTGTTTCATCGCGATTTCCAAACACCGAGAAGTGAGTTGAAAAAACGAGGCGCAGATGAGGTTTTTGAAACCAACTAAGAGCTTCTGAAACTGATCATTAAATAAAGAGAATTGAAGGAATAAACCTGATAAATTACTAATGAGTTTAAAAAATGTTGGTTCACACTCTTTATGCGTTCAAACCTGCATTAAACTTTAAAAACCTAAATTTGCTAAAGTTCAAATGCGACTAACCAGTTCTCAAGAAAAGAACATTGTATTACGACAGCCTATAATGCCTTTTCTGGAGTTTGTCTGTAACTAGTACAGGGCAAGCTGTTCATTTACAGAAAATTGAAGGCATGAAATTCATTCATCGCAAGTTCAACGTTTTCGATCGTGCTATCAAGAAAATGGCGAACACCGTTCATCTCCTGAAACCGCAAAAAATGGGTTGCATTTCATCCACTTCAAGGATGTCTGGGATCAATATACATATAACAGCATTGAAAGCGCCAGTTTGATCAAATTTTAATATTTCATTTTCCAGCATTTTTCGGAATGAAATAGTGTATGCAGCAACCTGACCAAACCGTTTTTCAATCCGATCGCGGGAAAACGGTTGTTTTCGGCCGTACTTTTTGTATCAATCAATCAATCAATCAATCAATCAATCAATCAATCAATAAACTTTATTTACCCTCGAATATACAGTGTAGCACTCAAGTGCTGATATCTTCGAGCCAACTACACTAATAAATAATTATAATAAAAAGTTAGATTCTATATAACAAATAAGGTAACTAACTACCTAGACAACTAACTTGCAAATGTAGAAAGGTTTGCAGTTCCTGCCCTTTTAATTAAATTATTGTTCCCAGTAGATATCAATCGTCGAAAAAAAGTAAAATCAGAAATAGTGCGGTGATGGTCAGGAAGAAATTCCAAGATGTTGCTGCTAAGTAACTATTTGCACAGCCGCCATTAAATTTGCATGTTCCTTAAGTTCCAGTCACTTTCACTGTCTATCTTAGTTCCTTGAATCCACATGATAGCAATGGAAATACATTGGGTCTACATTGGGCTACACTGGGTCTACATTGGGCTACATTGGGCTACATTGGGTCTACGTTTTTTTTTCGGCCGTACTTTTCGCATTTGCACAGCCGCCATTAAATTTGCAAGTTCCTTAAGTTCCAGTCAGTTCTCTGTCTATCTTTTCTAACTCCAGGAACATGCAAATTTAATGGCGGCGTGCAAATGCGAAAAGTGCGGCCGAAAAAAAAAACAAAACGTTTTCCCGTGATCGGATTGAAAAACGGTTCGGGCAGGTTACTAAACATATCATTTCCTTTCGAAAGTGTCGAGAAAGTGCAAAACAGAACGAAATTTAAAAATTTGATCGAAGTGGCACTTTAAAGAATTCAAAGTGAAATACGTTCACACCTGATCTGTTGGGGTCTCAATTTGAACTTGGCCACCTGCAGCTCAAGGAAAAACAGAAATATAATTATATTTAGGTTCATACAGCGTATTCGTCCTTAGAGAAATGCACTATTTTCATTTCCGTTATTTAAAAGACAAGTTATTCGTTAATTTCACTGCATGTGCTTTATAATTCTCTTCGTAGTTTTCCATCTGTTTTGAGCGTTGTACGTGGTGATTTTCGCCCCTCCATTTGAGTATCAGGTTTGTTTGTTTTTTTCTACACCCTCTTCTCCTTCTGCGACGTCGGTTATCTCACCAACTTCATTCTCACTGTATGTCTTATCCAAAATTTTCCCTTCCCACATCCTAAAAAGCATAAGTCATGAATGGTGTTTGATGTCTTTTGACTTTGCACGCTCAGTGAGTATTCTCAAACAGAATTCCTATTTTAAGTAGGGGCGGGGGGAGGGTGGTCCTACGGCTTCAAAAATGTAGAGCAGGATTGTCTTTTTCGAGATGTCAGGGCTGTTTTATTACTAGTTGCATAACCAGGTGGATCCCAGGCAACCTAGAACCCCCCTCCTAACTACGCCCCTGGTATTCACTGCACTTGGACATACGAGTGTGGGGTTGTATTATTATTATTATTACGTTATTAATCAGGGGTTCCCAGGAATTCACTGCCCTTGGACTTACGAAGAGTTCAGTATTTTGCTGCAGAGTGTTCAGGTAAAATGTACCTATTTGTAAAAACATTTGGCTTAGTAAGTTAATGTGACAACAGCGTTTTTATTACTGATTTTTATAATTAAAATAAAGCGGTTCCGATTAGCACAAGTTAACTATTATTTTATATTAATATAGTAATCTTTATCTGATGTAATTGTTACCTCCAGGGGTGTCGTCGCCAACTGTTGTTCCCATTGCCATGCCTAGAGCGTGGACATTTTTAATTGCAAAAATAAGCGTTAAGATGAAAAGACTAATATTAGTTGTTAGAACTCGTCGCCAAAGATGATAAGAGCTTTATAGAAGAAGTAACCGAGTTGAAGTGGGTGGTGGTATTATCTCACCCATGAACCTAGTCATATGATTATGACGGGTGGTACGTGAATGCGGAAAGTGTGTGGAAGCCGTCGATGACTAAGATTTGTTCGTTGTCCAATGCTCGTGACAAACGGAATAAAAAATTGTTGGAAGGCGAAATGTAACATCCAGACTGAGAATTGAAAACGCCTTCGTTTGAACCCAACTGTTATTCAAACTCGCCCTCCTCTCCTCTCTCCCTATGTAGTGTGAACCCAGCTCCTTTTGTTCACTCACCCTGGGCTGCAATTTGCCTTGAACCATGTTTAGCGTGAACTTAAAATGTGTGTAGTGTGAACCCAGCTCCTTTTGTTCACTGACCCTCCTCTCCTCCCGCTGGGCGGCAATTTGCCTTGAATCACATTTAGCGTGAACATAAAATGTGTGTAGTGTGAACCCAGCTCCTATTGTTAACACATCCTTCTCTCCTCCCGCTGGGCTGCAATTTGCCTTGAACCACGTTTAGCGTGAACTTAAAATGTGTGTGGTGTGAACCCAGCTCCTATTGTTAACTCACCCTTCTCTCCTCCCGCTGGGCTGCAATTTGCCTTGAACCACGTTTAGCGTGAACTTAAAATGTGTGTAGTGTGAACCCAGCTCCTATTGTTAACTCACCCTTCTCTCCTCCCGCTGGGTTGCAATTTGCCTTGAATCACATTTAGCGTGAACTTACAATGAATGCAGTGTGAACCCTGCTCCTATAGTTAACTCACCCTTCTCTCATTCCGCTGGGTTCGACTTGCTTTGAATCACATTTAGTGTAAACCTAAAGATGTGCATAGCTACTATCGTGAACTCACCCTCCTTCTCTGCTGGTGCTGCGGGGGTGAAACTTGCTTTCTGGTTCGGCTTCCTCACGCAGAGGTAAATATCAAACACGATCACAAGGGCTACAACCACACAGTAGACAATCATGGCGTACGAAAAGGAATTATCCAAGCCTGCATCACCCATGCCAACAGCCAGGAACACGGTAACCACTGTGCAGTGAGGCATAAACAATATGGTATAGTTAAAGAGGTGATGTCACGGGGATTTTTCTGTGTTATGGTCAGACTACACTAAATATTTGACAAAGTACCTTTGTTCACAAATAAAATGGCTCTTAGAACATCAAGAACAAAGTATGAAATTAATTCTCTAAAGAAGAACAAAACCATAATACGTTTTTCGCGATTTTCCAAGACAAATGGGACAATCTTGAAAAAATTGGCCAATTGTTTGGGTGTTTCTTGGTGTTGCGGAAGCCATTGTTGGTTAGCTTTTGTGTTGTGGTGTGGGTATTGTTCAGTGTCTTTTGAATCTTTTGTTTTATGTCATTTGGTGATCACACCATCCGCAACACCAAGAAAGTACAATTTTTTTCCAGTTGCAATCCATTTTCGTCCATGCCATCCGCAGCCAAAGATATTGAGTACTGCTTTCTGTGCACCAGTAAAGTATTTTTTAACGAAACTGAACCATTATTCCTAGGTTACCGTTGATACAAATGCTTTCGGGCTTCTCAAAGTGATACTAAAAATAGGTGACATTACCGCTTTAAGGTGGCTCAATATTGTTAAGCCATCTCATCTTTTGCATCCCATTACAGCTAGCCCGATAGTGTGGCTAAAAATCTTTTACTTGAAACCAGTAAATCTTTTATCAGTCAACAAAGTGGTATCCAAATGACGTCATCATTCGTTGCCATGGCAACGCGAAAACAGGTCAAAAATACGCTATTTTGGACCATTTGAGGCTAACAACTTATAAACTACAAAGTGAAAGTTTTTGTTTTCGATATATTTTTGTTTAATTGGAAAGAGAAACATTTTAACATTTTTTTTAAAAAATTCTGTACATAGAGTTCAGAGCTACCTTAAATTTATGTAAAAATGACATATCTCTGAATCCTATGTACAGATTTTTTTCAAAATTAATACAAATGTTTGTTATGTTTATAACACGAAAATATATAAAAATGACAAAATTTCACCTAGCAGTTTTGAAATTATTAGCCTCAAAAGGTTGAAAATGGGGTCTTTTTGGCCTCTTTTGACGGTGCCATGGTAACAAATTTTGATGTCGTAGCTACCTAAATTTGTTCATTGGTTAAGTGTTTACCAACCTGTACTAAACGTTTTCTCTTAACTTTACTGGTGTAGCTGTGATTGAATATCATAGATGTATCATGATGGGAATGTTTAAACTGTTAGGAGCCACCTTAAAGCACTGTTCAGAAGCAACGAAAACAAATTCTGACGAACGTCGCTTTTTATAGTCTTGCAAAGTTTCAACGAATTTTCGATATGTCGAAATTAAAGTAGAGTGGTTTGACATAATCCGTGAAATAGATAATAGACAGATAGAAACTGTTTGACACTAACTTGATTATTTAAGTAATGTTTACAACACGAACAGCAGTGTTTTATCAAGTTTTTAGAAAATGGTCACACCCACTCAGTCAATCAGTGCCCAGTATTTGTGTGCTCTATATCCCATAAACTGTCTTAAATTATGTAAAGAGGCGGGGGCTTTGAAGCCCAGGGAAATTGTGGGGTAAAATAACTACTCATTAGTAAGCTCTATATAGAACATGCTAATGAATTCTTTTGTTTTCCTTTGTCTAAAAGCCTCATTAGTATGCTCTATATAGAGCATACTAATGAGAAAATAGAGCATACTAATGAGTATATAGAGCATACTAATGAATTACAGGCTGCTAATTCAAAAACAACTTGCAGTTTACGTTATAAAAATGAAAATTTTATTTGAAGTTTTCGCTCTACGTAACGTAAGCAAGAAATTAATCACCAAAATAACAAAACCAAATTCGACTTAATTTTTAGGAAAAATTAAACGAAAGACTGCTTCTGTCCTCGTGTGCCGGTTGACAAGGGATTTCACATTGTATTCCCTTTGTTTATAGGGTATTATGTCCGTGTAGTCTATTGTTTAGTCTTTTGTTTTTGTCCTAGTGTACCGGTACACCAGGACAGAACCGAAAGACTGGTCTCACCGTGCTTTTGAATTCTGTTTCTTTCTCTTTGCTCAATTTCGTTCAAACGTGCACTTTTATCGAATTCATCCCCCAAGCACTCGGATATGTCTACGCTCAAAAGCAAGTAACTCTTGAGTGGCAAGGACGGCCTCAAGTTCCTCGAGCTCTGTATACTGGCTCATAGCCGGAGCAAATGAGCCATCAAAACAACAAAGAATAAACAAAGCTCCGAAAAAAGAAAAGCATTGTTATTCGTAAAATTCTATACCAACATTACGGCGACGTCCAAAACAAATTAGAAAATGGTCACACCCACTCAGCCAATCAGTGCCCAGTATTTGTGTGCTCTATTTCCCATAAACTGTCTTAAATTATGTAAAGAGGCGGGGGCTTTGAAGCCCAGGGAAATTGTGGGGTAAAATAACTACTCATTAGTAAGCTCTATATAGAACATACTAATGAATTCTTTTGTTTTCCTTTGTCTTAAAGCCTAATTAGTATGCTCTATATAGAGCATACTAATGAGAAAATAGAGCATACTAATGAGTATATAGAGCATACTAATGAATTACAGGCTGCTAATTTAAACAAAAACAACTTGCAGTTTGAGTGATTTTACTTCATCTGTGAAACACTATCTAACAATTAGTGTGTGATAGTCAACATTAAACAAAAGAAAACAAAGGAATTATAGTCTAAAAGTGCGTACTATTCTACTATTTCACAGATGAAGTAAAATCACTCTATAACAATGACAATTTTATTTGAAGTTTTCGCTTTACATAACTTAAGCAAGAGATTGGGTCTTTCTGCGTGTACCAGTACTCATTGTCTTCTATTGTTTGTGAGGTATTGTATTTTTGGTCTTGTTTTGCATTTGTATTATTGTCGTTCTTTGTTCCTTTTGTTTTACGTCATCTGTCCTCCGGTACACACCGAAACAACCGAAAGACTGGTCTCACCGTGCTTTGGAATTCTGTCTCTTTCCCTTTGCTCAATTTCGTTCACTGTCGTAGGCTTTTGGAAACGTGCACTTTTGTCGAATTCATATCATCCCCCAAGCACTCGGATATGTCTACGCTCTCAAAAGCAAGTAACTCTTGAGTGGCAAGGACGGCCTCAAGTTCCCCGAGCTCTGTATACTGGCTCATAGCCGGAGCAAATGAGCCATCAAAACAACAGAGAATAAACAAAGCTCCAAAGAAAGAAAAGCATTGTTATTCGAATTTCGGCGACATCCAAAACAAAATAACAACGTGATTCCGAAGTGTGAATGGCACAATTAAAATACGCTCATAAATACAATCTGCATAACATATGTTTTCTTCGCGGATGTGACCATTTTCTAAGACGGTTAGACAATGAACGCTCGTGTCCTATGGGATATAGCGCCTCTCGCATTAGATAGAAGTGCCACTCGGGCTACGCCCTCGTGGACTTCTATCTATGCTCGAGGCACTATATCCCATAGAACACTCGCGTTCATTGTCTAACCCTTACTTAAAATACGCTCATAAATACAATCTGCATAAAACATGGTTTCTTCGCGGATATGACAATTTTCTAAGACGGTTAGACAATGAACGCTCGTGTTCTATGGGATATAGCGCCTCTCGCATTAGATAGAAGTGCCACTCGGGCTACGCCCTCGTGGCCTTCTATCTATGCTCGAGGCACTATATCCCATAGAACACTCGCGTTCATTGTCTAACCCTTACAAAATTCGAGCGCGAAGCGCGAGAATTTTTAGATTTGATATAACACGTGCTGTGAGTGTTTTGAACGGCTTCAAAAACGAACCGCCAAAAGCGTGTCCCTACGGAGATTAAACAAATGTGCTTTTTATGCAAAGAGTATATTAGCATACAAGAAAAACAAGTAGACGGATTAGCATACAGCACATGTGTCACACTGGCTTCGACGAGGTGACCATGGCTTCCAGGCAACTGTCGAAAGTTTTGGGATTTTAAAGTTTTGAGGAAAAAATAATCCATGAAAAATGTTATACCAAAGTTGATAGGTACGGTGGATAAAATGTCTGACAATTTTTATTCAGTGGCAGCGAACGAGTAGAAATAAGCAGCTTGCATCTCTGAACCACTTGCTTACCTACCACACGTGGGCGCGGGTGTCATTCAAATAACGGCTTACTTGCTAAACTGTTGGTTGCTAATTTTGTTGGAGAAGATTCCATATAGAATGGCAAAAGGCTACATATCGTAAAACAGTACTGAACGAAATATTAAAGTCACCATTTGCTGTAATAAGAATCCTGAATAATTACTACCAACATTAGTATTCTTTATATAAAGAACACTAATAAGGAAAAGAAACCTATTGTCTTTTACCCTTATTAGTATTCTTTCTATAAAGAATACTAATGAGAGTAACTTTTTATATAAAGAATACTAATGAGGTAAAAAACAATCAGCTCCGCACTCCCCTGGGACTGAAATCAAATCCGCCACCAGGCTTTTCAGAATGACCATAAAGGTCCATGCACGTGATGGATTTACGTCGTGTGATAGGCTAATATGCTTATGAATTATTAATGAGTGTTTGAACTATTTTTAAATAGTTAAAATAATACAGTAGAAGCTCTCTGAGCGGACACTCTCGCAAGCGGACAGCTCTACTTACGGTCCCCTTGACAAAACCCTGTTTGAACTCTAGCTCATACAAACTCTATACTTCACACATTCCCGTAAGCGGACAGCTTTACTTACGGCCACCTTTACGAAACTCTGTTTGAACTCCAGCTCATACAAACTCAGTCTGTACTTAACACATTCCCGTAGGCGGACAGTCCTACTTACGGCCCCCTTTACAAAACTCCGTTTGAACTCTAGCTCATACAAACTCAGTCTGTACTAAACACATTCCCGTAAGCGGACAGCTCTACTTACGGCCACCCTTACGAAACTCCGTTTGAGCTCTACCTCATACAAACTCAGTCTGTCCTTAACACATTCCCGTAAGCGGACAGCTCTACTTACGGCCACCTTTACGAAACTCTGTTTGAACTCTAGCTCATGCAAACTCAGTCTGTCCTTAACACATTCCCGTAAGCGGACAGCTCTACTTACGGCCACCTTTACGAAACTCCGTTTGAACTCTAACTCATACAAACTCTGTTCTTCACATATCCCTGTAAGCGGACAGCTTCAGTTGCGGACACTTTTTTCTGCTTCCCGAGGGTGTCCCGAGGGTGTCCGCTTATGGGGGCTTCGACTGTATGTTTTATTTTGTGTCACGATTTTAGTAAAACTATTCTACTGTGCAAAAGTACTACAAACAAATTTCAACGAAAATTTCGAGCTGAAAACAATTCAGCGAAACTTCGTACATAGAAAAGCAAATGCGAGCTAACGCCGGAAAGTTTGAGAAGCGAAATTTCGCAGTATTAGTATAGTATTGGTACAGTATTGTTAAGGGTGTCTTACCAGCCATGATAAGCGCAAGGAGGCCAACAATACGATGAGCCCAGTTAAAAATGTAACGGCTACAAGCAAGTAAAGAAGAAACAATTAGCCAAATTAATGGGTTTTTAGTGGATTAAATGTCTGCATTTCCACTGAAATTCGTATAATAAAGTAGGCGATCATTGAACATACTTCTCCTCTCCAGGGTGGCATCTGAACAGCGCCATGATTGGCTGAATTATAGCCAGCACCAACACGATAATACCGGTAATTGGGTGATTACCAGCCACCTAACGGTCAAGACAAAACGAGAGAGACTGAGACTCAGTTTAATATCGCTCCGAGACTGTTTGCCAGACTTTTAAATTTGGATCTGTTTTTATTGCATTGAAGAGACGAAGAAATCTTGACAAATTCTTCAGTTTGGTCAAGAGAAAATACCACGATGATACCGTTTCGAAAAATACAGGAAGGGGACGTTTCTCGAACGTCCTATAACTTTTTTTGAAATAATGAACAATTTTATTTGAAACAATACATTATTTCCCGATAACTTTTAAGGGCCCGGAAAGCTACTTTATGTGGGAAATGTTTACATTAAATATCTCAAAACTTGTGATTCGATCCGAGATCCGTTTTGCTTGATTGCAAACGTTGTACAGTAAACACATTAATTTAATACCTGCTACCTCGAACAATTTCCCGTGCTCCTTTAATTTAGTGTTCCTTGAGGAGGGGGATATTTTATGATATTTTTTAATTTAGGGTGATATTTTATGATATACTTTAATACCTACCCAGCGTGTGGCGTAAACAAAAATGAGAATGATAGCTATGATTGTTATCAACACTGTAGAAACCATCAAGGCTCGGTGAAACTAATAAATAAAGACAGAGAAGACATATAACTCAACAGGCTATCTCCCAATTCTTGGTTTTCATCAATACGTTGCATTATCCAAAGATCCAAACACAAAGGCAGTAAAAAAAAAAACAGATAAAAGAAACATTTTAAAAAAAATCCAGCTCTGTAGTAGTCTTTAGAACAAAGCCATGTATAAACTAAATTTCGGAAAATTACAAGACTCGGTATGCGTCGTAACTTGCACTGGCTTCTGATTCACAAGCGTCTTAGTTTCAAAATACTTTTGTTGACATTTAAGGCGTTTAATGGACAGTCTCCTGTTTATATATCTGAACTTATTTCTCGATACCAGCCAACTAGATCTTTAAGGTCTTCTAGCTGTAATAACTTGTCGGTTACCAAATATTTTACTGAATCATACAGGGATAGATCTTTTTCTGTTTCCTTCGCCATGTTATGGAACTCACTTCCTTTACACCTTTGCAACTGTAAATCTACTAACACTTTTAATTCACAACTGAAAACCTATCTTTTCAATTTGTGATTTTTAATTTTATTATTCTTGCATATTATTGTTGTATCATAGCAGTATTATACAGTATTATAGTAGCGTTACAGTCTATATACTATAGTTTTCTTCTTGTATGATTTTTAGGTTTTATGTTATAATGCTCTAAATTTATATTATTATTATTATTATTATTATTATTATTATTATTATTATTATTATCATGTGTTCTCTATATAATTATGTGTTCTCCATGGGGGCCGGGTCCAAACCATGGACCTAGGGCACCCATGAGGCGCTGTGTGGAGGCCACACTACTTAGCACTGCAGAGAAAGGGTCTTGCGCAGGATGTTGGCTGTCCCAAGTAGTGCGGTTTTCTGAATTTCGCAGAGGTTGATGAGCTGGGAAACAAGCAGGTTGATGTGAAAGAACCCCCAACCACTCAGGAAAGTTATTATTATTATTATTATTATTATTATTATTATTATGCATCCGCCATGTTGGCGTCTTGAAGAGAAACTCTGATTTGAAAACTGCTCTATTATAGTAGTTATAATTTTGTTCTAGTTTCATTGTCTGCGAGTTCGCAGTTCATTAATTTCCAGTAAAAAAGGAAAAATATCGGCAACATCGTCTTACCGTAAACCACACTTTTGTACCAAGCAGATTTTTGTCACCAAATGCTACCTTCATGAAACGAGCCATGAAAATACCAACGGAGGCCAAACCAATCCACGCGATTACCATTAAACAACCTAAATAAAAAGCGACAACCATTTATTAAAAAAACCCTCCATTTGACTGTCACATGATAACAATGGATCCAGACTTCATCGTAACGGGGGGAGGGGGGGAGGGGGAGGGGGAAGGGGGGAGGGGGAAGGGGGGAGGGGGAAGGGGGAGGGAAGAGGGAAGGGGGAGGCGGGAGGGTGGGGGTGGGGGCGAAGGGAGGGGGGGGCGAAGGGAGGGGGGTGAATAAGGTGGAGGGGGTGGTTGGCCGATTGAAAATGATAGAAACTAAAAAATAAGGACCCGGGCCTCTCATTTAGTTCCGACACAGCATGATATGGTCACTTCATTTGAGCCACAGTACCTACATACCAAACTGACATCAATTGTTGAGAGTGCGCGGTCGATCTTACCTTACCCAACAAGTACACTTGTACGCATTTTATAGACTGAATAAGGGATCATCCACTTGCAAAAACCCAAAAAGATTTATTTCTCAATGAAGACCCCACGATAGCTTAACATCCGGAAATAACAATAAAGAAAATGTTACAGTGACTTCACGACTTAAAAACCAATACCACATCGCTATTTCTATTCTATGCAACTGCTGGCACGGGTTTCCGAGCAGTTTCCCTTTATGAAGAGCAAAAGCAATCTGCGAGATTGGATTTGTGCGCTGACCAGGAACCAGCGACCGAGAGCTCAGTCAATTTTTTTTTATATAATAAAAGCAACTGAAGGCTTAGTCAAAACAATTTCACTGACAGATGAGTGGTAAACAAAGGCACAGTCACTCCGATGGATTGCTTTCACGACTAAAATCTCTCACCGTGGGCTTTCATCAAATTCTTATCCTTCGTTTCTCCAGTAAGGACTCCAATTTGATCTACCGCAACCTTCTCTGCACTTGTTTTAGGCGTCACAGTGTGTTTGCCTATTATGTCTCCATCTTTCAAAAAGAAAAGGAAAATATAAACATACCAAATTCCGAATTACTGCCGGTCCGCAGGCCAACAGACTTTAAGTTTCGCAAGAGGAAGACTTTTAATTATTAGCTACCAAATCCAGAAAGTTAGGTTAAAATGTGCTCAAATGGAAAGTTTCCAGGATAAACGGATTCTTGAAAGGTTGTCCAACACAAAAACCAGGGGTCAATTCAATAAAACTTTTACAAGTGTAATTTACATTGTAGCCATTGTTTCAGAGGTTGAAAACAATAGCTACACTTGTAAATTACAAGTGTAAAAATTTATTAAATTGACCCCAGGTGTATGTCAATGCTAAGATCACTTGTACAGTCGTTTCTTACTCTTTTGCACATATATTCCACGTTGCGTTTAGTTTTCTATTCCATTGTCAGTCTCTCGTAATTTGTGGGTCAAGAGAAGATCTTGACTCACAAACAACCTCGTCCCCGGGCCCTCTCCCCTTCCAAAATGGCTGCGCGAGTACAGAAAACACAAGAGGCTGCAAAATGCTCCAATAATCGTGGTCAAGCCCAAATCATACCGTCCAGAAGGACGTCGGACACCTTACTGAGACTTATATAACGGAGTAACTGGTTATCTTTCAGTTGAGGTTAGGGATAGCAGTTTATATAGTTAAATTTAGGACTAAGCAACCCGAGAAGCTAGATGGTACTGTGGTACGGTAGGCTATGTAAGCCTAAGCCCAGCTGAGGTCACAGGTTCAATCCTGAGTGGGGATTTTAGATTTTCTTTTTTACACTTAAAAATTTATTGAAAATAAAATTCTAAGTGCCGACATTACGTTATATAAGTCTCAATAAGGTGTCCGACGTCCTTCTGGACGGTATGATTTAGGCACAACCAAGAATCGTGGAGTTTTTGTCACGTAACACATGATAAAATGCCATCTCTGGAGCATACTTGCAGCGATTGGCAGTCAAATTTGTTTTACTGCAATCCAGAACCCAGTCTCCTGCGGAACGAAGACATTTCATCATGTTTCACGGAACAAAATAGTAATACTCCACGATTCTCGCGAGGATTTTAGCAGCCGCCTGACCGCCATTTTGAAAACGGAGAGGGCCTGGTGACGATCTTGCACTCACAGGATTCCAGTGTCTAACAGACAAATTCGGCTAACGCATTGTTGTACCCAATTCAAACCTTCTGGGGATAAGATTCTTTGTTCACAATATTTCCATATAATTTCCATGTCAATGCTTCAGTGATATGGAAATATGACGAACACAGAGTTCTAATCCCAAAAGGTTTGAATTGGGTACAACAATGCGTTAGCCGAATTTGTCTACTACTTTACTTATACTTGAATTTCAACTTGAATTAGGAGGCAAGACGGCAACTACAACTACACTGATCACGTACTCATGGGTCCACTTGCATACACCAGATACCATGTTTGCGTTAGGTCTACCATGTTGGAAGCTTGCTTCTTTCTTTTGAAACTACGATTGATAAACAAGAAATAGCATATAACTAGAAAATAATTCATGGATGCGAGGAATATCGAGTTGAACACTCCAAGAGAAATTTCGTATCTCTAAGCAGCCATTTTTAGGCCGAAGGCCCGCGCGGAGCCCCATACTCATAGAATCTAGAACCTATGCCCGTCAATGGTCATGGCTAGCGGAATGTTTCGCGGGCGCGTGCGGTCCGCGGTCCGCGTTGGGCACGGCTAGCTCGCGGGCGCGTATGACGTCCCAAAACATGCGCGTATGACGCCACACAACATCCGAGATGTTTGTTTTCATTACGGATTTCAACCACAGAAGCGGAGATTTATTAAAGAATTTCCAAGCAAGCGAGGGACTTAAAGGTAAAACAGATTACATTTTTCGATGGGAATTTATGTTGTTATCAATCTGTGATTGACTTTTTCTCTGTGCTGTTGTGTAGTTTTGGAGAATTGTTTTCAAAACGTTCTTAAATTCAGTTGTATCGATTTCTTGAATCTCACCCAAGGCAGCTCGGCGAACTCGATGCGCTATAAATGGTACGCGTTTTGCTTTTAAACATAAACTAATGGAGATTTGAATAAAATTTTTCGAAAGAAGATTGTGTCGTCCATTTTTATGTGTTTGTTCATTCATTACATAGATTGAAAAGCGATTTTATAGTTCTGTCTACACTCGCGTCGCCTTATGCAAATAAGCTTATGTTTGTGTATTTTTTGCAATTTTGATTTCCAAATCAGTTTCTCGGGCAATTTGACAAGCAACAACTGTATTTTATTCGGAAAGAAGTCGTACTAGTTATTGTAGACGGAGAAAAAGATGTTTTTGTGAACTTTTGTACGGTCTAAATGTACTGTGCAGACGGTCGCGTAATACTGTCACGGTTTTTGAGAAATGCTAAAATTGAAAAATAGCCCGGTCGTCAATCTTAATTCTTGTGCTTCCAACCTTTCACCTTAGTTAAGTCTCACCTTAGTTAAGCCTGTTCAGGGAGCGACGCCTATCTATATATATTATTTATTATATAAACGACACGAAGTTTTAAGTAATTTTCCGACGGTTATGATTTCCGACGATTTACGAAGACGTTGGAAAATTATCCCATGTACGAAAGTTGAATAAACGTTTCCGATCGCTTTCTAAAATTTTCCGAACACCGAAGATTTCCGAGAAAGATCCGAAGTTTCCATTGTTAACCAACACCTTTCAGCTCGTTTGACATTTAATAAGGGCAAACATGGCAGCTAACGTAAATATTTTGATATCTTCACTCTTCACAGTGAAGAAGAAATTGACATCAGAGGTGTCGAGATTTTTTTTTTTTTTTTGATTTTCGATTTTTGATTTTTCCGAGGTAGGAGAAATCATTGTATTTCACTGTTTATATAACAACAACATATCTACAAGCTCAGTCCACTACATAAGCGCAGTTAAGTACAAGCTCCGAAAATGCTTAAATACAGAATACGACATGTGATTGACTTACCGACAGCTTACAATTATGCCTTCTGATCTTGTGAATGTTTCAGTTATAGAAGGTTTCTAGAATTAAAAAATACATGTATATATATATATATATCACAAGCAATTGTGGTACAGCTAGCTAATAGCTATGAATTCAGCACTAGTTTAGCTCACTATACGTTTTTTTCTTCCTGACATTCATACAGGCAAACCAAAGAAATTATCTCGGGCCAATCACATACAACAAAATTAAACCAATCAGAACTCGAGGCCAAAAATTCACACACAAACACTGTCAAGCGCGGGAAAAAATGCAACCGACGCCAAGCGCAGGACAAGTTACAACCGATGCCAAAGCGCGAAAACATACACGTGTGCTAGGGAGGGCTGAGTTGTATTTGATGACAAGAGGGACACAGTCATTGGTTTCGTTGGTCTTTTGTGCATGTGTCTTAATTCTTCACTGGCAATTTCTGCGGTTCGTCAGATCTGTTTCCTAAGGTAGTTGATGTTGTGGCCTCTATTGTTGTGGTAGGTTACGAATCAACGTAATCTATTTCCGATTACCAAAAGCCTGCGATCAAGCCATAGGAAACTGGTAACGAACCTTTCTGATTTCGTACAACACACGGTTTAATTAATCGACATATACTGTGTACCAATTACAAATACAGTAGATTGTCACATGGTGATTAACATGTTAAACTAACAGGTGTGGCCTTAGTAGGCGCGCTATAACCCTTATCAGCAACACAGTGATCTACAGTCACGTGATTATTGACATGTTATACTTACAGGGGTGGTCTTAGTAGGCGTGTCATAACCCTTATCACATAAATAGTGATCCACAGTCACTTGTTCATCGACTTTAGCACAGACTAAGGCATCGGTTCCAGCCTGAAAACAATGACATCACAACAAGTACAATATTGGTAGGAAAATAAGAGACAAACTGAAAACAATTTATTTTCTTTTGTTCGCCTTTATTTCCTCACTACCGGATTTAGACATGTATGATCCTTGCACTAATGGAAAACGTATGGACTTAGTAAAAGACCTACAGTTCGCCACGCACCTGCCTGTGCATTCAGGTTACACCATCCAACTGGTCACAGCTCGCCACGTACCTGCCTGTGCATTCACGTTGCACCATCCAACTGGTCATAGTTCCCACTCCCGACGGTGACTCAGATCGTTTTTACTTTACAGTTTACTTTACTTATATGGCCGAACTTAACATTCACCGTCTTTTTCTTTATCACCACATCGTCTAAATTACTGATCCTGGCAGCAGGAAGGATGTGTTTTACCTAAGAAGAAACTACGAGAGTATGTCGCCACGACTCGCTCTGTAGCTGAGTGGTTACAGTATCCGAAGGACATGGGTACAACTCCAGTCGGGGACTCTTTTCTTTCCGGGGTGAGGAAAGGGGTTCAGGGGTTTGAGGGGTAGGGGTAGGGTAGGGGTTCACATGTTCGTGACAAACTGATCTCTTTATTACGGTATTTCACATTGTTTAACCTAGCCTCTTTGGATATTACCATTGTTTTCTCGCTGTTAAAGCCAATGGCGGCCCACTCCTTGTTAGCGCTGATCTCAAATTCTATCTCCTCAGCTTCACCCTCCAGAGGTTTGATGGTCACGAGGTAGGTGCAGTCACTGCTGCCCTTACAGTCTGTAGGCTCAGAATAACAGCTTTTTGTTGTCCCGCATCCATCTTTGGTGATCTATGTAAATGAGAATGTGAAGAAACCTTCAAGGACAGCGTTGGTTTCTAACGCAGCTGTTGTTTTTGTTGAGCAAGAAGTGATCAATAGAAACTAAATTCGCAGCGGCACGGAAA
Source organism: Cladopsammia gracilis (assembly GCA_022457155.1). Taxonomy (NCBI): domain Eukaryota; kingdom Metazoa; phylum Cnidaria; class Anthozoa; order Scleractinia; family Dendrophylliidae; genus Cladopsammia; species Cladopsammia gracilis. The sequence goes on from JAJGOT010000145.1 coordinate 997,209, forward strand.
CTGAAATCGAGGTGCGTCGATATCGTGCTTCATATTTCAGCGTAGCAAGTGATTTGGATAAAAAAAATCAAAGGCTTCTATGAGCCAACTCGTGAATACGAAACGCTTTAAACAAAAGATTCTGCACACCTTCGGACCTTCCCGTCTCCTTAACGTTTTCCTCCATCGACTCCCCACACCCTGTCCACATCCCACGTCCAAGTGCTCGCTCTCCCCTCCTACACCCCAAGTCCAAGTGTCCACTCTCCCCTCCCACACCCTGTCCACACCCCACGTCCAAGTGTCCACTCTCCCGTCCCACGCCCTATCCACACACCGCGTCCAAGTTCCCTGTCTCCCCTCCCACGCCCTTTCCAACCGCACGTCCAAGTGCCCGCTCTCCCCTCCCACACCCTATCCACATCCCTCTCTCTCCTCCCACACCCTGTCCACACCCCACCTCCAAGTTCCCTCTCTCCCCTCCCACACCCTGTCCACACTCCACGTCCAAGTGCCCACTCTCTCCTCCCACACCCTGTCCACACTCCAGGTCCAAGTACCCACTCTCCCCTCCCACACGCTGTCCACACCCCATGTTCAAGTGCCCTTTCTCCCCTCCCACACCCTGTCCACACCCCACGTCCAAGTTCCCACTCTCCCCTCCCACACCCTATCCACACCCCACGTCCAAGTGCCCACTCTCCCCTCCCACACTCTGTCCACACCCCACGTCCAAGTGCCCACTCTCCCCTCCCACACCCTGTCCACACCCCACGTCCAAGTTCCCACTCTCCCTTTCCACACCCTGTCCACACCCCACGTCCAAGTGCCCACTCTCCCCTCCCACACCCTGTCCACACACCACGTCCAAGTGCCCACTCTCCCCTCCCACACCCTGTCCACACCCCACGTCCAAGTTCCCTCTCTCCCCTCCCACACCCTGTCCACACCCCACGTCCAAGTGCCCACTCTCCCCTCCCACACCCTGCCCACACCCCACGTCCAAGTGCCCACTCTCCCCTCCCACACTCTGTCCACACCCCACGTCCAAGTTCCCACTCTCCCCTCCCACACCCTGTCCACACCCCACATCTAAGTGCCCACTCTCCCCTCCCACACCCTATCCACACCCCACATCTAAGTGCCCACTCTCCCCTCCCACACTCTGTCCACACCCCACGTCCAAGTGCCCACTCTCCCCTCCCACACCCTGCCCACACCCCACGTCCAAGTTCCCTCTCTCCCCTCCCACACCCTATCCACACCCCACGTCCAAGTGCCCACTCTCCCCTCCCACACCCTGTCCACACTCCACGTCCAAGTTCCCACTCTCCCCTCCCACACCCTGTCCACACCCCACGTCCAAGTGCCCACTCTCCCCTCCCACACCCTGCCCACACCCCACGTCCAAGTTCCCACTCTCCCCTCCCACACCCTGTCCACACCCCACGTCCAAGTTCCCACTCTCCCCTCCCACACCCTGTCCACACCCCACGTCCAAGTGCCCACTCTCCCCTCCCACACCCTGTCCACACCCCACGTCCAAGTTCCCACTCTCCCCTCCCACACCCTGTCCACACCCCACGTCCAAGTTCCCTCTCTCCCCTCCCACACCCTGTCCACACCCCACGTCCAAGTGCCCACTCTCCCCTCCCACACCCTGTCCACACCCCACGTCCAAGTTCCCACTCTCCCCTCCCACACCCTGTCCACACCCCACGTCCAAGTTCCCTCTCTCCCCTCCCACACCCTGTCCACACCCCACGTCCAAGTGCCCACTCTCCCCTCCCACACCCAATCCACACCCCACGTCCAAGTGCCCACTCTCCCCTCCCACACTCTGTCCACACCCCACGTCCAAGTGCCCACTCTCCCCTCCCACACCCTGTCCACACCCCACATCTAAGTGCCCACTCTCCCCTCCCACACTCTGTCCACACCCCACGTCCAAGTGCCCACTCTCCCCTCCCACACCCTGTCCACACCCCACGTCCAAGTTCCCACTCTCCCCTCCCACACCCTGTCCACACCCCACGTCCAAGTGCCCACTCTCCCCTCCCACACCCTGTCCACACCCCACGTCCAAGTTCCCTCTCTCCCCTCCCACACTCTGTCCACACCCCACGTCCAAGTTCCCACTCTCCCCTCCCACACCCTGTCCACACCCCACGTCCAAGTGCCCACTCTCCCCTCCCACAACCTGTCCACACCCCACGTCCTGTCCACACCCCACGTCCAATTTCATTATATCAGGATTCTTTTCCATACATTTTACTATAACTGGGCTGAAGAATATCGTTCGTTATACCGGGGTCTTAGTTTTAAAGGGGTTCATTATATCAGGGTTCTTTTCCATACATTTAACTATAACTGGGCTGAAGAATATCGTTCTATATACCGGGGTATTCTTATAAAGGGGTTCGTTATATCAGGGTTCTTTTCCATATATTTTACTATAACTGGGCTGAAGAATATCGTTCTATATACCGGGGTATTCTTATAAAGGGGTTCGTTATATCAGGTTTCTTTTCCATATATTTTACTATAACTGGGCTGAAGAATATCGTTCTATATACTGGGGTATTCTTATAAAGGGGTTCGTTATATCAGGTTTTTTTTTTCCATATATTTTACTATAACTGGGCTGAAGAATATCGTTCTATATACCCGAGTATTCTTATAAAGGGGTTCGTTTTATCAGGTTTCTTTTCCATATATTTTACTATAACTGGGCTGAAGAATATCGTTCTATATACTGGCGTATTCTTATAAAGGGGTTCGTTATATCAGGTTTCTTTTCCATACATTTTGCTATCATGACTGAGCTGAAGAATATCGTCTTTATACCGGAGTATTCTTAGGGCCGATTTACACGGTACAACTTTGTCGCATGCGAAACGCTTAAAACATGCTTAGGCATGCTTACAACACGAATTACTCCGTGTAAATCAGCTCAAGTCATGTTGTAGGCATGCCGTAAGCGTGTCGCATGCAACAAAGTTGCACCGTGTAAATCGGCCCTTATCAGGTTTCTTTTCCATAAATTTTACTATAACTGGGCTGAAGAATATCGTTCGTTATACCGGAGTCTTCGTTTTAAAGGGGTTTGTTATATCAGGGTTCTTTTCCATAAATTTTAATATAACTGGGCTAAAGAATATCGTTTGTTATACTGGGGTCTTCGTTTTAAAGGGGTTCGTTATATCGGGTTTTTTTCCATACATTTTACTATAACTGGGCTGAAGAATATCGTTCGTTATACTGGGGTCTTCGTTATAAAGGGGTTTGTTATATCGGGGTTCTTTTCCATACATTTTACTATAACTGGGCTGAAGAATATCGTTCGTTATACTGGGGTCTTCGATATAAAGAGGTTCGTTATATCGGGGTTCTTTTCATACATTTTACTATAACTGGGCTGAAGAATATCGTTCGTTATACTGGGGTCTTCGTTATAAAGGGGTTCGTTATATCGGGGTTCTTTTCCATACATTTCACTATAACTGGGCTGAAGAATATCGTTCGTTATACTGAAGTCTTTGTTATAAAGGGGTTCGTTATATCGGGGTTCTTTTCCATACATTTACTATAACTGGGCTGAAGAATATCGTTCGTTATACTGAAGTCTTTGTTATAAAGGGGTTCGTTATATCGGGGTTCTTTTCCATACATTTTACTATAACTGGGCTGAAGAATATCGTTCGTTATATCGGGGTCTTCGTTTTAAAGGGGTTTGTTATATCAGGGTTCTTTTCCATACATTTCACTATAACTGGGCTGAAAAATATCGTTCGTTACACCGGGGTCTTCGTTTAATGGGGTTCGTTATATCGGGGTTCCACTGTTACGAAACAAACGGATGGATGGATGGATGGATGGATGGATGGATGGGTGGGTGGATGGATGGATGGATGGATGGATGGATAAAATTGCTCCGCACATCTCACCGTATTCTCAGTGACTTGACTTTGTGCATCGACTAACGTTGCAGGAACAGCGAGGTCCACCTCATCAGGAGTAAAGGTTCTACTTTCCTCACCGTGATATCCGGCACTTCCAGAAGACGCTAAAAACAAAGAAAAGATAAACACTTCCAGTTGTTACTTGCAGGTGGTCGTTACTTAAAGGAACAATGTCCCGCCGAAATAACGAAATTGTATTGACTTAATTTCGATGTTATATTTAACTATTATACCGCAAAAGCGCGCGTGATATCGCCTAATTCTAATTAGGCGATATCACGCAACCTTAAGCGCAACACATTGATAACAAAGCACAGTCTGAAGAAAAAAAATATCGAGGCCGGTCCGTCATTTTTGCATTCTCTTGTCAAAATGCGAAAATTACCTCCATCGTTGGATATACGTCATGTAGACATAGCGTATATCGTTAACTTTTTGACCATATTTGGGTAGTGTAGCAATGTGTTCAATTATAACACCAAATATACAACTAAAATTGGATAAAAAGATTATAAAGTGCAAAACAGCATCAACTTTGATTTCGTGACAGGCGGTCAAGAAATCAAAGTTTCCATTCTCTCATTTCCAGTCTTTTTAGTTCATATTTCTTTCTGTTCATGACTTTTGGCGATTTTTTCTTCCTTAAGATAATAAAAAAAAAAGCTTAAAGCAAGCTCCAGGCCATAATCATTCAGCCGGGACACTGTTTCTTTAACGAGGTGAGCTGGTTTGGATTTCTATGGTATAGTAACTATTTGTGTTTATACGTACATGTTGATCCACGAGCAAAAAGGATATACAACTTCTTAGTCAGATCCTTAAAGTAAGCTGCATTTGAGTTGAGTTTACGAGTCAGCCTGCCACAAAAAAGTTAAAAAATATCTATTATGGAATCAAAATTCGAATGAGAGAAGAATACATCAGTAATATCAACAGAAATTTACGACTTTGGAAACACTTATGGGCTCCCAATAACTCAGTGCTTGGCGCATCCGACCGGAAACTAATTATCGCGTCTTCACGCTTGTCACACACAGAATACACTCTACTTTTTACATGAACAAGCTTATACTAGCTAAACTAACGGATAACGGATTTCCTCAATAGAACACGAAAAAAAAAAAAACAGCAAGCACTACAAGCACAACACAGTCACACCACTGTCGTGCCACAGTACCACCACTACCGTACCACAGCGACACCAGTACTGTACCACAGTAACACCGGTATAGTACAAACGTTAAACCCCTAGATACGCATGCGTAACATGCCAAGAACGTGTGAACTCAACTAAGAAATTTAACTTACCTACACTTGATTCCACCATCCTCAAATACTATTTCGTCCAGAGAAATGTCACTGTTGCCAGCCTGAAAAATGGTTCTTTAGTAAGGTTGAAAAACTAATACTTTTTGTCTAAAAGGGGAAAGTACCGCTCAAAAGCTTTTATTTGAATGGTTACACGTTCGAATTTCATCCACAGACCTAAAAGTTTATCATCGTTTAAGCGATTGCAACTTAAACGATCATAAATGTATCAACTGGTGCGAGGCATACCTTCTGGCTTCCAAATGCACAAAAAGCACGAGACTTATTGAATTCCAATTCAAGTTTTTACATAGACGAATACCAACTAATGAATTTCTACATAAAATAGGAATAAATCAAAGGCTCCTTAGAGCCAACCCGTGAATTTGAAATGCTAGCGTAACGCAATATTGCGGTAAGCTTATGTTATCACTCTATCACGGTTCAATATTTTTTTTAAAATTAAACGTAAGGAGTTTTGACAAACGCAAAAAGTAAAAATACAGTACATCACTTTCATAATGTTCAGTCCGAAGAAGAAAGAAAAAAAAAAGAAAAAAAAAAGAACGGCCCGAGCGAGATTCGAAACTGGGCCTTTCGGCTGTAAGTCCGCGGTTTACACCACTCGACCACCGTGACCTCTGACTTGAGATGGTTAAATTTTATTACTTGAAGATAGATAAGAATCAAAACGCATGTCTCAGTTGAAAATTCCTTTTAGATTGATTTTGACGTTGCATTAAAGACTCCAAATGCGAAACATCTTTAAGCTTATTGTTGTTTATATTCGTTTACACCAATTTAGTGATTGTTATCGCTGGATTCACGCTGTTCTTGTTACAAAACGCATTCGTAACAAAAGCATTACGTTACTAAGTTTACAGCTGATGGAAGGAGTGAGCGAGTGCTCATTTGCATATCTGTCGCCGTTACCGATACCCGTTCATTACGCATGCGCGTATATTCACGGGTTAAAAATGATCCAAAATGTTCTTTTTGTGAAAAAGAACCAGATAAACTTGAACACCTTTTCTGGTCTTGTCCTAAAGTTGTTTCTTTTTGGAATTTTTTAATGGCGCGGTTAACTATATCCCAAATTATTTCAGAAAATTAGATAATGAGTACATCTGTTGCTTTGGGACTGATGCCGGATGCTTCAAAAAACCATCTACAATTAAATTTCTGCTACACTACATCTGGATTTGTAAATGCAAAGAAACAGCACCTACAATCGAATGCTTCCTGCGATACCTTAAAACAATTTATGAAATCGAAGTCAAAGCGGGTGACACTCTCCCCCAAAAATGGAAACTCCTAGACACTCTATGGTAAGAGATTCCCACCCCCCCCCCCCCCCCCCCCCCTCCGTTCCCCTCCTCCCCTTCCTCCTGTAGCAATATCCTTCAGTAGAAGTTGGCGAAAATGCCCCGTAATGACTGGCACAATGTTTTTAAACCCACCCCTTCCCTCACCATTGTTATTAACTGTGTAAATAAGTAATGTGAGTAGTCAGATGTGTAAGTATCGTTTGTAAATAATGTAGTTAGTATAGCAAGTGATGTAAATACTGTTAGTATAATGATGTAATTCGTGAATCAATGTAAGTAAGTTATGTAAAGTTTAATAAAAGTTTAATAAAAAAAAATAGAACCACCTTTTACAGCATTGTAAAAAGTACCACAGGAAAGTACTGCTCAATAGCTTTCAATTGAATAGTCACACTTTAGGATTTCACACACAGACTCAAAAGTTAGAACCACCTTGTACAGCATAATAAACAGCACCACAGGAAAGTACTGCTCAGTAGCCTTCATTGAATTTTCACACTTTAGGTTCGACTACGTAACTTTTCTAGATAGCGTTAATGTACCTGCGTCAATTCATAAACGTTTAGTCAAAACTTCGATTACTTATGTGAACGCCCTTATTTAATTATTCTCATTTTCAGTGGATAGAATGCCATGCAATCTGATAGTTTTGTGAATAAGTATCACGAATAAAATAAAATATATATAACCTTATATCCTTACCAGGACTTGTCTGTGCATGTCGTGATCAGACGAATAATAATGACGTTCTTCCGCCAGGTTGGTTGCCATAGTAGCACACATTATGGCATCCATTTGGTCCTAAAATTGAAAGGAATATTATAAAACATCACATGTTAACTATTAAATCCAAACTAATTGTGTTTTTTTTTCTACAAAATGCGTGTAATTGACTAAAAGAAACAAGTTACCATATATATATCGTGTCACGTCACTCATGTCATATTATGTCATGTCATGTTATATCATGCGATTCAGTCAGTCGAGCACAGATTGTTTTGTATTATATATGAACATGAACATTATCTCGAAGATATTGGTCATTTGGAATAGACCACTGTAACTTCATCAGGAATGGCGATGACTTTAACGTTAATTACGTCCGTGCTGTCATAGCAAACACTTACCATCTTTTGTTTCTCATTAAACGCAACTGCAACCCAGCGCTTCTTAGCACTCAATTCTATGATAACATTTTCCTCGGAAACTCGGTATGTGAACAAATAATTGCAGTCAGCACTTCCGTTGCACGCAGAGGGAAGAGAGTAGCATCCTTTGGTTGTTCCACATTCGGTTTTGTTTATCTGAAAACAATTGAGTTACAATGTGACCTCTCTAATATGGACACCCTTGTGAGAGCTGTCCTCTTATGGCAACTTGAAAATCTAGTGCTTCCGTGTAGCTGGGAGTATGACTCAGAGTCCGTTAATGGATGGATGGGTCATGTTATTGGTCGACTACTGTTACGCTTCTTTTCCTCCAAGGCAGTGGCGGATCAAAGGGAAGGGGCCCGGGGATCTCTAACATTTGCACTCCACCCCGCCCTCCCCTCTCTTCCCCTTACGATAGTCTGGTTCCTTCACTGCAAGGTGACTTGGTATCAAGAGAAGGTCCATCAGTAGATTGCTTTGGTTTACGGTCGGGACCAGCAGTTCAACCAAATAACCTTTTGACGCAGAGGGAACGTTATCGAGTCCCAAATTACCAGTTCGTAATTAGTTAGCATAAGATTTTGAGGTAACAAAAAGCCATTATTCGCGTCTCCAAGGGACGAATTAAACATTATCATGCATTGCTAGCCTGCGCGCATGCGTGTTCTACTTCCTTTGCTTCCGCGTCAAATCAAAGAAATATAAGACGTCTGCACGCAGTCTACATCAACAGACACGAGGTGTTGTTCATCCTTGTGGATCTAGCTTGTATTCTGACTCCACTAACACGAGAAATTTAGACTACGAGCAGTCCCTCTTTCCCAGCTTAGTCCGTCGAGCGAGAAATGAAAACAACATTGGCGAGCGGAAAATGGCCGCGCGAAAACTGGTGGTGAGATAGGCGCGCGGACTTGAATTAACCCCAGTTTTCGCGCGGCCATTTTCCACTCGCCAAAGTTTCTTCGTTTCTCGCTCGACGAACTAAGCTGGGAAAGATGGACCGCTCGTAGTCGACGAGAAATTCAATGTAAAATAGTTTGTTAAGGATGAGTCAGTCAGTCATCTCTATCATTCTCCTGATCCTTTTAAATTGCATTTCACATTATATTTCAAAAGTTCAGAAAATGATGCCACGCTACTACGAAAAACCACTAAAAATCACCCTAAAGATGTAGCAAAAAAATGTGGAAACGTATTCCCCCTATAAGTGCATGCGCAGGGGCACTGGGCCTCGAGGAAAAGGTACAAAAACTGATAACATTACTTGATACTTTTTATAACAATTCATTTACCATCGTATTTAAAATCAAGAAACTTAAACGAAAAAAGGAAACGTTCGAAGAGACTGACCGATGTAGAATGATAAATATCTCCCACTAAATCCTTAAATAGCTCCGAGATGCGCCATGACGACACACAAGCCTCTATATCGTGCCTTTAGAATAATATTTTCCGACTAGTTCGTTACTATGTTACTATGGAACAGCAGATTTATGAGACTCATTAGCCTTTCGTGGGTCAGTTCTTTGGAATTTAGTTAATTGTAATGATAAAATAGACAATCTGAACTTTAAGTAATGGTCCTAGTAAGAACTAGGCAACCTAACGGCAAGGAATGCAGAAAGGTGTTAATTGTGATATTGCTGAAACCGTCCTTCTCATTGGCTAAAACGTGAAAATCTACCATCACTTAACCAGGTAGTGCATTTATTTCTCTCTAGTTTACTAATTGGTTCCCTTTTAGTGAAAACTATTGAGTTTTAATGTAACCAAAATTCTATGTGGGAAACATGTAAAATTAGAAGCCTTTCTTGGCCATTGTTTTGGAGTTTCACGATTGGATGAAATCTTGTAGCACAAAAGAAACATCACTTTAAAATAAAGTTCCAGTAAATTTTATTTAAAAAACATGTTGTTCATAGGTTGATGCATTCTCAGTAAAAAAAACTAAATAATCTTATGTGGGGAAAGCGAAATGCCGCGGAACAATAGAGCGTTGCCTAGTTCTTACACGCATTGTTACTTAAGGAAATCAAAAGACTACTTATTACCAAGGGATATTTTAACAACTTCCTCTTCGGCAGTTCCACTGCCTCTACATCTCGATATAGAGACAGTGACTACGTGTATTTTTAGAAATTAAAATTATTATTTTAAGGTCTTAGATTAATACTTTGTTATTAGTTCCGTACTTATTAATTTTTATGTACATAGTTCAATTAGCATATATTGGTTTAGTAGTATACACGACCCCACAAGCTTTTTAGCTTTAATTCTTATCGTGTTAAAGTAAAGGTTTTATGTTATGTTATGTTATGTTATGTTACGTTACGTATGTTATGTTACGTTATGTTATGTTACTACGTCACTCAGATGTCAGAAATAACATTTTGATAGGCTCACCTGAAAGCTGTTTGTGGGTTTCCCTCTTGTTACATTTTCGGCTCGAGGTCCGTTAACCACACCTGATTCGACGTTTCTCCAAAACGTGGTGAAATTCTCAACGATTGTCGCGCTGTAAATTAACGTCAATACTGAACAATTAAACTTAACTAAAGGCTGGTTCGCATGATTGCCGATGCATGACTGCATGATTGTCGATGCGTGATTGCATGGTTGCATGATTGCCGATGATCTTTGAAGATTGCTAAATTCCTAGCTTAAAACTCTGCGATCGCGCGATCACTTAGTATTGCATGGGCATGATTCCCTGGGGCATGATTCCCTGGGGCATGATTTCCCTGGGGGATCCTTTGTATATTTTTGGAAGGTGGTTTGCCGCTGGCACACTGAAACCCTTACCCTGTACCAGACCATGTTCAGCTGGATTTTGCAACTTCGTTATAGACTAGGAACCAAAAATCCCTTCCCTATCCCAGCCTAGATATTTTCCAGAAACTCTATATTCATACCACTGATCAGTTTCCCGTTAAATAATACCATATTCTAGACTATATCTCTCTGATTTCTATACCCTTTACCAGCCTAAACGGGTTAAAAAACATACCCTTTACTGCGGCACATACCCATATAGCTTATGTGTGAGAGTACTCCCCTCCCCTCCCCGGTGAGGATGTCATTTATATGAAAACTGAGTAAACAGTATGGTTCTTATTCCGTTTGATTGATCGATCGTCGAAGATTGTTTATGTTTTTTACGTGATCGGAGAATTTTTGTCCTACGATTTAAGCTGATAAAATAAGATGAACTGATGAAATACTTTGAAATTCGCCCCAGAGATATCATCTTTTTATGCGTAAAGAACAAATAGAATGGAAATATGAGAAGTGATTGAATCCCATATCATTATTTTCTTCTCGCATCTACCTAGATTTGCTCCAAGTCGCTCATATTTTTCTCTGCAATGATGGAGCTGTTTTGGTGTTCTAGATCGAAAAGCTCGGCTGCGAGCAAGTGGGAAGCGCACGCAAAATATATGCGAATAGCTTGGAAACGAGCGACATGTGTCACCTGCAGCAAATCAATCTCCAGACGACGATTTTTGGCGCGAAGAGAACCATCCGCAATGTTGCTTTTAGATCCTGCGCGCGTGCTCCCTGACCAGCGGATTGAATAGTGAAACGAGCAATTTGTACAACTACTGTACGGCATGAAAAAATATTTTCGAACCAAAAAAAATTCACAAAATTCATTGCCTACAAAAATATTTTCCGAACAAATAACTCTTCTAGAAAAAAATTACAAAAACAACTTACCAGTGTCATGCTCTGTATTTTTCTATAATCTATATTTTGTTTTGAACTAGAACTATTTTGGTGCCTTTAGCCATTAGAAACTGTTTTTCTCTTAACTGCATAACTTCTACCTTTAAGCTAAACGCTTTCTTACATAAAAGTTATATTTCCAGCACTCTTTTCGGGCGCCTTCCATGTAAACTGGCGAGAAGACCAAGAAGTTTTATTAGGATTGCTATGCGCAACTGTGCTCTGAAAAAGAGAAGAATGACATTTATTAGTTCAAATAGACTTTTCGGAGTAAAATCTGCTTTTTTTTAGGGGGGGGGAGGGGGGAGGGCGGGGGTAAGGCGGGGGGAGTCAGGGGTGTCAGACCCTCCTGCTTCCCGTACCTTTTTCTCCCGACTCCCGTCCTTTTACGCATTGCTCCCGCCTCGCGTTTAGCATTTCTCTCCCGCTTCTCGCCGTTAGAACTCCCGCTAATTCCCGCCCTTTTAGAACTTCCGCTAATTCCCGCCCTTTTAGAACTCCCACTTATTCCCGCCCTTTTAGAACTTCTGCTAATTCCCGCCCTGTTAGAACTCCCGCTACCCGCGCTGATAGAACTCCCGCTTCCAGCCCTGTCAGAACTCCCGCTAATTCCCGCCCTGTTAGAACTCCCGCTAATTCCCGCCCTGTTAGAACTCCCGCTAATTCCCGCACTGTTAGAACTCCCGCTTCCCGCCCTGTTAGAAATTCCCACTTCCCGCCCTGTTAGAACTCCCGCTAATTCCCGCCCTGTTAGAACTCCCGCTAATTCCCGCCCTGTTAGAACTCCCGCTAATTCCCGCCCTGATAGAACTCCCGCTTCCCGCCCTGTTAGAACTCCCGCTAATTCCCGCCCTGATAGAACTCCGGCTTCCCGCCCTGTTAGAACTCCCGCTAATTCCCGCCCTGTTAGAATTCCCGCTTTCCGCCCTGTTAGAACTCCCGCTAATTCCCGCCCTGTTAGAACTCCCGCTAATTCCCGCCCTGTTAGATCTCCCGCTAATTCCCGCCCTGATAGAACTCCCGCTTCCCGCCCTGTTAGAACTCCCGCTTATTCCCGCCCTGTTAGAATTCCCGCTTTCCGCCCTGATAGAACTCCCGCTAATTCCCGCCCTGTTAGAACTCCCGCTAATTCCCGCCCTGATAGAACTCCCGCTAATTCCCGCCCTGTTAGAACTCCCGCTAATTCCCGCCCTGATAGAACTCCCGCTAATTCCCGCCCTGTTAGAACTCCCGCTAATTCCCGCCCTGATAGAACTCCCGCTAATTCCCGCTCTGTTAGAATTCCCGCTTTCCGCCCTGTTAGAACTCCCGCTAATTCCCGCCCTGTTAGAATTCCCGCTTTCCGCCCTGATAGAACTCCCGCTTTCCGCCCTGTTAGAACTCCCGCTCCTCACCTTGTTAGAACTCTCGCTTCCCACCCTGTTAGAACTCCCGCTAATTTAAATCCACTAATTCCCGCCCTGTTAGAACTCCTTTTTTTATTGCAACACACATACAAAAAACACACTACTTACGAAACAAAGACGAACACTACTTACAATACTATTACTACTTACAATACAATACTTCGTTACAATACGATTCTTGCACTACTTTGTTCCACAATTGGTTCTTAGGTATGCACCTATGTAGTTAGAAAATTACAGTTTAAAACAGGTTTCCACTTAGCCTCAAGCATCTTCAGATTATTATATTTTGCAGCAATGAGACGTTCGGTTTTATATTTTCTTTTAACTAGTTCTTTATAGGAAGAGAAAAAAGGAAGACTATTATTTCTACGACAGTTCCATAAATGTAGCTTACCTAAAACAATTAAATAATTAAACAAAAGACATTTAGTATCTGTGACACCGATTAAAATAGTTTTTAACTCGAGTTTCCTTTGTTCTTTGGATATAGAGAGCCAATAAGATTCAAATTCACCCCAAAATGCACGCGAGTGAACGCAGTGAAAAAATAAATGATCAATTAATTGTTTCCCGAGAAGTGTTACAAAATAAAATGTTATTCAGTATTTTGAACTGAAAACATTGCACAAATGTTTCACAGATACAAGATTTTATTAATGAAAAAGCCTTTTTTGTTTCCACATCATCTAAAGAAAATTTTGATTTCAACTGTATGAAACCTCTGGACTCTGTCGCCTTATTGGATATTAGGAGACCAAAGAAATCTTTACACTTACTTAACACTGGATTGAAAATTTTGTCACCGATTTGAAATTGCAAAGATCTAACATGATCTTTATTAATTTCTCGGCTTAGAATTCTCAAATGATTTGGTACAGCGCAACGAACACCAGTCCAGGTCAGAAAGTTGGAATCTCTTAAACCGTTTTGTTTTGCAAAATTAAAGGAGTCCGTATTACTGAAATCAAATCTTAAATCGCTTATGAGAAAAATATTTGCGCTATTATAATTATGATAATATATGGGTTTACCGTTAACTCTAAAGCGCAAGCTTCTTAAGGAATTTTTAGAATCTTAACTTAATTAATTCAATTTATATTTGTAAATACGATTTATATTTATGATCATAATGTAATTAGTTATTTTTCGATTATTCTTGTTAGTTAGTTTTAATTGGCTGTGTTTTCACGAGGCGGTTTTTCTCGCTTAACATTCCTGTAGATATATTTTCTTTTGTTAAGACAATAGAAAATTAGAACACAAAAGAACGACAATACAATGCCCTTCTTTGTTGTTTAATTGCCGACAAGCTTAAGCGACCTGGTTTGCTCGCTCGTGAAAACACGGCCATTATCTTTGAAAAGCCCCTTTGGGGAAAGGTAATAAAGTATGTATGTATGTATGTAATATTATGATTGTTCCAAATGATGGCTTTGCAAGAATTAACAACATCAAATTTGGAACGAAAATCTGACCACCATTGTAACAACTCTTTATAAAATATTGTGGAAAAGTTATAATCATTAATATTATAATCACAGTAAAAAAAGTCTCCACCAAAAGGCTTTAATAAATGTAAAAAATAAGCTTTCCAGGGATAAAAATCGTCGTTTAGGAATCTTCTGATCCATGAAAGTCGGAGTGACATAATTGACGTTGTAAGATCAGTTACGTTTAAGCCAACAAATTGGACATCATTTATTGCCACCGTCCTGGTGATTTTATCCGGACCCTTCCAAAGAAAATTATATATGATTGTTTGAAAAGACTTTATGAACTCTGTACGAGAAGGAAGAATTGACAAAATATATGAGACTTTAGGAAGTAATAAACTCTTAACAATTGTGACTTTACCAAACAAGGAGACCCTAACCCTAACCCTAACCCTAACCCTAACCCAACCCTACCCTAACCCTAACCCTAACCCTAACCCTAACCCTAACCCTAACCCTAACCCTACCCCTACCCCTAACCCTAACCCTAACCCTAACCCTAACCCTAACCCTAACCCTACCCCTACCCCTACCCCTACCCCTACCCCTACCCCTACCCCTACCCCTAACCCTAACCCTAACCCTAACCCTAACCCTAACCCTAGAACTCCTGCTAATTCCCGCCCTGTTAGAACTCCCGCTATTCCTTTAATCGTTAATCTTTAATCCGCTTATTTCCGCCCTGTTAGAACTCCCGCTAATTATTTTAATCTTTAATCTTTAGTCTGTTAGTTCTTTTAATCTTTTGCCCTGTTAGAACTCCCGCTAATTCCCGCCCTGTTAGAACTCCCGCTTCCGCCCTGTTAGAACTCCCACTTCCCCGCCTAGCCTGTTCCAAGCATTCAGGTATTGGGAAAGGCGCGAAGAAAAGCGAGCGAAAAAAAAAGCGGGGAGATTGGGGAGAGGAAGCGATTTTTCGCTCGCTTTTCTTCGCGCCTTTCCCAACTATTCACGGTTTTCCCACTATCTGAACGCCTGGAACAGGCTACTTCCCGCCCTTATAGAACTCCCGCTTCCAGTCCTGTTAGAACTCCTGCTAATTCCCGCCCTGTTAGAACTCCCGCTATTCCTTTAATCGTTAATCTTTAATCCGCTTATTTCCGCCCTGTTAGAACTCCCGCTAATTATTTTAATCTTTAATCTTTAGTCTGTTAGTTCTTTTAATCTTTTGCCCTGTTAGAACTCCCGCTAATTCCCGCCCTGTTAGAACTCCCGCTTCCGCCCTGTTAGAACTCCCACTTCCCCGCCTAGCCTGTTCCAAGCATTCAGGTATTGGGAAAGGCGCGAAGAAAAGCGAGCGAAAAAAAAGCGGGGAGATTGGGGAGAGGAAGCGATTTTTCGCTCGCTTTTCTTCGCGCCTTTCCCAACTATTCACGGTTTTCCCACTATCTGAACGCCTGGAACAGGCTACTTCCCGCCCTTATAGAACTCCCGCTTCCAGTCCTGTTAGAACTCCTGCTAATTCCCGCCCTGTTAGAACTCCTGCTAATTCCCGCTCTGTTAGAACTCCTGCTAATTCCCGTCCTGTTAGAACTCCTGCTAATTCCAGCCCTGTTAGAACTCCTGCTAATTCCCGCTCTGTTAGAACTCCTGCTAATTCCCGTCCTGTTAGAACTCCTGCTAATTCCAGCCCTGTTAGAACTCCTGCTAATTCCCGCCCTGTTAGAACTCTTGCTAATTCCCGCCCTGTTAGAACTCCTGCTAATTCCAGCCCTGTTAGAACTCCTGCTAATTCCCGCCCTGTTAGAACTCCTGCTAATCCCCGTCCTGTTAGAACTCCCGCTAATTCCTGCCCTTTCCTCTCTCGCCACCTATTCTCCCGGGCTACCGATCCATTGTCCCCCACATTTTTTAAAATGGATTATCACCTTTGGAACTCCACCAGAGCAAAACAAAGTCTGTGCATCTGAAAAACGAGAGAGAAAATAGTTAGACAATTGCAACAAATCTTCATACAGATATAATTCTGACCAGACAGAAATTTAAACAATCGGCAATTCCTCGTGGAATTATCTGAGCACACGAACCCTTTCCGATTCTCGAGGTCCAATCTGAAAATGGCATCAGACAGACCGACAGATGTAGAGTAAGCTTAAACGTGAACCTGCGGTATAAAAGGGCAAAGCCCCACGACGAATCTAATGAGCAAGAATAATAGATTTTGCTCATTTGCATGAGTTGGACAGTCCAGCCCCCTTTTATATCGCGGGTTTGGCTTTAAGAGGAAAATCACGAAAAAAAAGTTGGCTCACTAAACTACAACACGGGATGCAGTTTTAAGAGTTTATAGATATATACAAAAATTTTCATTTCAATTTAGCAAGGTGTAACACAACTACGGTAGCAGTGCGTAGCATCAGAAGTGACATTCTTGACTGCCAAACTTGAATCATCGAAAGGGTGGCTTTAAAAGTGAAATTATACACATACTATCAGGGATTTCGGTGAATTCTCCAACTGGCCACGCCACTGGACTGTCAATGCCCCGAGCTTGCAAAAGAAATCCTTTGAAAGTCTTGTTGTTTGATCCTGTGATATTCACTGTGAGATTCATGCCAGCGGTGTAGGAATAATTGGACACAGAGATGATGAAAGGAGCTGCCCCTGATTGCGGCTGATTTTCCCCATGAGAAGGAGCCATGTTTTCGCACCTACTCAGTGGTGGGCCTGTAGAAAAGGCCCACAACTGGGACATGCGTAGAAGCAGAAGAAACGTGAGCTGAAATGAACAAATTATTGAAATGTTAAACCTATAAAATACAAGCGAATCCGCAATCATCCTCGTCCCCAGGGTTTTCTCGGTTTTCAATATGGCGGCGGTCATCCTGGCAAACGATCAAACGGCCGAGAAGACCCTGGACAAGGCTTGTAAAATACTCCAAGAATCATGGCGTGTTTCCCTGAGTGAGTATACCCTGAGTGAGTATACCCTGAGTGAGTATATTCTGAGTGAGTATACCCTGAGTGAACAACAAACAAACTGAAATGTCTTCGTTTCATTTGAAAAACGGTTTCAGATTCAGCCAGGAAACCACCAAACATGGCTACCAATCACTGGAAATGATCCCTGAAAACAAAGACGGCTATCAATCACTGGAAATAACCTCTGAAAACAAAGACGGCTACCAATCACTTGAAATAACCTCTAAAAACAAACACAGCTACCAATCACTGGAAATAACCTCTGAAAACAAACACAGCTACCAATCACTGGAAATAACCTCTGAAAACAAAGACGGCTATCAATAACAACAACAACAACAACAACTTTATTTAAACTCGGATTAAGAGTAGCTCGAAAGAGCTAATATCTCCGAGTATACAAATTGAACATGACATTGTTATGTTATTCTCAATCACTGGAAATAACCTCTGAAAACAAACACGGCTACAAATCACTGGAAATAACCTCTGAAAACAAACACGGCTATCAATCACTGGAAATAACCTCTGAAAACAAACACGGCTACCAATCACTGGAAATAACCTCTGAAAACAAACATGGCTACCAATCACTGGAAAGAACCTCTGAAAACAAACACGGCTACCAATCACTGGAAATAACCTCTGAAAACAAACACGGCTACCAATCACTGGAAAGAACCTCTGAAAACAAACACGGCTACCAATCACTGGAAATAACCTCTGAAAACAAACACGGCTACCAATCACTGGAAATAACCTCTGAAAACAAACACAGCTACCAATCACTGGAAATAACCTCTGAAAACAAACATGGCTACCAATCACTGGAAATAACCTCTGAAAACAAACACGGCTACCAATCACTGGAAATAACCTCTGAAAACAAAGACGGCTATCAATAACAACAACAACAACAACAACTTTATTTAAACTCGGATTAAGAGTAGCTCGAAAGAGCTAATATCTCCGAGTATACAAATTGAACATAACATTGTTATGTTATTCTCAATCACTGGAAATAACCTCTGAAAGAAAAAAAACAGCTAATAATCACTGAAAATAACCTCTGAAAACAAACACGGCTGCCAATCACTGGAAATAACCTCTGAAAACAAACACGGTTGCCAATCACTGGAAATAACCTCTGAAAACAAGGTAGATTCGGCATGTACCGGTCACATATAACGTAAACCAAAAGGAACAAAGAACGACAATAATACAAATGCAAAACAAGACCAAAAATACCAATCACGGGAAATAATTAACCTCTGAAAACAAACATGGCTGCCAATCACTGGAAATAACCTCTGTAAACACCACTTCATTGTGTGTCACGCGACAAAATACTCCACTATTCTTGGAAATAGTGAACTTCTAGGGGGTCTGTGGGGGGTCTGTAGGGGGTCTGTGGGCATGCCCCCCCCCCCCCCCCTTCGGAATAATGCCAATGGAAATATTGAAATTTTTGGCATACTGTAGACTCCGGACTGGACTTGTAAAACGAGGACTTGTAAAACTAGTCCAAAATGCGTTAATATTTCCCTTTATTGAGACGAGTATCAACGTAGCATTAACATCGCGGGTGGTATCGATATTTTGGTTAAGGAACGTCGTAAAACGAGGACCTGTAAAGCGCGGACTAGTAAAAGTGTATATTTGTGGTAAAATTTGAGAGAGAATTTTACTTGGTACTCTGAATTTGAGACAGTTAAAAACGCCGAGACTTGAAGCCTTTCCATTTTACGAGCCCGAGAATTTTGAGATGAGTCTAATAAAAAAGCTTTTCACATTTTTGCGTTCTGTACAAGTTTCAAAATAACCAAGGACACGATTTTAGCGACTCAGAGTTGCAAATTTTGGAATTTGAGATACCAAGCGCGAATTGTTTTTGAAAACAAAAAACACAAAAGGCCAAAGGAAAGTTCTGCTCCCCGGTCGAGCTCTTATTTGCATCTGTTTACTTTGGATTATAAGCCTTGCCAGCTGCACGAGCTAATAAATTCTCCAGTTATGGGTTTTGAGTTTAGATATTATTATACGTTCTTTATACGTTTTAAAAAGTGAGATAAAACTGAGTGGCTAGAACTTTCCGATCCATGTTAAATATATTTTGAATGGGAACACCCCAGTGTCTGCGTCATCAATATAACGGCCCGCAATTGCGCGCGTTGTAAAAATGCCTCATCGCGAGCGTAAATGTGGATTATTTTGATGGCTCTGCCAGGTTTCAGAAGTTTAAACTGCAAATTGAAGGCAGAATATTAAAATGTATTAGAATTATGCTTTTAGAGATTTGGTACAACTTATCTGTCGCAAGAATTTGCATCATATATAATCAACTCCCATCCCTTGACCGCGAGAGGTCGCCAGTTACGCCATGGTCACAGCCAGATAAAGATTAGAAAGCTGAATTCTAAAGCATATTTTGCTTATGTCACGGTCTAGTAGACAGATGAGCGCATTATAGGTAATCACATTATAGGTTTGTTTTAACTTTACGAAATCGCCTCCATGCTCTTCTCGTGAATCTATGTTATGGGGTGTTATGTAATTTTTTGGCGATTTTTGGGTATGTTTGGGAGGAAATAGTTTTTCTCAATGGATTTGTAAAATTGAGAGAAGGCAGAAATATTGAACATTTAATGTATTTTTAAACTTAGAATTTGAAGTCAATAATTGGATGAACACCAAAATAGTAGGCTGGAAACCAAAGCACTCTCTCATGATGGCAGACTGTCTTCTTTAATTACATATCATTTCATAAAATTCACCTAGAATACCCCCTAATAGCGGAGCTCTTCCTATACTCATAGAACCTATGCCCGTCATTATTCATGGTCATGGCTAGCGGAATGTTTCGCGGGCGGCGTCTGTACATGTGTGTCCGTGCGTTGGGCAGGGCTAATTCGCGGGCGCGTATGACGGCGCAAAACATTTGCGTGTGACGCCACACAACATTCGGGATCTTAGGAATTTTGAAACCAAACCGAGGCTTTGTTTTTCGCGCGGGTACACAGCCGTCAGCTAGGTAAACACTTTTTCTTTCGCTGTGTTTAGCGGAGAAGTAAAGACGTTATTTCCCTGAATTTTTCGCTGTTTGCTACTCAAGACGGGGATACTAATTATGATACTCGGAAGCCGCTTTAGTGGACTGAAAGAAGAGCTTCAGGGATAAAATCTTGCTTCGAGGAACTTTATACGTTTTTATCAATGCGGGGAAATGCTTATTACGGATTTCAGAACCAAAGAAGCGGAGATTTAAAGCTGTTATAACAAATTGACGTTAAATTGTTGGAAATAAAGTCTAAATTAAAAATTTTTAAAAAACAGGTGCACATATAATTTTAGGGTACAAAAAAATGGATACGAATATCGCCTATTTTCGCTTTTAAATTTCCCGCGCGCCACCATTTTGAATATTTATGATGTGTTACGGTTGTTTAATTGTTGTATACACCAAATTGAAGAAACGCTGTCGGGTGAAAAGCATAAACCATGAACGATGCGACCCAAAGGTTTACTGGGAAATTGGATAAATTAATCTTCGTTTCTGTGACAGAATACACATGATAGAGGGTGGTAAAGGGTTTTTTCGTGAGCCGTGAAAGGCCTTTTTTTCCCCCGTGAATTGTGAAATGGCTATTTTTTTCCTCGTAAAACGTGATTTGGTTACATAACCCGTAAACCGTGAATCGACTTTTTTTCATGAGCACTGCAAAATGACTGTTGTTTTTTCTCGTGAAATGCTACTGTAAACCGTGATTCTTTCTTCCTCCCAAAACATTATCCAGTAAGGACCAGTAAGCGTTTAACTACGCTGGTGGTAAATTGCGTGTCGAATGCATGACCGTGACTGATGGTCATTCTGGACCCCAGATCACTCTACGAGGTTAGGTAATTTTACACAACATCAGCAAAACAAAGGACTCAGCTTTCTTTTTACATCAGGAAGAACGAGGAGTGAACGGTCGATGAAGACAACAAACAAAGCTGTACTTTGGATGTAATTTAATTAGCAAAAAGTAAGGAATTTTTTTTCGTGAAATGGCCATTTTATTCTCCGTGAAACGTGAAATGACAATTTTATTTTTCGTGAAACGTGATCTAGACCCCCCTTTACCACCCTCATGATATTAACACACGATGCATAAATCATGCTCTAAAATGTCTCAAGCAAAGAAAGCATCTTGATTATCGAGAAATGGAATATTACTCAGCTTGCCAATGCTGCCTACCCATAATCCCATTCAGTCTCATCGTTCATGGTTTCTGCTTTTCACGGGTCAACGTTTCTTCAATTTGGTGTACAAAGGTACTTCGATTCTTAACAATAGCGGCAACCGTAACACGTCATAAATATTCAAAATAGAGGCGCGCGGGAAATTTAAAAGCGAAAAGAGGCGCTATTTATATACATTTTATTTGTACACTACAATTATATTTGCACCTGTTCTTTTAAAAATTGTTAATTTCGACTTTATTTTCAACAATTTAACGTCAGTTTGCTCTGACAATGGCGGTTACATTTTTCGATGGGAATTTATGTTGCTATCAATCTGTGATTGACTTTTTCTTTTTGTTCTTGTTAGTTTTGGAGAATTGTTTTTAAAACGTGCTTAAATTCAGTTGTATCGATTTCTTGAATTTCATCGAAGGCAGCTCGAACTCGATGCGCTATAAATGGTACGCGTTTTGCTTTTAAACATAAACTAATGGAGATTTGAATAAAATTTTTTGATAGAAGATTGTGTTGTCCATTTTTATGTGTTCGTTCATTCATTACATAGACTGAAAAGCGATTTTATGTAAACAAAACAAGACTTGGATTGTATAGTTCTATCTTCACTCGCGTCGCCTTATTCAAATATGTTTGTGTGTTTTTGCAATTTTGATTTCTAAATCAGTTTCTCCGGCAATTTTTGACAAGCAACAAGTGTATTTTATTCGGAAAGTAGTCGTACTAGATATTCTAGACGGAGAAAAAGTTTTTTGTGAACTTTTGTACGGTCTAAATGTACTGTGCAGACGGTAGCGTAATACTGTTTTTGAGGAATGCTAAAATTGAAAAATAGCCCGGTCATCAATCTTAATTCTTGTGCTTCCGACCTTTCACTTTAGTTAAGTTTCACCTCAGTTAAGCTTGTTCAGAGAGCGACGCTGTTAGGCTCAGCATATCTATATATATTAGACTATGAGCAGTCTCTCTTCCCAGCTTAGTCCGTCGAGCGAGAAACGAAAAAAACATTAGCGAGCGGATAATGGTCGCGCGAAACTGGGGGCGAGGCAGGCGCGCGGGAAAAGAGAGTCTCTCTTTTCCCGCGCTCCTGCCTAGCCCCCAGTTTCGCGCGGCCATTATCCGCTCGCTCATGTTTTTTGAGTCGTGCCTTGGCTTCGAGCCAAGGCGACGACTATATAAATTGGGCAGAAAAAAAGTTGGGATTTTCAAGTGGTTTATAGCCTGAGGCGAAGTGTTAGTGACGTCATATCAGTTGATATAGCAACTTCAAGCTCATGGATGATTGGATTTATTTACAACATAAGAAAAAGGAAAATGACGAAACGAAACATATCAAGTAAAAGGAAGTTACATTATTGCCGGGTTTGGCGAGAGTTCCATTCGATAACGATTTCGTTTTCTTTCTTTTCGAGCAACAGATAAATGGAAGTATTAAGTTGAGCTTTCATGCAATAGTGATTGCGAAAGACTGATTAAAGATTTCAGATGACGTACAGTGTAGTAACATTCGTGACAGATCACCTAGGGTGACCGGAAAAGCGACTGTACATGCACAGGGAACCCAAACGCTTTATTAGCTATAACAAAATATTGTTATAGCTAATAAAGCGTTTGGGTCCCCTGTGGTACATGTAAACAAATCATAAAAATGAACATATTGAATTAATTCTCGTACCTTAGGGGCACTTACAAGACCCTTAAAGCTTCTTAAAGCACGACTTCACTACTCGGAGAGTTGTTGTTCTTGTTCGTTTCTCGCTCGACGGACTAAGCTGAGAAAGAGAGACTGCTCGTCGTCTAACCCCCTAAAGTTATGAGGTTGTGTGACCAACCACCTCACGTGTTATGTCACGCACATCAGCGTAGTATTTGAGTTTAATATTGAGTAATCACTGATAATGACATAGAACAACAACAACTGGGTTACTGTAGTTAATTCAGTGTACGCAGCCTTTGGAATACATGTAATAAGTAATGTGTAAAAATAAATAAGTTGTCGACTAGTGATGTAGAGTAAGAGCGTTTGACTTGTCAACTGCCTTCGTATCCTCGTTCCGGCACGTCATACTTGTAATACCCTTTATCGCTTTGATAAATTGAAAGAAACAATCATAACTGTAAAATATTCCACAGTTTGGGGTTCAACTATTTTGCTGTGTTTACAGACGACTAGGTAATAACACAACGAGAAAGTGCAAGTATTTACGTCCATTCCTTTAATTTAACACGTACGATTTAACAATGATGATCGGTGAGAATATAAACATACAGAAAAATTAACGACCACGGCTGGTCAATTATTTGCTTTCTGTTGTTGTTAACATTCTACTTGATAAAGATTATGACTTGCCTTCGGTCGTTTCGGTGGTTTCGGTTGTTTCGGCGGTTTCGTTTCGGTCGTTTTATTTCGGTGGTTTCGTTTCGTTGTTTCGGGTTTTTAATAGTACACACCCTCTCTGCAGGGAAACATAACGCCCGGCCGAACGTTCACGAAGTTGCAAAAAATTCCATTTAACATCTCGTAAAACATCTTAACATCCATAGTGTTACCACCCTTGGACTCGTTTCTCGAAAGTCCGATTTCGTGCTCGGAAAGCTTTTTATGATCGCAATGTTTACATAAATGTGAAACGGCTAATCAAGTCAGGCTGCTTTGCGGACAAACAACAACACCACCGTTATACAGATTCTGATTTTTAAAATTAGCTCCGAGCCCGAAAAGTTAACGAGTCTGATGATTTCAACCAAAGCTTCATTAAAATATTGCTTCTTGCATACAGAGATCGAAGCAACCGATCGAACAGCGCCAAAGCAGTGAACGTTAAGCTGTGTTTACGGCCGGTTGCAGCTTTCAGCTCTTGTTTGTTTTTCACAAATTATCCTAATCAAAATATCTTCTAATGAAAATTACGTTTAAAAATTACCTCTAACATGGAGTTCATGGTGCTTTTCTGTCTCGGGCACTGTATAATGTTTGCAAGAGCGAAGGGTGTGATTGCTTCAATCCGCTGATCAATATTGAACTGTCACGCTGCTTAGGCAAGCGTGACATTCGAACCGCTCTTTCCAAACTGTTTATAAGTAGTAGTTGTAGTCGTAGTAAACTTTATTTTAAGTGTCAGAGTATTTAGCTTACTTGCTTACTAGCTTACTAAGATGAGTTTAAAATTTACAACTGTTCATCATCTAAAATTTTTACATTTAAAACGTGATATAAAATAATTGATCAATATACAAGGTCATTAAAAATATGAATTAACTTACGCTGAGATAAGTTTACAATTTACATACTTACAAAAGACGACTTAAGCAGTGCATATGTTACAATTGACACACCCATCCTCAATCAATAGGCCATTTCCGAGTTGTGAAAAAACTAATTTTCACATGAAAGGTTGTGCACCAAACCTCACTCTGATAACGAGACAAAAAGCAACTCGGAATTTGCTGTACGTGCTTGAAATAAAATTAAATTGTGTTTACAACCGGGGGGGGGGGGGGACTCTGCAAATTTTTGGCTGGGGGTGTGCCGCTGGGACTCTGAGACCCTTAATCTATACTCCCGGATTTTCGCAAAGAACTTATCAAGTTTGCGAATCGACAAACATCTCGTATAAAAACATCTTAACATCTATAGTGTTACCACCCTTGGAGTCGTTTCTCGAAAGTCCGATAACGTTTCGTGCTCGGAAAGCTGTTTTATGCGCGCAATATTTACATAAATATAATATATTACATTAAGATCCAATTTTGGGGGTTTTGACAGCTAAACAAGTCAGGCTGCTTCTCTTGTGGACTAACAACAACACCACCATTACACACATTCTGATTTTTAAGTTAACGAGCCTGACGATTTAAACAAAAGCTTCATTAAAATATTGCTTCTTGTATACAGAGATCGCAGCAACCGATCGAATAGCGCCTCAAAAGCAGTGATCGTTACGCTGTGTTTACGACCGGTAGCAGGTTTAAACAAAAAAAAATCGACGCCATCGTCTTGTTTGTTTTTCACAAATTATCCTAATTAAAATATCTTCTAATGAAAATTACGTTTAAAAATTACCTCTAACATGGAGTTCATGGTGCTTTCTTGTCTCGGGTACTGTATAATTTTCGCAAGAGCGAAGGGTGTGATAGCTTCAATCAATGATCGATATTGAACTGTCACGCTGCTTAGGCAAGCGTGACCTCCGATCTCCCCGCCCCCCTTTCTTTTCTGTGTTTGCTGTACGTGCTTGAAATAAAATTAACCTTGTCACGCTGTTCAGGCAACTGTTATCAGGCATCTATGACAGCTCGTCTTCTATTTTTTTGTATCTGCTCTCTTTTGCAATTCTGTATATCTTTATTTCAATTCGGGTTTAGAGTAGCATTTCTGTTAGTATTCTCTAAAAAGAGAATCATACAATACCGTCTATGACGATATGCTCTCACTGCATATCGTCAATAGACACACCCAACTTCTTTCCGGCGGGTAATCTGGTGCGATAAGTGGATAACACACAACAGTATATTTATACGTCAGAGAGAGCTCACAGCTACAAATAGGGCTCGTCACGTAATCTTTCCTCCCCCACGACGAGACGAGCCCTAAGAACGTCTGCGTGGGAGGCTACAAAAGTGCGAGTTGCCAAATTTTGAAAATTCAAGATTTGGCAAAATTCCAACAGTTGGCTGGCCAAATCTTGAATTTTCAGAATTTGGACTGTCAAATATTGAACTTTCAAGTTTTGGCAATACATGCAACTGCTAACTCGGCTTCTGAATGCTCGCCATTACAACTCACGACGGCTAACTCACCGGTGGACCCCTCGCGCCCGTATGTCCCCCCCCCCCCCATCAAAAAGTAATTACTCCAAACTTAATTGCTCCGAGCAGAACATCAGAACTTGTTTTGTTTGTTGTGTCGAACACTAACTCAGAAAGCGTAAATAACAAAACACCAGGGGGGGGGGGGGCTCCCATATAACAATGACGGGGGTTCTCGTTGAAAATTTTCGAAAAACACCCTCTTAAAGGTACCACGATCCCAATTAAAAAGTGAAAGACGTTCTCTGGTTAAAAATGTTTAAAAAACTATGAGCTTTCGACAACCGTCCTGTTGTCTTCAACGGAGAAAGCGAATGAGCATAGATAATAAAAAAGTTAAAATTACAAAAGCTAAAAAATGACAAAAGCGAAAGAATGTAAAAACTAAGGGCCTGTTTATATGGAGGCCCTGTTAGGGTAAATTCCGACAGGCGACACGGCTCTGAAACGGCGACATGAAGGAGTTAAAATGACGACGAGCGACGAGCCGCTCACGCGATTTTACGACAGCGACAAAGAGAAAAAGCGAAATCGACAGCGACATTGGCGTTTTAAAAATAAGACAGCGACTTGCAGGGTATTCGGGCAAAAGAAATTGTATTTTACAATAAAGACCAATAAAGTTAAACTTTCTTTGAGTCTTGACAGTCCTGTGTGTCATCTGACCATCTTCTGTCATCTCCTCTTCTCATTTTTCATATCACGTCAAGATGTCTTCGATAGTGGCCGCTTTGGACGAAATTCCGACAGCGACATGCGAACCTTCCGAAATTGCGACGTGAGAAGGTTTGAAGCTCAGACGGGGGACATAAGCACCCCCCTAACAGGGCCTCTATATGGTCTCGGTTACCCGAGACAACCCTCCCCCCGAGAATACCCTGGCCGAGCTGACTTTTCACTTATTTCTTTGAAAAATTCAACCAACCGTTTACATGAGAATCGCGAACTCGTCTCGGGGGCGAGACAACTCGGTTGGGCGAGTTATCTCGCCTCGGCAGGTAGGGTAACCCTGGCAGGTGGGCCGGGGCAACTTTGTGATCCTTTGTCTCACATAAACACTTTGGTTCGCTTACGCGGGGCAACTCACGGCTAGCCTGCATGGCTGGCGGTTTTTTTGCGCGTGATGCTGAATTCGCGTGCGGCTACGATTGTAGTTTCGAGCGGCTTCGCCACGCGAAACTCGAAACTCGCGGCTTCGCCGCTCGTGAATTATCGCGCGCGCCAACAAAAAAAACGTCGCGGCTTCGCCGCTCGCGAATTATCGCGCGCGCCAACAAAAAAACCGCCAGCTACGCAGGCTAACTCACGGCGTTCTAAGTATCATGTAGCCAATAACAATGGATCCAGACTTCATTGTAACGGAGGGGGAGAGGGGGACAGGGGGAGGGGGAGAGAGGGGGGAGGAAGGGGGGTGCATAAGGGTGGAGGGGGTGGGTGGACGAATGAAAATGATAGAGACTAAACAAATATGCATATATTTTTTGGCACGGCAAGAGAAGGCCCCGGGCCCCTCGTTTAGTTCCGAAGCAGCATGATATGGTCACTTCATCTCAACCCCAGTACCTACATACCAAACGGACATCAATTGTTAAGAGTGTGCGGTAGATCATACCTTACCCAACAAGTACACTTGTACACAGTTTATACACTGAATAAGGAATCATCCACTTGCAAAAACGCAATAAGATTTATTTCTCAATGAAGATCTTACGCTAGCTTAACATTCGGAAATAACAATTAAAAAAAATGTTACAGTGACTCCACAACTACCACAATACAATATATCACATCGCTATTTCTATTCTATGCAACTACTGGCGCGGGTTTCCGAGGAGTCTCCATCTGTGATCAGCCAATAAAAAAAGGTCAAAAGCAATCTGCGAGATTGGATTTGTGTGCTGGACATGACTGAGAGCTCAGTCAATTTTTTATATACGTATAATAAAAAGCAACCGAAGGCTTAGTCAAAACAATTTCACTGACAAATAAGTGGTAAACAAGGGCACAGTCACTCCGATGGATTGCTTTCTTGATCTCTCACCGTGGTTAACGTTAGGGTTAGAGCTAGTAGGGACATCAGTACGGACATCAGTACGGACATCAGTAGGGACATCAGTACGGACATCAGTACGGACATCAGTAGGGACTTCATTTTCATCTACCGCAACCTTCTCTGGACTTGTTATAGGCGTCATAGTGTGTTTGCCTATTATGTCTCCATCTTTCAAAAAGAAAAGGAAAATATAAACATACTAAATTCCGAATTAATGGTCCGAAGGCCACCAGATTTTAAGTTTCGCAAGACGAAGACTGTTAATACACCAAATGCAAATATGGCCGTCCAGCAATTTTTTGTTTGGATAGGTTCTCAAGAAAAGAAACGCAATTGAATAATGATAAAGATTAGGTCAAAATAAGTCATTGTTTGCATTTACAAGGCCATATTCTTATTTTAGGAGAAATAATAGGCCATCAAATTTTGGGAAAAACATGAAAGCGAGGCTAGTCAGGATAGAATGTCTTTTCTCATACAAATGCTTAAAATTTCAGTGAGCCATAACTTTGCAACCGTTAAACCAAAAACAACAACAAACTTTACAAGATGATACACTTAGCAGCACTTGTTTAAGTGATATCATTAATTTCTCTGAAAAGTTGGCCAAACAAAAAATTGCCTGGCGGCCATATTTGCATTCGGTGTATTATCAGCCATTAAATCCATAAAGTTAGGTTAAACTGTGCTCAAATGGAAAGTTTCCAGGATAAATGGAGTTTCTTGAAAGGTTATCCAACACAAAACCCAGGTATATGTCAATGCTAAGATCACTTGTACAGTCGTTTCTTACCCTTTTGCGCATATATTCCATGTTGCGTTTCGTTTTCCATTCTATTGTCAGTCTCTCGTAATTTGTGGGTCAAGAGAAGATCTTGACTCACTCGTCCCCGGGCCCTCTCCCCTTCCAAAATGGCTGGGCGAGCACGGAAAACACAAGAGGCTAACAAAATGCTCCAAGAATCGTGGAATTTTTTATCACGTGACACGTGGTAAAATGCCATCTCTGGAGCATATTTGCAGTGATTGGCAGTCAAATTTGTTTTACTGCAATCTAGAATCCAGTCTCAAGCGGAACGAAGACATTTCATCCTAGATTCTCAGAAGGATTTTAGCAGCCGCCTGACCGCCATTTTGAAATCACAGAGGGCCTGGTGACGATCTTCCAGCGTCTAACTACTTTACTTATACTTGAATTTCCACCGCGGTCAAACGTCCGAGGCGTTTTTCGTTTTATTTAGTGGGATTTTATTTAATATTAAATGGAAATATGGGCAAGGATGTATAAAAGAACAGTTGACGTTACTATCTTTTAATTTTTCTCAAAATGATGAGCTTTTTTAAGTTGAAAACTGACCAAAACTGTTTGCGCCTGATCAAAATTATGTTGGCAAATGGCGCCGACAATTCTGCAGTTCACAGTTTTTAAACGCTTAGAACTTTTTTTGGTAAACTTTCAAAACGTTTGGTAAATTGACAGTGTATTGTAAATATATTACATGAATTCGGGGGCAAGACGGCAACTACAACTACAACTACACTGATCACGTACTCATGGGTCCACTCGCATACACCAGATACCATGCTTTCGTTAGGTCCACCATGTTGGAAGCTTGCTTCTTTCTTTTGAAACTACAATTGATAAACAAGAAATAGCATATAACTAGAAAATAATACATGGATGCGCGGAATATCGAGTTGAAGCACAGGTAGCCCAAGGTATATGTGTCACAGTAACGGTCACTGTGACACAAATAGCTTGGGCTACCTGTGGTTGAACACTGGAAGAGAAATTTCATATCTCTAAGCAGCCATTTTTTATTTATTATGTAAACGACACGAAGTTTTAAGTAATTTTCCTGACGACGATGATTTCCGACGATTTCCGAAGACGTTGGAAAATTATCCCATGTACGAAAGTTGAACGAACGTTTCCAATCATTTTCTAAAATTTTCCGAACAACACCGAAGATTTCCGAGAAAGATCCGAAGAAGTTTCCATTGTTAACCAACACCTTTCAGCTCGTTTGACATTTAATAAGGGCAAACATGGCAGCTAACGTAAAGATCATGATTTTGATATCTTCACTCTTCACAGTGAAGAAATGTCGAGATATGATTTTTCCGAGGTAGGAGAAATCATTGTATTTCACTGTTTATATAACAACAACATATCTCAACTGCAAGCTAGACCTTCAATTGCTACAAGCTCAGTCCACTACATAAGCGCAGTTAAGTACAAGCTCTGAAAATGCTTAAATACAGAATACGACATGTGATTGACTTACCGACAGCTTACAATTCCGCCTTCTGATTTTGTGAATGTTTCAGTTATAGAAGGTTTCTAGAATTCAAAAATACATGTATGCATGTATGTATGTATATATAAATATACATGTATGCATGTATGTATGTATATATATATATATATATATATATATATATATATATATATATATATATATATATATATATATATAACAATGTATGATTACTCACAGTTGTTTCATATAGACTTTAATACAGTTCTGTTTCGTGGACCGATGTTGCGTCGGTCTACTCATCAGTTAAATTCTATATACACTGTAGCATAAAAGAGGTTTTATACATCAGTAATATGATCTAGACCGAAGCCGTTACAAAATTTAAACAAAAATGACAACAGAGAGAAATACATATGATTGGTCCTGAAAAATACGAAAGAGAGAGTTATATGATCCTGATCGAAAACGTTAAAAAATAAAACTAGGGGTACAATACATATAATTGGTTCTAAATGATGCGGTATAAACGATCAAAGCAAACCCAAAGAACAATAGAAACCTATATAAGTGTGGGATATTTCTAAAGGATTCGATTAAATTTAAGGAGAAACTTTCGCTTGTGCCTACAAGTGGATACAAGTTCATTGCGTTTATTAAGTGTTGCCATGTCTGGTTTATATAAAATAAAGAATTTCTCGGTGTTACAAAGGTTACACCGTTTTGTAAGGTTGCTATAGGGTTTGGCCTTGGCAAGGATTCTCCAGGAGATTGTAAAGTCTTTGTTTTGATCTTTCAGCTCCCAAAGATGTTTACTTAGTTCAGTGTCATTTCTTTTGCTTGTGTGCCTGAAAGATGCTTGATGGTTACGCCATCTCGTCTTGAACTCAGTGGCGGTAAGCCCGACGTACGTCTCTGAGTGTTCAGCGGTAGTAACGGTGGCTTGATAAACTACGTCCTTTACTAGGCATTCTCCATTAAGAGGGCACTTGCTTAGGTCTCTGCAGTTGCAGGCTTTGGGAGGGTTTCGCCCATCTGGAGTTGCATTTCGTTTTAGAATAGCTTTGTTGTGGCCATCAATGATATGCTTAATGTTAAGGGAACAACTGTAGCTGAGTTTGAGATTATTTCTGTTGAAAATTTTCCTTAATTTGTGGTTTGGTGGGAAATATTTTTTGATCAAATTAAGAAATTCTTTTCCTATGTTTGTTTGTACGTTTCTGCTGAATGGTGGGTTGAACCATATGATGTTTCTCTGCCTCTTTCTCTTTACAGTGTTTGTCGGTTCTGGCGATTGTTGCGGTGGTATGAATCGGAGGGTATGTGAATAGTATAGCCGCTTTTTCGGAGTGCCTCTTGGTAGGGTGGTGCTGCTTCATTGAAGGCTTCTTCATCTGAGGAGATTTCCGAGAGCCTCTTGTTAATTGCCTTAGGGATATTCTTTATTATGCATGGGGGGTGGTTAGATTTGCTGTGGACATAGAGCGGTGTAGTAGATGGCTTCGAGTACATATATATATGTCTATATATATGTACATATATATATATATACTTAACATGAATGAAGAAGACAAGATGTTTTGTTGTAAATCACCTATATTTCGACCAGGCACACCGGCCTTCTTCAGGGTGAGTGACCGTTAGTAACGTTAGTAACGGTCACTCACCCTGAAGAAGGCCGGTGTACCCGGTCGAAATATAGGTGATTTACAACAAAAAATCTTGTCTTCATTCATGTTAAGTATATTTTTATTATGAAGATCAAATCTTTACTCATTGGATGTTCGTGAGAAGACTTTATATATATATATATATATATATATATATATATATATATATATATATATATATATATTATCACAAGCAATTCTGGTACAGCCAACTAGCTAATAGCTATAAATTCAGCACTAGTTTAGCTCACTATACGTTGTTTTCTTCCTGACATTCATACAGACAAACCAAAGAAATTATCTCGGGCCAATCACATACAACAAAATTAAACCAATCAGAACTCGAGGCCAAAAATTCACACACAAACACTGTCAAGCGCGGAAAAAATGCTATCGATGCCAAACGCGGCAAAACATGCAACCGACGCGAAGCGCAGGACAAGTTACAACCGATGCCAAAGCGCGAAAACATACACGTGTGCTAGGGAGGGCTGAGTTGTATTTGATGACAAGAGGGACACAGTCATTGGTTTCGTTGGTCTTTATTCTTAGGCGTACGGGCACCTTTGGCCTTGGGGGGGGGGGGGGGGGAGGGCGGTAACCTTCTTGCCCGAAAAATGTACAGAATGCCCGAATGCGTGGGTGTTGAAATCGGGATACAAACGCACTCAAATTGCATGAAAAAAAACCGTTTACAATTCTTACGTCTAATGTTTTTTTAAGTAATGTAACTGTTATAATTCCAAAATAAGTTTTTTTTTTTAAGAAAACCTCGCACACTCAATGACCTCAATACAGACGATAGCAAGGCTATTTAGTCTATTCTGTCCCCTGAATGAGCGCTTCGCTGAGCATGATGTTGCGGAGATGACGGCCAGAATGGACGCGACCTTTGAGAACATTGGGGTCATTTAATAAAGGCTGTTTTCGTGCAATGCTTCTGTCAATGACTTCTGCAGCTGTTTTTATTGATCTCTCCACGTGTGCTGTCTTGAATTGACTAGACAGGCGTTGGTCTGCCTGGAGTAGCTCCTTGTCGAGGTTACAGTTCCTGGCAACCAGGTCAAAGCCATCACTGGTGGGCGATTTACTACTAAGGGTGATTATCCAGAGAGGTGAAAAATGTGTTGACACGATGGTAATCCTCTGTTTTCGATGGCGGAGAAGCAGTGCTGACGTTTCGGTTTTCCCCGAATAACGCTTGGAAGCGCGTTGATGGTTGTCGTCGTGGCACACGAGCGTCGTGGGATGAAAAATCCGATTCAGCAATCCATGATATCTTAACACTGATACATTCACACAGTCCCCGCACTGAGGTGAAGCTCTCCTCATTTCGGCAGCTTCGTTGGGTCACTAAGGTCAAATTGGCATTTTGCCTCGCCGTAATAACATCCACAGTCTTTCCCTGAAGGTAAGCACTCAGGCTGCTCGTATTTGATAAAATAATCTTCAAAACATACAGACCGAGGATGAACTGGAAATCACAGTTTCCATACAGAAGTGAGCGACTTTCTGAGTATGTTTTAGCGTCCGTATCGGTGGATAGTACTAGCAATATATACCTTCACTATTCGCTCGAGCTGTTGGTCGACGGCGTTCATCGCTTCCCACCGACATGACCATCTTGTTACCCTTTGAGACTTCAATGTCTTAAGCAAACTACCCTCTTCAGTCTCAATGTCTCCAAACAATAGCTGTGCTAGCTTCTAGAAAATTGTACAGGCTCCGGATTGTGCCAAGAGTATTTCGCAATGGTTCCTCTGTTGTCATGGTGTCTTGCATTGCCGAATTTAACAAGTGGCCATAACGGTGCACATAAATCGCGAGCGGAGAGCATTCTTTTATTCGCGCACTGAGTCCGTTATTTACACCACTCGTATTACTTGCACCGTCAAAGCATTCACCCACGATATTCTGGAGCTCTAACTGTAGCTTGTTGGTGACGTCCTTGACTAGTTGGTAAAGAGTGCCACCGTCTGTTGCTTTTGTTCCATGAAATCCAACAAATGCTTCTTTGTTACTGCCATTCGCCATATAACTAAGACAGATCGACACCTGCTCGTCTCGGCTTATATATCGGACGTTTCATCTATTATAATCCCGTACCAGCCGTTATCTCTTACATCATTACAGATAAGTTAAGTTATGAGGTCAGCAAAAATTTCCAGTAGCTTATTCTGGATGGTTGGCGAGGTCCATTGAGCGTGGTTTTGTAACTGAGTGTTCACTTCTCTTCCAGTCAAGGAATGTCTTTACATCGAAGGTGCAAAAGCTCTAGAAAATTACCCCTGTTGACATCTGACCTTTGTTCGAGGTTCGATCAATCCTTTGAGCGATATTTTGTTGGGCGGTGTAAAAAAGACATTCGATGATCACACGTAAAAACTCGCGATTGCGTTGGACGTACTTGCGATGCCCATCATACATGATGCTGATTATAGAAGAGGGTTTCCTCTGCATCTGGCGGTAATCCAGCCACTTTGTCATCGCCAGAGAGTGCGTCTCACTTTGATGATGTGTATGTGGTATTTTTTTTTCGTTTTCTCCCAAGTGCTGTTGCCCGAATCATGGGCGTTTTGCCCGAAATTTTCGAAACTGGAGGGGGGAGGGGGGTGGGGGGGGGGGGGCTGCCGCCCCCCTCGCCCCCCTGGCCCGTTCGCCTATGCTCTTCACTAGCAATTTCTGCGGTTCGTCAGATCTGTTTCCTAAAGTAGTTGATGTTGTGGTAGGTTACGAATCAACGTAATCTATTTCCGATTACCAAAAGCCTGCAATCAAGCCATAGGAAACTGGTAACGAACCTTTCTGATTTCCTACAACACTTGGTTTAACTAATCGACATGCATATACTGTGTACCAATTACAAATACAGTAGATTGTCACATGATGATTGACATGTTAAACTTACCGCGCTATAACCCTTATCAGCAACATAGTGATCCACAGTCACGTGATTATTGACATGTTATACTTACAGGAGTGGTCTTAGTAGGCGTGCCATAACCCTTATCAGCAACATAGTGATCCACAGTCACTTGTCCATAAACTTCAGCACAGATTAAGGCATCCGTTCCATCCTGAAAACAATGACATCACAAGAAGTACAATTAGTAAGAAAATAAGAGACAAACTAAAAACAGTTTACTTTCTTTTGTTCGCCTTTATTTCCTCACTACGTGCTTAAGACATGTATGATCCTTGCACTAATGGAAAACGTATGGACTTAGTAAAACACCTACAGCTCACCACGCACCTGCCTGTGCATTCACGTTACATCATCCAACTGGTCACAGCTCGCCACGCACCTGCCTGTGCATTCAGGTTACACCATCCAACTGGTCACAGCTCTCCACGCACCTGCCTGTGCATTCACGTTACACCATCCAACTGGTCACAGCTCTCCATACACCTGCCTGTGCATTCACGTTACACCATCCAACTGGTCACAGCTCTCCACGCACCGGCCTGTGCATTCACGTTACACCATCCAACTGGTCACAGCTCTCCACACACCTGCCTGTGCATTCACGTTACACCATCCAACTGGTCACAGCTCTCCACACACCTGCCTGTGCATTCAGGTTACACCATCCAACTGGTCACAGCTCTCCACACACCTACCTGTGCATTCCGGTTACACCATCCAACTGGTCACAGCTCGCCACGCACCTGCCTGTGCATTCCGATTACACCATCCAACTGCTCACAGCTCTCCACACACCTACCTGTGCATTCAGGTTACACCATCCAACTGGTCACAGCTCTCCACACACATGCCTGTGCATTCACGTTGCACCATCCAACTGGTCACAGCTCTCCACACACCTACCTGTGCATTCCGGTTACACCATCCAACTGGTCACAGCTCGCCACGCACCTGCCTGTGCATTCAGATTACACCATCCAACTGCTCACAGCTCTCCACACACCTGCCTGTGCATTTACGTTACACCATCCAACTCGTCACAGCTTTCCACGCACCTGCCTGTGCATTCAGGTTACACCATCCAACTGGTCACAGCTCTCCACACACATGCCTGTGCATTCACGTTGCACCATCCAACTGGTCACAGCTCTCCACACACCTGCCTGTGCATTCACGTTACACCATCCAACTGGTCACAGCTCGCCACGCACCTGCCTGTGCATTCAGGTTACACCATCCAACTGGTCACAGCTCTCCACGCACCTGCCTGTGCATTCACGTTACACCATCCAACTGGTCACAGCTCTCCATACACCTGCCTGTGCATTCACGTTACACCATCCAACTGGTCACAGCTCTCCACACACATGCCTGTGCATTCACGTTGCACCATCCAACTGGTCACAGCTCTCCACACACCTGACTGTGCATTCACGTTACACCATCCAACTGGTCACAGCTCTCCACGCACCTGCCTGTGCATTCAGGTTACGCCATCCAACTGGTCACAGCTTTCCACGCACCTGCCTGTGCATTCACGTTACACCATCCAACTGGTCACAGCTCGCCACGCACCTGCCTGTGCATTCACGTTACACCATCCAACTGGTCACAGCTCTCCACACACCTGCCTGTGCATTCACGTTACACCATCCAACTGGTCACAGCTCTCCACACACCTGTCTGTGCATTCACGTTACACCATCCAACTGGTCACAGCTCTCCACACACCTGTCTGTGCATTCCGGTTACACCATCCAACTGGTCACAGCTCGCCACGCACCTGCCTGTGCATTCAGATTACACCATCCAACTGCTCACAGCTCTCCACACACCTGCCTGTGCATTTACGTTACACCATCCAACTCGTCACAGCTTTCCACGCACCTGCCTGTGCATTCACGTTACACCATCCAACTGGTCACAGCTCTCCACACACATGCCTGTGCATTCAAGTTGCACCATCCAACTGGTCACAGCTCTCCACACACCTGCCTGTGCATTCACGTTACACCATCCAACTGGTCACAGCTCTCCACGCACCTGCCTGTGCATTCCGGTTACACCATCCAACTGGTCACAGCTCGCCACGCACCTGCCTGTGCATTCAGATTACACCATCTAACTGGTCACAGCTCTCCACACACCTGCCTGTGCATTCAGGTTACACCATCCAACTGGTCACAGCTCTCCACAGACCTGACTGTGCATTCAGGTTGCACCATCCAACTGGTCACAGCTCTCCACACACCTGCCTGTGCATTTAGGTTACACCATCCAACTGGTCACAGCTCTCCACGCACATGCCTGTGCATTCACGTTGCACCATCCAACTGGTCACAGCTCTCCACACACCTGCCTGTGCATTCACGTTACACCATCCAACTGGTCACAGCTCTCCACGCACCTGCCTGTGCGCTCAGGTTACACCATCCAACTGGTCACAGCTCTCCACACACCTGCCTGTGCATTCGGGTTACACCATCCAACTGGTCACAGCTCTCCACACACCTGCCTGTGCATTCACGTTGCACCATCCAACTGGTCACAGCTCTCCACACACCTGCCTGTGCATTCACGTTGCACCATCCAACTGGTCACAGCTCGCCACACACCTGCCTGTGCATTCCGGTTACACCATCCAACTGGTCACAGCTCGCCACGTACCTGCCTGTGCATTTAGGTTACACCATCCAACTGGTCACAGCTCTCCACACACCTGCCTGTGCATTCACGTTACACCATCCAACTGGTCACAGCTCTCCACGCACCTGCCTGTGCATTCACGTTACACCATCCAACTGGTCACAGCTCGCAACGTGCCTGCCTGTGCATTCAGATTACACCATCCAACTGGTCACAGCTCGCCACGTACCTGCCTGTGCATTTACGTTGCACCATCCAACTGGCCATAGTTTTCACTCCCGACGGTGACTCAGATCGTTTTTACTTTCCAGTTTACTTTACTTATATGGCCGAACTTAACATTCACCGCCTTTTTCTTTATCACCACATCGTCTAAATTACTGATCCTGGCAGCAGGAAGGATGTGTTTTACCTAAGAAGAAACTACGAGAGTATGTCGCCACGACTCGCTCTGTAGCCGAGTGGTTACAGTATCCGAAGGACATGGGTAAAACTCCAGTCGGGGACTCTTTTCTTTCCGGGGTGAGGAAAGGGGTTCAGGGTTTTGAGGGGTAGGGGTAGGGTAGGGGTTCACATGTTCGTGACAAAATGATCTCTTTATTACAGTATTTCAAATTGTTTAACCTAGCCTCTTTGGATCTTACCATTTTTTTCTCGCTGTTAAAGCCAATGGCGGCCCACTTCCTTGTTAGCGCTGATCTCAAATTCTATCTCCTCAGCTTCACCCTCCAGAGGTTTGATGGTCACGAGGTAGGTGCAGTCACTGCTTCCCTTACAGTCTGTAGGCTCAGAATAACAGCTTTTTGTTGTCCCGCATCCATCTTTGGTGATCTATGTAAATGAGAATGTGAAGAAATCTTTAAGGACAGCGTTGGTTTCTAACGCAGCTGTTGTTTTTGTTGAGCAAGAAGTGATCAATACAATGAAATCGAGGTGTGTCGATATCGTGCTTCATATTTCAGTGTAGCAAGTAATTTGGATAAAAAAATCAAAGGCTTTAATGAGCCAACTCGTGAATACGAACCGCTTTAAATAAAAGATTCCGCACACCTTCGGACCTTCCCGTCTCCTTAACGTTTTGCTCCATCGACTCCCCACACCCTGTCCACACCCCACGTCCAAGTGGCCACTCTCCCCTCCCACGCCCTGTCCACATCCCACGTCCAAGTGGCCACTCTCCCCTCCCACACCCTGTCCACACCCAACGTCCAAGTGGCCACTCTCCCCTCCCACACCCTGTCCACACCCAACGTCCAAGTGGCCACTCTCCCCTCCCACACCCTGTCCACACCCCACGTCCAAGTGGCCACTCTCCCCTCCCACACCCTGTCCACACCCCACGTCCAAGCGGCCACTCTCCCCTCCCACACCCTGTCCACACCCCACGTCCAAGCGGCCACTCTCCCCTCCCACACCCTGTCCACACCCCACGTCTAAGTGCCCACTGTCCCCTCCCTCCAACGCCGACCACCATGGGTAAGGCAAATGACTATTGCGTATCGTGGGCTTAATGTTTACAGAACTCAAATCTGCAAAAGAACGCAAACGATAATAGGGAGCTTACGAATCGACGACTTTTGCACGACGACGCCGTTGGGTCACGTCATAGTCCCGCGTCGCCGTCCTGCAGAAATTTGAATTTACGATTCCTAATGAAGACGACGACGTTGGTGGGATCTCTTGGACAGCTGGACAAGTGAATTGTTTAAAATGTGAAATATCTACGGCAGACTTATCCTAACAGCCGAAGCGACCAAAAATAGAAAAAGCTTAGAAAACGAAAATTCCCCGACATTTACAAGCCTATGTAAGATGTCCCTATAAATCAAATGTGATACAGATCATCTGCTCGCTCGCATAGCAGAAAAGCCGAGACAAATTTGTGTTTCTACAACTTCAGGCTGGCTAAAAGATGACTCAGGACAAGAATAAAAAACCTCATCGAATTACAAGCTTAACTTTTTGAAATCTAGCAGCGTGTATTGCTTCCAGTCCCGGCTTCCAGTAAAATATTTTCCTATTTTTAACTATAGACCCGACTATAAAACATACACCCCTTTAAATTTCTTTGAAAATTCGTTAAACAAAAGCAAATGTCTTATCCTTCAATAAGGTGTGATTAACATAAACGAGTTTTCATTCAGCAATCTCATCCTGACCTTTTCGTATCACTTGGCGTTTCACTTGTTTCACTTGCCATATTTCTACTTGATATTTTGGGGCGTTACTTGAATGAAAACGGACAAAAAGTCAGAAACATTTATGTCAAGAACATCTCCCTGATGTGTTTCTTGAATTATCTGGCAGAATCCCCTGAATTAACGAGAGAAAACTTCGAAAACTCACTTCACGTTCTGCTGTTTTGGCGACGCCGTCAATTTGCTCAAAACAACGTCGTCGACTTTGGCTCGACGCCGGCAACTGCTCACAAAAGCATGCGCAGTAGGCATGTCACGCAATCCAACGGCGTCGTCGTGCGAAAGTCGTCGATTCGTAAGCTCCCTAATGCTGTAAACGATACGTAGGATCTGCGAAAAACCTAATAAGCCAAAAAATTAACAAACATAACCGACAAACTGCAAGGCTGATCTGACTACGTAAAAAAGTAGATTTTCCGAGACACCAATACGACAGCAGGGTAGTAACCGCGCTTTGTCGGTTTCTGTCGTATTGGTGTCTCGCAAAATCTACTTTTTACGTAGTCAGATCAGCCTTGCAGTTTGTCGGTTATCAATGTTTACAGCCGATGGAGCGATCTTGTGAAATTCTACCCGAATAGTATAACCCGTTCAAGGCTTCGCGTATCCACGCAAAATGAAATCAAAATGAATAAACGAAGGGAAAACGATTGGATAAACTATAGTGGAACCCCCATATAACGAAGAACCGAGGGACTGGGGAATTGTGTTCGTTATAACGGTAGTTTGTTATATTGGGGTTCTTTCCCATACTTTTTACTATAACTGGGCTAAAGAATATCGTTCGTTATACCGGGGTCTTCGTTATAAAGGGGTTTACTATATCAGGGTTCTTTTCCATACATTTTACTATAACTGGGCTGAAGAATATCGTTCGTTATACCGGGGTATTCTTATAAAGGGGTTCGTTATATCAGGGTTCTTTTCCATACATTTTACTATAACTGGGCTGAAGAATATCGTTCGTTATACCGCGGTCTTAGTTTTAAAGGGGTTCATTATATCAGGGTTCTTTTCCATACATTTTACTATAACTGGGCTGAAGAATATCGTTCGTTATACCGGGGTATTCTTATAAAGGGGTTCGTTATATCAGGGTTCTTTTCCATACATTTTACTATAACTGGGCTAAAGAATATCGTTCGTTATACCGCGGTCTTAGTTTTAAAGGGGTTCATTATATCAGGGTTCTTTTCCATACATTTTACTATAACTGGGCTGAAGAATATCGTTCGTTATACCGGGGTATTCTTATAAAGGGGTTCGTTATATCAGGGTTCTTTTCCATACATTTTACTATAACTGGGCTGAAGAATATCGTTCGTTATACCGGGGTCTTCGTTGTAAAGGGGTTCGTTATATCAGGGTTCTTTTCTATACATTTTACTATCGTGATTGGGCTGAAGAATATTGTTCGTTATACCGGGGTATTCTAATAAACGGGTACGTTATATCAGGGTTCTTTTCCTTACATTTTACTATAACTGGGCTGAAGAATATCGTTCGTTATACCGGGGTCTTCGTTTTAAAGGGGTTCGTTATATCGGGGTTCCACAACGAATGAATGAATGAATGAACGAGCGAGCGAGCGAGCGAGCGAGTGAGTGAGTGAGTGAATGAATGAATGAATGAATGAAACTGCTCCGCACATCTCACCGTATTCTCAGTGACTTGACTTTGTTCATCGACTAACGTTGCAGGAACAGCGAGGTCCACCTTTTCGGGAGTATAGGTTCTATTGACGTAATGATATTGGGCACTTCCAGAAGACGCTAAAAACAAAGAAAAGATAAACACTTCCAGCGGTTTTCATTGTCTCATGAATTGTGTTTGTTTTAGTTGTTGGATTGGAGAGCTCTGTAGCAAGCGAAAATAGGTGAAATTCATATCCATTTATTTAAAGTATTTTTGGGCTGATTAAATAATCGCGGATCCTGCCGGTAAAAGTTGCAGGATTCTCGTGTACGAGTGTGATTCTCTCTTGTCACCACATTTACTTTTTTTTTCCAAACTTCAAGTTGTGGGATGTTTACTTTTATAGTTTGTAGTTGGTTTAATCATGTTTCGGAAATGTTCGTTCATACTCGGGACATTATCGGAAATGTTCGTTCATACTCGGGACATCATGGGAAGTGTTTGGGATATACATTCGACACGTCACCCTCGGGAAGAAGGAAAAATGTCCGTAACTGGAGCTGGCCGCTTACGCGAATGATTCACGTAACCACAGAGTTCAAATGGGGTTTAGTCAAGGTAGCCGTAAGTAGAGCTGTGCGCTTTCAAGAGTGTCCGCTCGGAGAGCCGCCTTGAGTGTATTCGAGAAATCTTCGGCCCATGTCCACACGAATACGTTTAAGTTCGTAAACGCATCTTTTTTTATCTAAAACGCTACCGTTGAATAGCAGGTGGTCGTTACTTAAAGAAACACTGTCCCGCCGTAATAACAAAATTGTATTGACTTAGTTTCGATGTTATATTTAACTATTATACCGCGAAAGCGCGCGTGATATCACCTTATTCTTAGCCGATATCACGTATGATATCGCCTAATTCTTGCGATATCACGCAAGCTTAAGCGCAACAATATTTTATAATTCAACACATTGATAACAAAGCACAGTTTGAAGAAAAAATATCGAGGCCGGTCCGTCATTTTTGCATTCTCTTGTCAAAATGCGAAATTTACATCCATCGTTGGATATACGTCATTTCAAAAACTCATTAATAATTCATAAAGAAAATACAAAGGAAATTAATGTTTAATGAGTGTCTTTATATCTGATATAGACACGGCTAAATTTTGCGTCCAATTTTCTTACCCAAAATAACCCAAAATCTAAATATTAGTGCAAGAATGAATAGTTCTACATCAGAAGTTTTTGAAGCCGTTTAATAAACTCGCACTTCGTGCTTTATCAAGTTTAAAACACTCGGCTACGCCTCGTGTTTTAAACTTGATAAAGCACTCCTGCTCGTATATTAAACTATACGTAGACATAGGTTGGGTAGTGTTCAATGTGCTGAATTATAACACCAAATATACAACTAAAATTGGATAAAAAGATTATCAAGTGCAAACAGCATCAACTTTGATTTTGGACAGGCGGTCAAGAAATCAAAATTTCCATTCTCTCATTTCCAGTCTTTTAAGTCCATATTTCTTTGTGTTTATGACTTTTGGAGATTGTTTCTTCTTTAAGACAATAAAAAAAGTTTAAAGCAAGCTCCAGGCCATAATCATTCAGAAGGGACACTGTTCCTTTAACGAGGTGAGCTGGTTTGGATTTCTATGGTATA
The DNA here is from genome assembly GCA_022457155.1 of Cladopsammia gracilis. Classification (NCBI taxonomy): domain Eukaryota; kingdom Metazoa; phylum Cnidaria; class Anthozoa; order Scleractinia; family Dendrophylliidae; genus Cladopsammia; species Cladopsammia gracilis. The sequence goes on from JAJGOT010000145.1 coordinate 1,040,587, forward strand.
GTAACTGTCTGTGTTTATACGTACATGTTGATCCACGAGCAAAAAGGATAAACAACTTCTTAGTCAGATCCTTAAAGTGAGCTGCATTTGAGTTGAGTTTTCGAGTCAGCCTGCCACAAAAAAGTAAAAAAATATCTATTCTAAATTCGAATGAGACAAGAATACATTTGTAATATCAACAGAAATTTACGACTTTGGAAACACTTATGGGCTCCCAATAACTCAGTGCTTGGCGCATCCGACCAGAAACTAATGATCGCGTCTCCACTCTTGTCACACACAGAATACACTTTACTTATTACACGAACAAGCTTATACCAGCTAAACTAACGGATAACGGTTTTCCTCAATAGAACACGAAAAAATCCCAGCAAGCACCACAAGCACAACACAGTCACACCACTGTCGTACCACAGTACCACCACTACCGTACCACAGTGACACCAGCACTGTACCAGAGTAACACCACCTTACCACAGTAACACCGGTATAGTACAAACGATAAACCCCCAGATACGCATGCGTAATATGCCAAGAACGTGTGAACCCAACTAAGAAATTTAACTTACCTACACTTGATTCCACCATCCTCAAATGCTATTACGTCCAGAGAAATGTCACTGTTGCCAGCCTGAAAAATGGTTCTTTAGTAAGGTTGAAAAACTAATACTTTTTGTCTAAAAGGGGAAAGTACCGCTCAAAAGCTTTTATTTGAATGGTTACACGTTCGAATTTCATCCACAGACCTAAAAGTTAGAACCACCTTTTACAGCATAATAAACGGTACTACAGGAAAGTACTGCTCAATAGCTTTTATTTGAATGGTCACACTTTAGGATTTCATCCTTAGACTCAAAAGTTAGAACCTCCTTGTGCAGCACAATAAACAGTACCACAGAAAAGTACTGCTTAATAGCTTTCATTTGAATGGTCACACTTTAGGATTTCATCCACATTCTCAAAAGTTAGAAGCACCTTGTACAGCATAATAAACAGTACCACAGGAAAGTACAGATCAGTAGCCTTCATTGAACTTTCACACTTTAGGTTCGACTACGTAACTTTTCTAGATAGCGTTAATGTACCTGCGTCAATTCATAAACGTTTAGCCAAAACTTCGATTACTTATGTGAATGCCCTTATTTAATTATTCTCATTTTCAGTGGATAGAATGACATGCAATCTGATAGTTTTGTGAATAAGTATCGCGAATAAAATAAAATATATATAACCTTACAGCTTACCAGGACTTGTCTGTGCAGGCTGTAGCCAGACGAATAATAATGACGTACTTCCGCCAGGTTGGTTGCCATAGTAGCACACATTATGGCATCCATTTGGTCCTAAAAGTGAACGGATTATTATAAAACATCACATGTTAACTATTGAATTCAAACTAATTGTGTTTTTTATCTACAAAATGCGTGTAATTGACTAAAAGAAACAAGTTACCATATATATATCGTGTCACGTCACTCATGTCATATTATGTCATGTCATATTATATCATGCGATTCAGTCAGTCGAGCACAGATTGTTTTGTATTATATATGAACACGAACATTATCTCGAAGATATTGGTCATTTGGAATACATAGACCACTGTTAAGCCTGTGCTGTCATAACAAACACTTACCATCACTTGCTTCTCATTAAACGCAACTGCAACCCAGCGCTTCTTAGCACTCAATTCGATGATAACATTTTCCCCGGAAACTCGGTATGTGAACAAATAATTGCAGTCGGCACTTCCGTTGCACGCAGAGGGAAGAGAGTAGCATCCTTTGGTCGTTCCACATCCGCTTTTGTTTATCTGAAAGCAATTGAGTTACAATGTGACCTCTCTAATATGGACACCCTTGTGAGAGCTGTCCTCTTATGGCAACTTTAAAATCTAGTGCTTCCGTGTAGCTGGGAGTATGACTCAGAGTCCGTTTATGAATGGATGGGTCATGTTATTGGTCGACTACTGTTACGCTTCCATTCCTCCAAGGCAGTGGCGGATCAAGGGGAGGGGCCCGAGGATCTCTAACATTTTCACTCCACCCCGCCCTCCCCTCTCTTCCCCTTACGATAGAGTCTGGTTCGTTCACTGCAAGGTGACTTGGTGTCAAGAGAAGGTCCGTCAGTAGATTGCTTTGGTTTACGGTCGGGACCAGCAGTTCAACCAAATAGCCTTTTGATGCAGAGGGAACGTTATCGAGTCCCAAATTACCAGTTCGTAATTAGTTAGCATAAGATTTTTAGGTAACAAAAAACCATTATTCGCGTCTCCAAGGGACGAATTAAACATTATCATGCATTGCTAGCCTGCGCGCATGCGTGTTCTACTTCCTTTGCTTCCGCGTCAAATCAAAGAAATGGAAGACGTGTGCACGCAGTCTCCATCAACAGACACGAGGTGTTGTTCATCCTTGTGGATCTAGCTTGTATTCTGACTCCACTAACATGAGAAATTTAGACTACGAGCAGTCCCTCCTTCCCAGCTTGGTCCGTCGAGCGAGAAATGAAAACAACATTGGCGAGCGGAAAATGGCCGCGTGAAAACTGGTGGTGAGATAGGCGGACTTGAATTATCCCCAGTTTTCAACTCGCCAAAGTTTCTTCGTTTCTTGCTCGACGAACTAAGCTGGGAAAGATGGACTGCTCGTGGTCGACGAGAAATTCAATGTAAAATAGTTTGTTAAGGATGAGTCAGTCAGTCATCTCTATCATTCTCCTGATCCTTTTAAATTACATTTCACATTATATTTCAAAAGTTCAGAAAATGATGCCACGCTACATTGTACTACGAAAAACCACTAAAAAAAACACCCTAAAGATGTAGCAAAAAAATGTGGAAACGTATTCCCCCTATAAGTGCATGCGCAGTGGCACTGGGCCTCGAGGAAAAGGTACAAAAACTGATAACATTATTTGATACTTTTTATAACAATTCATTTACCATCGTATTTAAAATCAAGAAACTTAAACGAAAAAAGGAAACGTTCGAAGAGACTGACCGATGTAGAATGATAAATATCTCCCATTAAATCCTTAAATAGCTCCGAGATGCGCCATGACGACACGCAAGCCTCTTTATCGTGCCTTTAGAATAATATTTTCCGACTAGTTCGTTACTATGTTACTATGGAACAGCAGTTTTATGAGAGACTCGTTAGCCTTTCGTGGGTCAGCTCTTTGGAATTTAGTTTATTGTAATGATAAAATAGACAATCTGAACTTTAAGTAATGGTCCTAGTAAGAACTAGGCAACCTAACGGCAAGGAATGCAGAAAGGTGTTAATTGTGATATTGCTGAAACCGTCCTTCTCATTGGCTAAAACGTGAAAATCTACCATCACTTAACCAGGTAGTGCATTTATTTCTCTCTAGTTTACTAATTGGTTCCCTTTTAGTGAAAACTATTCTGAGTTTTAATGCAACCAAAATTCTATGTGGGAAACATGTAAAATTAGAAGCCTTTCTTGGCCATTGTTTGGGAGTTTCACGATTGGATGAAATCTTGTAGCACAAAAGAAACATCACTTTAAAATAAAGTTCCAGTAAATTTTATTTAAAAAACATGTTGTTCATAGGTTGATGTATTCTCAGTAAAAAAAAACTAAATAATCTTATGTGGGGAAAGCGAAATGCCGCGGAACAATAGAGCATTGCCTAGTTCTTACACGCATTGTTACTTAAGGAAATCAAAAGACTACTTATTACCGAGGGATATTTTAACAACTTCCTCTTCGGCAGTTCCACTGCCTCTACATCTCGATATAGAGACAGTGCTAGTTCCGTACTTATTAATTTTTATGTACATAGTTCAATTAGCATATATTGGTTTAGTAGTATACACGACCCCACAAGCTTTTTAGCTTTAATTCTTATCGTGTTAAAATAAAGGTTTTATGTTATGTTATGTTACGTTACGTTACGTTACGTTACGATATGTTACGTTACGTTACGTTATGTTACGTTATGTTATGCATGTTACTACGTCACTCAGATGTCAGAAATAACATTGTGATAGGCTCACCTGAAAGCTGTTTGTGGGATTCCCTCTTGTTACATCTTCGGCTGGAGGTCCGTTAACCACATCTGATTCGACGTTTCTCCAAAACGTGGCGAAATTCTCAACGATTGTCGCGCTGTAAATTAACGTCAACACTGAACAATTAAACTTAACTAAAGGCTGGTTCGCATGAATGCCGATGCATGATCGCATGATTGCCGATGCATGATTGCATGGTTGCATGATTGCCGATGATCTTTGAAGATTGCTAAATTCCTAGCTTAAAACTCTGCGATCGCGCGATCACTTAGTATTGCATCGGCATGATTCCCAAGAGCATGATTCCCTGGGGCATGATTTCCCCGGGGAATGATTCCCTGGGGCATGATTTCCCCGGGGGATCCTTTGTTTTTATTTTTCGGAAGGTGGTTTGCCGCTGGCACACTGAAACCCTTACCCTGTACCAGGCCACTTTCAGCTGGATTTTGCAACCCCGTTATAGACTAGGAACCAAATATCCCTACCCTATCCCAGCCTAGATATTTTCCAGAAACTCTATATTCATACCACTGATCAGTTTCCCGTTAAATGATACCATATTCTAGACTAAATCTCTCTGATTTCTATACCCTTTACCAACCTAAACGGGTTAAAAAACATACCCTTTACTGGGGCACATACCCATATAGCTTATATGTGACAGTACTCCCCTCCCCTCCCCGGTGAGGATGTCATTTATATGAAAACTGAGTAAAGAGTATGGTTCTTATTCCGTTTGATTGATCGATCGTCGAAGATTGCTTATGTTTTTACTTGATCGGAGAATTTTTGTCCTACGATTTAAGCTGATAAAGTAAGATGAACTGATGAAATACTTCGAAATTCGCCCCAGTGATATCATCTTTTTATGCGTAAAGAACAAATAGAATGGAAACATGGGAAGTGATTGAATCCCATATCATTATTTTCTTCTCGCAAGTCGCTCATATTTTTCTCTGCAATGATGGAGCTGTTTTGGAGTTCTAGATCGAAAAGCTCGGCTACGAGCAAGTGGAAAGCGCGCGCGAAATATATGCGAATAGCTTGGAAACGAGCGACATGTGTCCCCTGCAGCAAATCATTCCAGACGACGATTTTTGGCGCGAAAAGAACCATCCGCCATCTTGCTTTTAGATCCTGCGTGCGTGCTCCCTGACCAGCGGATTGAATAATGAAACGAGCAATTTGTACAACTACTGTACGGCATGAGAAAATATTTTCCAAACACAAAAATTTCGCAAAATTCATTGCCTGCAAAAATAACTCCGAACAAATAACTCTACTAGAAAAAATTACAAAACAACTTACCAGTGTCAGGCTTTAGGGATAAGCGAAACCAAATAACCGCTTTCATGTGAAATTCAGAGTTGTTTTTCAATAATCTATATTTTGTTTTAAACTAGAACTATTTTACGAGTAGTGCCTTTAGCCCTTAAAACTGTTTTTCTCTTAACTGCATAACTTCTACCTTTAAGCTAAACGCTTTCTTACATAAAAGTTATATTTCCAGCACTCTTTGCGGGCGCCTTCCATGTAAACTGGCGAGAAGACCAAGAAGTTGTATTAGGATTGTTATGCGCAACTGTGCTCTGAAAAAGAGAAGAATGAAATTTATTAGTTCAAATATTCCTTTTCGGAGTAAAATCTGCTTTTTTATTGGGGGGGGGGGGGGGGGGGTAACAGGGGTGTCAGACCCTCCTGCTTCCCGTACCTCTTTCTCCCGACTTCCGTTCTTTTACGCATTGCTCCCGCCCCGTGTTTAGCATCTCCCGCCCTTTCCTCTCCCGCTGCCTATTTTATAATGGATTATTACCTTTGGATCTCCACCAGAGCAAAATAAAGTCTGCGCATCTGAAAAACGGGAGAGAAACAGTTAGACCATTGCAACAAATCTTCATACAGATATAGTTCTGACCAGACAGAATTTTAAACAATCAGCAATTCCTCGTGGAATCGTCCAATCTGGAAATGGCATCAGACAGTGATAACACTCCGACAAATGTGAAAATCACGAAAAAAAAGTTGGCTCACTAATCTACGACACGGGATGTAGTTAGTACACGGGATGTAGTTAGTTAGTTACGACACGGGATGTAGTTAGTAGTTATATAAATATATATATATATATATATATATATATATAAGCAGGGTAAATATGGTTGACCAAACGAATGACTCCCAGTAGAAGGATCCACGTAGGATACGGTGCTTCTATGTGAATTAGTAGATAAGTGTATGAAGATGTGACATAGAAGCAAACTTCTAACTGTTCCAGCTATTTAATTCGACGTTTCGGCCTTCGGCCTTCTTCAGGTGGAACTATTTACAGGGATAAAAATTTAAAAAGCTAAAAATCCTAACAAGCTTACAGAGTCACAAATATTTATACTATAACTGAAAAATGTAAATAAAGTTATGTAATATGATAAAATGCAAAACAAAAGATTATGTAACGAATAAAATGGCAACAGACAAGAAGGCGCAAACAGCGAAAATACAACAATTCGTAAGAAAACTAAATTACAAAGTGTACTATAAATAGCTGATTAGGTGTTATAGCAGATGCGATTCTTAGATCTGAATTCACGTCTTTTGTTTAGGCCATGAGGGTTGAGTGTAAACAATTGTGCGGTCCAATAAGCTTCCCTCGTTAATAACAATTGATCAAGATAGGCAGCATCTCCCTGGCTAATGATTTATATACCTTTTTATATTTATATACCTTTTGTATTCCTATCAAAAACGCCACCTATTTGATGGGAATACAAAAGGTATATATATATAGATATATATTTCTCAAGTAACTATGTTTTTGAAAACCAGTGTGTGTGTGTATATATATATAATATAATATATATATATATATATATATATATATAATATATATATATATATAGAGTGTGTTGTTTATATATATATAATACCTTTTGTATTTATAGATATATATTTCTCAAGTAGCTATGTTTTTGAAAATCAGTGTATATATATATATATATTATATATATATATATATATATATATATATATATATATATATATATATATATAAACTACTAACTACATCCCGTGTCGTAACTAACTAACTACATCCCGTGTACTAACTACATCCCGGAAATCCGTAAGTCACCAGCACCTCTCAAAGAAACGAGACGTGTTTCTTGCCGGCTTCGGTCCAGATGAAAATGGGCCGTAGCGGACAAGAGGATCCTGCGGGAAAGTCTGGAAGCAGTTCGGATCCCTCGAAGGGCAGATTGGTGAGTTGTGGCCCATTTGCCAGCGCACACCGTAGGCGAATTGCCCGACATCCGAGGTGGTTCCAGACTTATATTATTTTGTTGATGGTCGGGGAGGGGAACTCCATTTCGAATTGGCCATCTTGCTTCCCGGCATGCTTTGCGTCAGTGGGCGGGCAGGGAGTGTAGGTCCGCGTTGCGTGCTCGGGGCGCTCGCCGGGAACAGAGCTTTGTGCGGCCCTAAGCCGAAGTTGGGGGAGGTTAGGAGCCGGCACTGGGGAACCGGGAGTGGAGTGGCTCTGTTTTTTTTGAAATCTTCTGTGAAAGCACTGTAGGTATCGCACCCCATCTCTGTTGTGAAAGTTGGACTGGCACGCGTAGCGGCAGTTAATGTTTGGCCAAGGGTTTGTGTCAGGGTTAATCCAAGATGACGCCCATGACTCCTGGATTTCATCGTATTTTCAAACCTAAAATCCGAATGCAGCGAGATACATTTCCTTGTTTTGCCTTCCTACATCTACATATTCTTAGGGTGTTCCCTGCACGTTTTCAGCTCATTTGGATGAAACCTCAGTGTTTGAGGTCCAAAAAGCTGTGTGTATTCTGGCTTTTTCTGTTCTCTGAGGTCAAAATGTCAGGGTATTTTCAAACCTAAAATCCCAATGCAGAAAGATACATTTTTTGGCTTTGGCTTCCTACAATTACATATAGTGAGGATGTTCCCTGCACGATTTCAGCTCATTTGGATCAAACCTCAGTGCTTGAGGTCCAAAAAGCTGTGTGTATTCTGGCTTTCTCTGTTCTCTGAAGTCAAAATGTCAGGGTATTTTCAAACCTAAAATCCCAATGCAGAAAGATACATTTTTTGGCTTTGGCTTCCTACATCTACATATAGTGAGGATGTTCCCTGCACGATTTCAGCTCATTTGGATCAATCCTCAGTGTTTGAGGTCCAAAAAGCTGTGTGTATTCTGGCTTTCTCTGTTCTCTGAAGTCAAAATGTCAGGGTATTTTCAAACCTAAAATCCCAATGCAGAAAGATACATTTTTTGGCTTTGGCTTCCTACAATTACATATAGTGAGGATGTCCCCTGCACGATTTCAGCTCATTTGGATCAAACCTCAGTGTTTGAGGTCCAAAAAGCTGTGTGTATTCTGGCTTTCTCTGTTCTCTGAAGTCAAAATGTCAGGGTATTTTCAAACCTAAAATCCCAATGCAGAAAGATACATTTTTTGGCTTTGGCTTCCTACATCTACATATAGTGAGGATGTTCCCTGCACGATTTCATCTCATTTGGATCAAACCTCAGTGTTTGAGGTCCAAAACGCTGTGTGTATGCTTGGCCTTGTTTTCTAAAACCCCCAATATAAAAACTAAAGACAGTTGCTAGTCTTTTGTTCTCTCGACCTCGCTCCCTTTCCCTCTTCCCTCTCTTTTCTGTGATTTTCGGGCTGATTGGGGTCATAAAAACACTTTTCTGGGCTAGTTGTAGTGAAAATGCTGTAATTTTCGTTAACCACCTTTTCAAAAATCCAGGTATATATCTCGATAGAATGGCAACAATGATCGGGAAAAGTGTCAAAAAGCCATTTCCGGCCAAACTCAGCGCCTTCTGGAACACTCCACAGCGTTTACTTGAGATATATACCTGGATTTTTGAAAAGGTGTTCAAGGAAAATTACAGCAATTTCACTACAACTAGCCCAAACAAGGGTTTTTATGAACCCAATCAGCCCGAAAATCACAGAGAAGAGAGGGAAGATGGGAAAGGTTGCGTGGGCGAGAGAAGAAAAAACTCTGTAATTTTCGGGCTGATTGGGGTCATAAAAACCCTTTTTTGGCTATTTCTAGTGAAATTGCTGTAATTTTCCTTGACCACCTTTTCAAAAATCCAGGTATATATCTCGATAGAATGGCGAGAATGTCGCAAAAAGTGCCAAAAAGCAATTTCCGGCCAAACCCAGCGCTTTTGGAACACTCCACAGCGTTTGCTTGAGATATATACCTGGATTTTTGAAAAGGTGGTCACGAAAATTACAGCAATTTCACTACAAACTAGCCAAAAAGGGTTTTTATGACCCCAATCAGCCCGAAAATCACAGAAAGAGAGGGAAGATGGGAAAGGTTCGTGGGCGAGAGAAGAAAACACTCTGTAATTTTCGGGCTGATTGGGTCATAAAAACCCTTTTTTGGCTATTTCTGTGAAATTGCTGTAATTTTCGTTGACCACCTTTTCAAAAATCCAGGTATATATCTCGATAGAATGGCGAGAATGATCGCAAAAAGTGCCAAAAAGCAATTTCCGGCCAAACCCAGCGCTTTCTGAACACTCCACAGCGTTTGCTTGAGATATATACCTGGATTTTTGAAAAGGTGGTCAACGAAAATTACAGCAATTTTCACTACAACTAGCCAGAAAAGTGTTTTTATGACCCCAATCAGCCCGAAAATCACAGAAAAAAGAGGGAAGATGGAAAGGTTGCGTGGCGAGAGAAGAAAACACTCTGTAATTTTCGGGCTGATTGGGGTCATAAAAACCCTTTTTTGGCTATTGTCTAGTGAAATTGCTGTAATTTTCGTTGACCACCTTTTCAAAAATCCAGGTATATATATATATATATATATATATATATATATATATATATATATATATATATATATATATATATATATATATATATATACAATTTATTTATTTAGCAAGGTGTAACACAACAACGGTAGCAGTGCATAGCATCAGGAGTGACATTCTTGGCTTCCAAACTTGAATCATCGAAGGGTGGCTTTCAAAAGTGAAATTATACACCTACTATCAGGGATTTCGGTGAATTCTCCAACTGGCCACGCCACTGAACTATCAATGCCCCGAGCTTGCAAAAGAAATCCTTTGAAAGTCTTGTAGTTTGATCCTGTGATAGTCACTGTGAGATTCACGCCAGCGGTATAGGAATAACTGGACACAGAGATGATGAAAGGAGCTGCCCCTGATTGCGGCTGATAGTTGGCATGAGAAGGAGTCATGCTTTCGCACCTACTCAATGGTGGGCCTGTGGAAAAGGCCCACAACTGGGGCATGCACAGAAGCAGAAGAAATGCGAGCTGAAATAAAGAAATTATGGAAATGTTAAACCCACAAAACACTAGACTCGCTACAAGTTCCTTCCAATACTAATTTTCGATAAGTTAGGTTCTTCGCGACTTAAATTCCGCCCGCAAATTTATCGAATAAAACTCAACTAAAAAAACGAAGGTCGACTTGTGGCAAGTCGAATAAAATACAAGCGAATCCACAATCCTCCTCGTCCCCAGGGTTTTCTCGGTTTTCAATATGGCGGCGGTCATCCTGGCAAACGATCAAATGATGGAGTAAAACCACAGACCAATTTCGATATATTAAAATTCATACTTGGCTCCGAGGCTTGGGGGAATAAAACAAAAGAAATGAATAATTCAACGCTGAAACTCAATGTGATTTCTTTTGTTTTATTCCCCCAAGCCTCGGAGCCAAGTATGAATTTTAATGTATCAAAAACCCGGGTGAGGTACTCCCATATATATGCGCTACACAGGTATGTGCCGCTGTGAAGGATATGGTTTTCAGGCAGTTTAGTCTGGGATAGTAGTAGTAAACTTTATTTATGCAGGGTAACCCATTTAGCTCTAGACTGATATCCATTAGGGTAGAGTAATCTGAGAATTTTGGTCTAGAATAGGGTATCATTTTCCTCGAAACTGATCAGTTGCGTGAAGAATTTAGTCTGGACATTAGGTTTCAACTGGCAAATGGCATTTAAAAATCGGTACGGTGGACAGTACAGCATTTTAACTGACCCCTGGTAACTAATAACAAAGAAAGCGTTGCTCTAGGATAGGGTAGGGTTTTTCGGTGTTTAGTCTAGAATATGGGTGCCAAATGCAGCTAAAATGGTCTAGTATTGGATAAGGGTCTCAGAGTCCCAGCAGCACACCCCTGCCCAAAAATGTGTAGAGTATCCCCCCCCCCCCCCCCCCCGGATTTGAAAGCACAATTTGGTTTATTTCAATCTCATCCCCAGGACCTTCTCTGCTTTGTTCAATTCAAAATGGCGGGTCGGGCAGAGGGGAACCTGGACAAGGCTGACAATGATATGTACTCCAAACATCCTGGTGCATTATGTCACGTAAAATATGATGAAATCTCTTTGTTTCATTTGAACAGCGGTTTCAGATTCAGATTACCAGAAAACAAACACAGCTGTCAATCACTGGAAATAACCTCTGAAAACAAACATGGCTACCAATCACTGGAAATAACCTCTGAAAACAAACATGGCTACCAATCACTGGAAATAACCTCTGAAAACAAACATGGCTGCCAATCAGTGGAAATAACCTCTGAAACCAAACACAGCTACCAATCACTGGAAATAACCTCTGAAACCAAACACGGCTACCAATCACTGGAAATAACCTCTGAAAACAAACATGGCTACCAATCACTGGAAATAACCTCTAAAAACAAACATGGTTACCAATCACTGGAAATAATAACCTCTGAAAACAAACATGGCTACCAATCACTGGAAATAACCTCTGAAAACAAACATGGCTACCAATCACTGGAAATAACCTCTGAAAACAAACATGGCTACCAATCACTGGAAATAATAACCTCTGAAAACAAACATGGCTACCAATCACTGGAAATAACCTCTGAAACCAAACACAGCTACCAATCGCTGGAAATAGCCTCTGAAAACAAACACAGCTACCAATCACTGGAAATAACCTCTGAAACCAAACATGGCTACCAATCACTGGAAATAATAACCTCTGAAAACAAACATGGCTACCAATCACTGGAAATAATAACCTCTGAAAACAAACATGGCTGCCAATCAGTGGAAATAACCTCTGAAACCAAACACAGCTACCAATCACTGGAAATAACCTCTGAAACCAAACACGGCTACCAATCACTGGAAATAATAACCTCTGAAAACAAACATGGCTACCAATCACTGGAAATAACCTCTGAAAACAAACACGGCTACCAATCACTGGAAATAATAACCTCTGAAAACAAACATGGCTACCAATCACTGGAAATAACCTCTGAAACCAAACACGGCTACCAATCACTGGAAATAACCTCTGAAAACAAACATGGCTACCAATCACTGGAAATAACCTCTGAAACCAAACACGGCTACCAATCACTGGAAATAACCTCTGAAAACAAACTTGGCTACCAATCACTGGAAATAACCTCTGAAACCAAACACGGCTACCAATCACTGGAAATAACCTCTGAAAACAAACATGGCTACCAATCACTGGAAATAACCTCTGAAACCAAACACGGCTACCAATCACTGGAAATAACCTCTGAAAACAAACATGACTGTCAATCACTGGAAATATAACCTCTGAAAACAAACACAGCTACCAATTGCTGGAAATAACCTCTGAAAACAAACACAGCTACCAATCACTGGAAATAACCTCTGAAAACAAACACAGCTACCAATTGCTGGAAATAACCTCTGAAACCAAACACAGCTACCAATCACTGGAAATAACCTCTGAAACCAAACACGGCTACCAATCACTGGAAATAACCTCTGAAAACAAACATGGCTACCAATCACTGGAAATAACCACTGAAAACAAACACGGCTACCAATCACTGGAAATAACCTCTGAAACCAAACACAGCTACCAATTGCTGGAAATAACCTCTGAAACCAAACACAGCTACCAATCACTGGAAATAACCTCTGAAACCAAACACGGCTACCAATCACTGGAAATAACCTCTGAAAACAAACATGGCTACCAATCACTGGAAATAACCTCTGAAACCAAACACAGCTACCAATCACTGGAAATAACCTCTGAAAACAAACACAGCTACCAATTGCTGGAAATAACCTCTGAAAACAAACACAGCTACCAATCACTGGAAATAACCTCTGAAAACAAACATGCGGCTACCAATCACTGGAAATAACCTCTGAAAAGACCATTTCGCTGTGTGTCATGTGACAAAATAGTCCAGGATTCTTGGAGTCAGTCTGATTCTTGTCATTCTTTATAGATGCCAAGGTTTCTGGTTGGTATGGAGTGAGAAATGGGCAATAGTGAACTTCTAGGGAGGTCTGGGGGCATGCCCCCCCCCCCCCCACCATAAAAATTATGTTGCAGAGAAGCGATTTCCTTCATTCTGGGCAAGCATTTGCTGTTTTTAAACCATCAAATTTACTCATCAAACCTTATGTTGTCCGTGAGCATTAAATGATATGAGCACATTGACGATTACCGTTCTTCTCCATGAAAGTATATCTCTTAAATAATTTTTTCCCGCGAGTTGTAGTATTTTTTTTAAAAAGTGTGATGTTTTTGTCTGAATGGCATGGCTGCATGAGATTGGGTCGAAAAGCATGAGTCTCACGCCAAAAGCGCGAAACTTATCCAGGGTATTCTTCACCCGACCCGCCATTTTGAATTGAACAAAGCAGAGAAGGCCCTGGGGCCGAGGGTGAGTTTATTTAACTGTATTTGAATCCAAGGTGTAATCATCAAACAACGTGTCTCGTTCAGGATCTGCTCTGCTCCTTCTCCTGTCTTGGAAGGCTGTAGTATGAAACATACCGTGCAACAAGAAAATTATCAGTTGCCGGGAATTGCAGAGTATAACAGCTGAATCGTTTACGTATGCAACAACTGCAATTTCCCATGCCTATTTTCACTCAATACGTTCTGTTTCTGCGACAAATGGGGAGGTGAACCCAGCCCCTTCCCCACTTGCAAACATAGTAATTGGGTCTCAGTTTCAACATTTTCACTCCCCCCCCCCCCCTCCCTGAATCCGCCACTGAACCCGGTCAACTACCCCCTGAGCTACTATCACATTGTAGTATATACTGAAACAGTGGATAGCATTGTTGGCGCACTCTGATTGGCTACTGAAACTCGAAATAGCAAGTGCTATTCACCTCCCAGAAATTTGCATGCAAAAATTGTACCGGTAATCGTTGACAGGAATAAATGAGTTAAAAAGCATCATTTTCATTATATTATCTCACTGTTTCAGTATATACTAAAACAACTATTCACCTCAGTGTAGGTGAGTAGTGGTGGATATTTGAAGCGGCTTGGAAAATATCCACACTACCCACCTACACTGAGGTGAATAGTTGTTAAATATACCCTGCCGCTAGTCCTGGATGAAACTGCCTCGCATAAAGTTGATTAAAAACATAAACCGTTATATGTTATAATGTTTGGTGTAAAATTTTCCTCACGTAAATGTTGCTGAGCATTTTCATTGCACTGAGACGTGATGGTAAACCTATCTGCTTGTGGATTCAAGACAGAAAAATTGCTTTAAAACCGTTTTATCATTTTTTTTCTGTTTGAATTGACGGAGAAGTTTTATCCTTTGTGGCTATAATTTGTGCATGAAATTACGCTTGTTGCCTCATTTTAAGTAATCGATAAAATATGAGTGGCACAACTGTATGGATATTTATATATTTACACTTCTGCAAATATTTTATCTTACTTATAAAAGAACAATATAGAATGTTGACAAGAAATAAATATCTTAAAACTTCTTTCATGTAGTTAAATAGGAATTCATCCATTTCGCGGAAACATGTGTTTAATACAAACGATCATTCTCACTAAAGAATGACGAGGAAATGAAACAAGAACAATGTGGTGCGCTAGACTAGTACCAGGCCCCTATCGGGCATGTAGGACTTAGTGTCCAATCATGCATATACAGCCCTCTACAACCATATCTGGTGCGGATCCAGGATTTTTCTAAGGAGGGGGTGCACCTCTAAAGAATGACGTAACCAGGCTTTTTTTTCTTTTCTTTGCAGAATACCAGTTATATTAGAAAGATGCAGGTCATCTCTGGGGGGCTGCGCACCCTCTGCACCCCCCCTCCCCCCCCCCCCTAGATCCGCCCCTGAATATACTGTCATATAAACAAACGGATGGGATTTGCAATGTTACCATATACTCTGAAGGATGTTTTGGCGGTTTTGCCAACTGGATACGGCAAATCCTTGTTGTTTCGAGTAGTTCCTGGCATTTGCAAGGAACTTCACAATATGGGTTACATTTATTACCCCCCAGAAAAACGATAGTGATTGTTGTTTGTCCAAATATGAATGCCCTCATTGGAAATGACATTCACTTTGCATAAACGGCACGACAACGAAGACTTTGAGTTTGGAACCATTTTCACGGGAGTTGTTTTAACTCCCGCGAAAGCCATAAACAAACCTCGTCATTTGGCAGGCCATTTGACACCTTGTACACTAGCTCCTGTCAGAGCTGTCATATCTTCACGTGCCAGCACATGCCAGCGCATGTGAACACAGTAGGAGATCTTCGCCGTGATCAGTTTAAATATAGACGATATAATTAGACGAAAACAATCAAAGTTCACTGAGAACGGTAAATCAAACCGCTTTGGGCCAGAGGTCTCATTGCAGCTTCACCACTTGATTGGCCTTCAGCTGACACCGACCGGCCTTTGACCAGCAAGTCATGAAGCTCGCCGTGAGAATACCTCTGGTACCCAGGGTATATTTACACCAACACAAAATTCAATTCAATCACATCCTTATGTAGTATAAAAGCGCTAAGAAAATGGTCACATACTACTCAGATTAATACAGTATGTTTGATTTCAATGATTGCACTTTACTTTTATCCATATTAAAGGTATCCACATTTGAAGTAAGAAGGAAAAGAAATGACCCGATAGACCTCTTTCCATGCATATACTGTATGTCATAAATCGCACGCAGATGGCATCAGTTGTGCGAGCAAACACTCGTTGTAAACATGCTTTGTAAAATTCATTAATAATTCATAACAGTTATGACCAATAAATAAGCAGTCTATTGTTTTGGCTATTGTTCGATCTCTTATAATTTATAAGGCGCGTATGCATAATTAATGTATGGGGTATGCGGAACTAGACAAACTAAAGCAAGTGTTTTGTTGCTTGTTCTGACAAAGGCAGCATTGGCGAAACGTCTGCTTTCTCTCACAAAAACAGTGGGGTTTTTGAATAAAAACAATAACAAATTACCATTAACCGCCGTCTAGCTTCTCTCTGCAGGAAAACAGTTACTGATTTAGGAGTATTTTATTAAAGCATTAAAACGCCCGCGGCCGAACGTTCGGCCGATCGAACAGCGCCTCAAAATAAAGCAGTGATCGTTTATAAGCTGTGTTTACGGCAGGTAGCAGCTTTCAGCTCTTATAGTTAAATCGACGTCGTCGTCTTGTTTGTTTTTCACAAATTATCCTAATCAAACTATTTTCTAATGAAAATTAAGTTTAAAAATTACCTCTAACACGGAGTTCATGGTGCTTTCCTGTCTCGGGCACTGTATAATTAACAAATTTACACCGGTTTTCCGTGGTGTGGACTCTTATTTACCACGATTTACGTCATCACATGGTCAAAATTTGTTGCTGACTCACTCGGCTGCGCCTCGTGAGTCCACAACATTTTGACCATGTTATGACGTAAATCGTGGTAAATAAGAGTCCACACCACCGAAAACCGGTGTAAATTTGTTTTTTACAACAATATTTAGAAAAAAATACAAGGAAAAATCGAAGTCTTGTTACAAAACGCGACAGCAAAGAAAGAGCAAGCGTTGTCTATTTAACAAATTTACACCGGTTTTCCGTGGTGTGGACTCTTATTTACCACGATTTACGTCATCACATGGTCAAAATGTTGTGGACTCACGAGGCGCAGCCGAGTGAGTCAGCAACAAATTTTGACCATGTGATGACGTAAATCGTGGTAAATAAGAGTCCACACCACGGAAAACCGGTGTAAATTTGTTTTTTACAACAATATTTAGAAAAAAATACAAGGAAAAATCGAAGTCTTGTTACAAAACGCGACAGCAAAGAAAGAGCAAGCGTTGTCTATTTAACAAATTTACACCGGTTTTCCGTGGTGTGGACTCTTATTTACCACGATTTACGTCATCACATGGTCAAAATGTTGTGGACTCACGAGGCGCAGCCGAGTGAGTCAGCAACAAATTTTGACCATGTGATGACGTAAATCGTGGTAAATAAGAGTCCACACCACGGAAAACCCGTGGAAATCTGTTTTTTACCACAATATTTGAAGAAATAATACGGGGAAAACTCCAAGTTTCGTTACAAAACGTGACTGCTAAGAAAGCGCGAGCGTTGTCTATAACTTCCTCGCAATCTGATTGGTTTATTTTTTCAAGCGCGCGCTTTTATAGGCATTGCGTGATGTTAGCGTCAGCACCGTTGTCTGTACTCTCATTTACCACCCGCATCGACCAATCAGATTGCGAGTTAAGCGGCAATTGTGGTAAAAAACTTTCTCGCAATCTGATTGGTTGTTTTCAAGCGCGCGTGATGTTAGCGTCAGCACCGTTGTCTGGACTCTCATTTACCACTCACGTCGACCAATCATATTGCGAGTTTAGCGGCAATTGTGGTAAAAATAATTTTCGCAAGAGCGAAGCGGATGTGATATACAGACAGGGAGGTGCGTCTGTACACAGGCTATGATTGACAGTGATCAATATAGCGCTGCGCACTATAAATAGATCACGTCTTATGAGACCCCCCCCCCCCCCCCCCCCCCCCCCCCGTTTGGCAAAAAAGAGCGCCTGATCGCAAGTTAACTCGCTGGCTGAAGGGAAATATATGCGGGAAAGCCATAGTGCACACACAAAGATACGTATAAACTAGTAGTAATCATAGATTATAGTGCATCTCCTTATTCCGTGGCACCTCGTCTTGACCTAGTACCAATTAAAAGTTTCAGTTAAAGGGGCTATCTCGCGAGGTATGTCACGCAAGCAAAAACGTCGGGCATCGAACAAATTCACGCTATCGCCATGGAATCAGGCAAAATCCTTCAATTCTGCTGTGCTGTGTACTCCGAAAGGTTTCAGATTTTTCCGACATATAAATAGTGTATTTGTCTTGATTTCATTTCGGTTTATATTTCCCCGATTCTGAAATCATATGCCTCAGTACATGTACTAATACCGGAATCGGAAATGAGAAATTTCCGAGCAAGTCTGAAAAGACTGAAAAAGTGCTCCCGTGATAAACGATTAAGTCACGCAACATACAACGTGAATATTGCAAATACCAGTTAAGCCTGATTTCCACCCAATGGTCGCAAGAATCGCAGCGATCGTCGATCGTAACGATCGCTGCGATCGTTGCGATCGTTGCGATTATATGGAAACCAGGCTTTACAAGTAAGACACAAGACTGTTGAATATAATTTCTTTATTAGCTAGACAAATTTTAGTCACAAAAGCGAAATCTTTAGTCGCAAATGCGACCGATACAGGCACAATTTCGTACGGAGCCCAGTTAGGGCCACTTAATTTTCTACGGAGCCCAGTTAGGGCCATTTAATTTTCTCATCAAATTTCCTTTTCACGACTTCAATTTTCCTTTTTCCAACGACTTCAATTTCCTGGCACGACTTCTTTTCCGGCACGACTTTTTTTTTCGGCACGACTTTCTTTTTTCCGGCACGACTTTTTTTTTCTGGCACGACTTTATTTTTTCGGCACGACTTTTTTCTCCGGCACGACTTTTTTTTTCTGGCACGACTTTTTTTTTTCGGCACGACTTTTTTCCCGGCACGACTCTTTTTTTCCGGCACGACCTTTTTTTACGGCACGACTTTTTTATTCCGGCACGAATTTTAGCGAAGACCTTGGGAACGAAGACATAACCGAAGAACTGCGGGCGATGGAGGATGGATGGATGGAAGGATAGTTCTGCCCAACGACAAGGATAAAGATAATGTTCAGTGTTCCAAATTACATAATTATTCCAACATTGACGTGGTTAGTTTTTTCAGTGTATACCACACACGGGATCGCCAGTAGCCCAAATCTTTACTTTTTTTCTGATAATGAGCAAAATCTCGCACTCTGCTTCCTCTCGCAACATTTTGTTTATTTGGAAGGTGAATCACACTCCGTAGTGATCAATAAGAGCAAGCGAAAAGCAATATTCACTAGTAAGGTGTATGCAAAGTCAGTTATCAAATGGGCTGTGTAACATCTTCGTTTGTACAAGACTGATTTATATACGAGTAAAACTATGACTGATGCTATAGTATTCATGGAGGGAAGTTTTGCGCCTTATTTTTTTAACTGAACTAAAACCATACTGTAGTCAGTTGTAATCGTGGTAGTTTTAATTGTACACGTCGTTCTATACGAAGTATAGATTGATGACGTCAGTAGCATGACATTGCCAATGGAAACTTGGTAGGTTGCCTCCAATAACTAAAGCCCAGAAGTTCAAGCACACTCATGCTTGCGTTCTTGCTTGCGTCGCTAGTGAAAACTAGGATTTAATGGCAAAAAGTATTCAAGAAACTGTTGGTCATGCATATACCCCTGGGGGTACTCGGGTATGTTTTGGGTTAGTATGTGCCGCCCGGTTCTTCAAATTTGGACTCCATTACCTTTTAGAAAGAATTTGTACTCAAAATAATACCCCGTTTTAAAAATAGGTCAATTTTTAATACCCCGTTCTAGAAAAAATGACTGCTGAAAATTTAAAGTTTTCGTGCGTTCGAAGATCAGGAGTCCTAAAATCACGACCCCCCTTGGGCGGCACATACCAGTATAGGTATATATATATTTTGGAGGAGTTCCCTACCCCCCGGACATATACTTAACTGATAATCGCATTATAAACGCATTATAAGGTGGCAGATGTAGACCAAGAGCTGTTTAAGAGAGCAAAACCAGTGATGTCTATGGTTTTTTTACGAGACCTTTCTTTATAAGAACCCTTATACGAGAAACGAGACCAAAAAAAAAATCCAATCGAAATATTTAACAGCATGTCACAAATTTTTTTGCTGAAGTTGTTTGATATTTGACTCCACTCACTTTCGTACTTCGGTCCTCTGTTTATAAGGAATGACCGTTGCGTGTTTTCTTTTCGGAATTTCTATTTTAGCGCAAAGCAAGTAACATCGTAAGATGACATTTCATTGCTCTTTTATTATTAAGGGATGTAGCGTATCTAGTGGTACACATAATCGTTTTTCTTGGGTTTGGTGTCATCTTATCATTTTTTTAATGGAGACATTACTTGTAGGACTTGTAGTCTTCTTATGTCCTACTTTACTGATCTTATTAAAGTAGAGCGGTTTATCGATGGGTGTAGTAAAACCAAAATCAAAGCAAATAATCTGGCGGTCAATTGAAATGGGTTTAAAAATGAAATAAATCAATCAGACAATTAAAATGATTCCGCCCCGTCGTGTTGAATTTTGATCAAACCAAATGCCAAAAAAAGTCGTGCCTGAAAAAAGTCGTGCCGGAAAAAAAGTCGTGCTGGAAAAAAAAAGTCGTGCCGGAAAAAAAGTCGTGTCGGAAAAAAAAGTCGTGCCGGAAAAAAAGTCGTGCCGGAAAAAAAAAAAGTCGTGCCGGAAAAAAAAAGTCGTGCCGGAAAAAAAAAGTCGTGCCGGGAAATGAAAGTCGTCGAAAAAGGGAAAATTGAGGTCGTGAAAAGGAAATTTGATAAGAAAATTAAGTGGCACGAACTGGGCTCCGTACATTTCTCTTCCTGCCACCCACCAGGGGTCAGTAAAGGCTTCATAAAAGGCGAGGCACTTAGGCTGCTTCGAACTAACTTTGAAGAAAAAAATTGTATTTCAAAAAAAAAATCTTGCATGGTGTATAACGCTGAAAAAAAAATCGACACCCTCGCATGTCAGAAAAAAAAAATTTACACCGCCAGAAGTTTGGGCGAAAAAAAAATTCTTACCCAAATAGCGTAGTTTTAGTCTTCAGTCGCGCAGTTTTCCGATTTCTTACTTTACCTTTTTACGCCAAAATTTTCACTTTAGCGTGACCTGATTGTAAAACGCAGGCTGTGGTCTGTAAAACTGACTATAGTGCAACACATCGCGCTTTGTTGTCAAGCACATTCACAGGCTTAGCCTCCAATCTATATAAACAGGATAGATGAGAGTGAAATCGTGGCGGCACAAGCGACCGGTTGGGTTAGGGTTAGGGTTAGGGTAGTAGTAGTTACGATTTTAAATTTTCCATGCCGTATTTTTAATATGCACTTTTGTATTCATACATTTTTACACTTTTTAAGAGAATTTCGCCAAGGCGATTTTTTGACAATGTCGCATCGCCGCGTGGAGAAAATCGTGTTTTAAATAGCCAGCACTACACGTGTACGTGCAACCTCAATTTGACATTGAATTCGAACCAATCAGAACAAACGGTTCTCGCGGGAAATTTTTAAACGTCAGTCAGCAATTTTCTTAGCTGCAGTATAAATTTAATTTGTCTCCCTTTATTGATGTGTTTCCTTTTTTATAACAAAAAAGTAAATAATGTTTTCTGATTATTGTAAACAAAAATGTACTCAAATGGCTCAATTAGTTCTTATAAATTCTAAAACCACAAGCAAAATTACAAGCAATGCCGCGTGCATATAGTTATAATACTGTATTGGAAAATTTAAAATCGCCTGTGCCGCCACGATTTCACTCTCATCTATCCTGTTTATAGATTGCAGGCTAAGCCTGTGAATGTGCTTGACAATGAAGCGCGATGTGTCGCACTATACTCAGTTTAGAGCACAGTTGCGTTATACAATCAGGTCACGCTAAAGTCAAAATTTTGGCGTAAAAACGTAAAGTAAGGAATCGGAAAACTGCGCGACTGAAGACTCAAACTACGCCACGCGATGTCAAGTACGAAAAATTAAACGGGTATTAAACGGATATTATTTATTTTTCATGTTTTAGTTCATTCCGTCTTTTGGGGCTTCACGCTCAAGATTCCGGATTCCGGATTCCGGAATCGGGATTCCGGGGAATAGGTTAACCCTCTTTTGCAAGAAAACAGAGAAGCGTGGTTTCGTGACTAACCGTTTGTTTTGGTTTCTTGCGGTTTCGAGTCGCTTCTGATTGGTTGCTGCACAATAGGAAATGTCAAAATCAAATCAAAGTGTTCATGGTTTTTGGATTCGCACAGTATTTAAAGTAGTGCATATGTTACAATTGACACACCCGTCCTCAATCCATTGTGTTTGCCGTAAGTGCTTGAAATAAAATAGCCTGCGTAGCAAGCGTTCCCGTACGAACGAATTTTTCCGCATTCTGGCTGCTCCCCACTCCCACCCCTGTCCTCCGATTACCTTAACCAATACAAACCCATTACATTACATTATTACATTACATTACATTACATTACATTACATTATTAATTTTTAGACCATTTTAGCTTTAAGCTCCTGTCTAGACTAAATTCTTCACGCAACTGATCAGTTTCGCTGGAAATGATACCCTATTCTATACAAAAACTCTCTGATTTCTATACCCTATCCCAGACTAAACTGCTTTAAAACCATACCCTTCACAGCAGCATATACCTATATACCTTATTACATGAAATTTTCGCGACACGTTAATTTCGCGATTTGAAAAAAATCGCGAAATTTAAGTGACGCGAAAATTAAATGTCGCGAAAATAACATGACGCGAAAATTAAGTGACGCACATTATGTCAATAATTAAAAAAAAACCGACTTCATTACCATTACACACGTTTATAACAATCATTTTGAACTATTCTGTGGTAATGTTCTGGTCCTTCAAGCGTGAACTACAAACCGTGCCTTGTATACACTGTGAGAACATCTTTCTTGTTACTGTTTACATAATCAGTTGCGTTTCTGTTTATTTGGACATTGTGGATAAAGTTGTTTGATCAAATTCAGGGGCATGTTAAATAACATTGACGAAGAAATAAAGTGTGTCTCACTCAAAAACGCGAAATTAAAGTGAGTCAAAATGCAAAATTTTCGCAAAATCGCGAAATTAAGGTGTCGCGAAATATGCGAACCTCAAAATCGCGAAATTAACGTGTCGCGAAAATTTCATGTAATAAGGTAGCTCATATATGGGAGTACCCTCCCCCCCTCCCCAACTCCCTGGGTGTTTACCCCGGGTAACTTTGTCGCGCTGTTCAGTGTTCAGGCAACTGTTATCAGACATCCCTGACAGCTCGTCTTATATCTTTTTGTGTCTGCTCTCACTAGCACTGCATAACGTCAACAGACACACCCAACTTCCGTCCGCCGGGTACTGGTACTTCTCAGAGAGAGCTCACAGCTACAAAAATTGTCACACGCTGTGCTAGTTGCCAAATATTGAAAATTCAAGATTTGGTAAAATTCAATAGTTGGCTGGCCAAATCTTGAATTTTCAGAATTTGGAATACATCCAACTGCATCCGGGCCCTTGCGTAGGAGGCGTAGGAGGCGTAGGAAAGTAGACACTACGGCGCAGGAGGCTAAGATCACGCGAAGCATTTCTCAGACGAATATGCACTTCAATCCTTCAATTTGCTATTGCGCTAAGAAGTTGTTACCGCCATATTTGGAAAATCAAGTACAAAATATTAACCAATCAACTCGCTAGAACAACTTGCTTCCAATCTCGAGGGACCGAGGGGTTTCCAAATATGGTACTGAGCAAATCATAAATATTCGGATACTTATGGGTTTCTATTCAAACTTAATTGCTCCGAGCAGAACACCAGAACTTGTGTTGTTTCTTGAATCCAAGACTGACAGAGCGTAAATCAGCATGATTACCGAAATTACAATGAAATCGTTTCATTTAACAATACCATCCGCTGCCATCCATTACTCCAAACTTAATAATTGCTCCGAGCAGAACATCAGAAGTTGGTTTGTTTCTTGCCGTCGAACACTAACTCAGAAAGCATAAATAATAAAACACCGGGGGGGGGGGGGGGCTCCCATATAAAAATGACGGGGGTTCTCTGGTTAAAAATGTTTAAAAAACTATGAGCTTTCGACAACCGTCTTGTTGTCTTCAACGGATAGAATGAGTGAAGAAAGCGAATGAGCATAGATAATAAAAAAAGTTACAAATTACAAAAGCTCAAAAATGATAAAAGCGAAAGAACATAAAAACTAAGAAGATATTTTAAACGTGTGAAAGTCAATGTTACGGCTAATGTTTATTTAAAAAAGGAATGTTATTTGTCTGTCGTCTCCTCCTCACCCCTCCCAGGAAGAACCAATGTTCTCTCCCCAGTCTAACGCAGATTTCAATATGGCCGCTCACTCAGTGCAAACGGTTCGTCAGGTGGGTACAAAGTCTAGAAAGGAAGAGATCGAGAAAGACGTTATTTAACTTATTTTGGCAAAACGAATGCAGTAAATATTCGGCTAAACTGAACGTTGAATAAGAATGGATCCCTCTGTTTTCATGACTTGTTCTATAAAACGTTCAGGGATATCATCATTCATCTGTCGGCTGCAGAGCAGGCGACTACAAGCTTCCTCCAACCACAACGATCCTGTGCCAATTCAGACAGCTTGTCCGGGCCAATCAAGTTGTCTGTGTCACCCAAAAGGTGTTGAATGTATCTGAGAAACAGGGTTCGTTGCCTTCCTGGTTTCCTCTTTCCATGTGATGGAATATACAGTGCATACTCCTTGCATGGCTCATCATCAGGCATCCTGAGTACATGGCCCAGAAACCTCAGTTGACGGGTTCCTGACATTTTCCACTAGCGGGGCAGTCTGGGTTAGGTCATAGATGGTAGCATTGGGCACCCTATCAATTCTCTTGATGTTGAACATAATACTATAACATGAGGTACCAAAGGCATTGATCTCGCTTTCCATTGCTTTAGACAAGACCCACGACTCGCAACCATATAGAAGGACAGTGACACAGGTAGTATTAAATAACTTGATCTTGGTGGAGATTGAGATGCTGGAGCATCTCCACAGACGTTCTGAGCAGACCATGCAAGCCCCCAAGCCCATATAAGTTAAGTTATTAATAGGTGGCCGGGTATAATTCAGCTTCTGTCCACGCGGACAAGTACTGTATCTGCTATGGGAGTAATTAGATTGAGAGAAATTCTAAATACAGTGTTACACTAACAACTGATTAAAACGTTTTGTTATAAGCTTATGAACATGTTTCCGATATTAACTTTATTTCGTAGGCAGCGGCCATTTTAGATGGCATCCACACGGAAGTGGTATGTTCCTGTTATCAAGACAGAATTTTTGTGATTGTTTCTCAGTTTGAGAAAATTGGAACATTGGTAAGAGTTTAAGCTTATAGCTGGTGAAGAAAGTTTACTAGTTGAATAATTTTAGCTTATCATAACTTCGCATTCCCATTCATTTTCTGAAAATCTGTGAGACAGTCGTTATCTCCACAGGAATTTTAATCCAGGAATGGTGCAGTGGTGAGAGGACTTGCCTCCCCCCATTGATGATGCCTGGGAATAAGTCCCGGAGGCGACACCATTTTTTTTTACAGTTACTATGTGGGTTGAGTAAGTTGTTGTTCGCTCAACTCTCTCGGGTCCTCCGGTTTTTCTTCCTTTACAAAAACCAACATGACCAAATTCCAATTTGACCCAGAAAAAGTGAATGTGAAAGTCATTCTGCAGATGTCCAATGAAATTTCCATTGTGTAGTTCCAGAAAAAATCCATACCCACCCCTTGGAAGGTCATGGGAAATTCCTAGGGGGAGGGGGGGCTTAAAAGCCAACATTTTTGAAGCAAAATATGAAACTAAACTGGAATTTCTCGGGGGGATGGGGGGTGCTAAACAAAAAACCTTCCGTGGGGGGAGTGTGGATATTTTCTGGAACTGCACATTATGCACACTGTATATAATTTGAATTGACTTCATCAGTTTAGAGGGAATTTGCAATGAAACATGCATGGAACAGATTTTTTTGTATTCACAGATCAGTGCTCAAAAGCTGTCCACCACAGAAGAATCATCAGCAAGAGGTTCACAAACATTCAGTACAAGAACACTTATGGGGAGTGATGAGGTTTGCTTTGTTTTTAAAATTGTTGGGAAGTCCTAATCTCAAATGGTTGATCGTAGTCTCACTCTCTAATAAGCCTGTTTGGGAAGGGTGGGGTGGGGGGAGGGGGGTAGGGGTCAGCAGCAATTTGCCTGAGTAAGTCTGAGGACTAAATTTTTGTTTGGATAAAAATGGTTTGATTGTAATTTGTTTTCAGAAACATGCTGTTTTGGTGCGAGAAAGCTGAGTTGCTTTCATTTTTAAAAATAAATTACACCTTAACAAACAAACTGATAACAATTAAACCCCTGAGCCTTCCCTTTGGACGTCAAATTTTGTAATAAGCCCTTCCTTGTGTTGTCTTGTCTCATTCCCCCCATCCCCCCCCCCCCCCCCCTTCCCATTAAGAGGTTAGACTAAAATTACCATAAAACACCAGGACTCAGTTGTTTAAAAAGTGGATAGTGCTTTCCACTGGATAAATCACTGTCCAGGGAATAAGCATTAACAAAACCAATGTTGTGTTATCCACCTTTTGAACAATCGGGGCCAGGTACTGTTCAGAACAGGACTTCAACTCAGAACCTCTGGGTTTCAACTGCAGTACCCTAACTACTCCGGTAACAAAACATTTTGTTTATTTTGAAGGAAATCTGGCATGTTTATGCCAAACAGATTGGAGCAGTGATCAGTGAGAATTCCACTAAACCAGTTCTTTTGGGTATTGCTCTCAAGAAACATTCACCACAGATATTACAGCACATTTTAAGACTTCTTCAAGCAAACAGAGTTTGGTAAATAAATGCATTTATCTGAAGTCAACAAATGGATTGTTGATAAAATCAAACAAACATGGTTATGCAGAGCAAGACAAGTTGCTTGGAACATTGTTTAGCTAGTGAAGCACCCCTGATCTTTGTAGACTTGTACATTCATGTAAATAACATGGTGTATGTAGTACGCTTGACTTGAAGTAGCCTGTGTGGCAAACATTTGAAAGTGGATGGGAATGGGAGGATTTGGGGTGTGTGCCCAAAGTCCTTCCATTCCTTCCATTCAGGTGACTGTAAGATCTCTCATCCACAAGCTTAAGGTTTAGTGGGGTATTAACACTCATTTTGTTCAGTGCATTGTCCTGATCTCTCAAAACTCAAACTCCATTTTGAACCTCTGCAGAGAAGAGAAGCCTGAAGGGCAAACATGTATTCATAAAATGAGTAACCATATAACTATCATTTTTCCGTTTTTAATGAAGTAACTTTTTCTTTTCCATCACGCTTTTTTTTTCAGAGTTAACAGGAAGTACAAAACTCTTATGATTCTGTTATTATAATAAACTGACATGCATCAGATTTTACAAGACTATGTTGTGGATCTTTTGTCAGTATTTACAAATAACATTAATCTTGTACAAAGATAGCTTTTTTGTATTTATATTCACAAAAAGGTTTTTAGTGAGTTGCTTATGATTTGCTTCTAGCTACATGTAAGACTTCAATAAATATCAATAGTACCTGTTTCACTTAACGAACACAACACACTCTAACAGTAGACTGCTATCAGTCCTCTCTGGATAGTTGAGCGGGTGAGCAAATACATGATTGGCGATCGACCGAGAGAGCAAAAAGTAATGCGAACTGAGGGGGCTTTGGGGAAGAGGCATCTCCCCCGGTTTCCCCTCGGCTTGTTCGCTTGCTCCAGTCTCATCGAGCTCATTTTTGTGATAATCTTGCCCACTTGATTGACCGAGAAGGGACAGCAATGTAGAGAGAATTCTACAGATCTATGTTTCTAATGCATATCCTGACAGGAGTTTTGCATTTTGAAGGATTTTGGAGGCTTTGTTATTTAACCTGTTGCAGCTGCATGTACAAATGTGTGTCCTATCTGCTCACAGGATAACCAGCAGTCTTTTGCACGACACTTTATTTAGACAATTCAATTTACTCTTTTCAAGGTCTATTAACAGCCATGTGTTGTAGGATTGAAACACAATTTCTGTCTGGGAAGCTTGGCATGGAAAATAAGCTCATCATCATGTCATTGCTCTGTTGTACTTCATGGCAAGTTATTACTCGTCATCATCGAAGTCTTCTATGACATCATCCACATCCTCTGGTACATCAAGGGTCACTTGTGAATCACTCTCCTCAGCCCCTGCTTTTGTGTTCCCCTGGATCTCAGCCCCTTTAGACTGTGAATTTGGAAGATTATCATCATCATCATTGCTTCCTGTTCCATAGTCTTTTTCATCCAGAGTGTCTGCAGCACCTCTACAGAAACAAAGTTAAAGAACTTGCAGTGAAGCTCAGTAAAATATAACCATATATAACCAGCAGTAATCACAGATTATCGAGACGCGTTTGAAGGTATTTCTGGTGGAAATGAGCCCCTGAAAAAAATCAATAGGGGCGGCGGCCATTTGGAAGACCGTCTTCCAAAAAATCTCAAATTTTACTGCACATTAACCACAGGACAACCAACACGAAATTAGGATTGCGTTCTTTGAATACAATTATTTTTTGGAACATTTGTTGTGTTGCAACTAATCAGGTTTAAGGATAACTCATCCTTGTGGTTTTCGAAAAAGTCGCTCTACTGTTCAACATTCCCTTCCCCTCTTATACCCCCCCCACCCCCTCCCCCCTCAGTACCTGAATGGAGACTTTGATTTCCTGAAATTGCCAACCACTTGAAGGAAAGAAATTTGTCCTAAAATACAAATAAAAAAAAATAATGCATACTGATTAACCATTCAAACAGGAGCTATTCATGGGCAATACAGTCAATCCTCCTGTAAGTGGACACCGTAGAGGATATGGGTTGGAATTGCCTTGCAAGTTTAAATTTCATGGAGATACATTTTCGTGTGACTAATTTGAAGAAAAGTTAAAAAAGGAAAACTTGGATGACTGTGACCAAAAAAAGCTTATTTGAATCAAAATGACTACTTACCTACATATAACTGTACTGTTCAGACTCGCACTTTATTTTCGGTTAGGTCATGTACAATTAAACCAAAACTATTTTGTTAGAAATTGTCTTGATATCATTTACTGTCCACTTATGGGAGGTTATTTTAGACTCTGTGGATCCCGGATACATGTAGGTATCTGTGTCCACTTACAGGTGGTTAAAAATGTAGTGTTGGAGAGGAAAAATCGCTGGGACCACGGTTTGTTCCCATTTTCTAGGAAGTGTCCGATTATGGGAGGCTCATCTGTACTTTCATTTGGCACTGTTAATGTATCTGTATAGGGGGTCTAACTTATGAGTCTGTGGATGAAATCCCCAAGTAAGTGACCATTTCAATTAAGCTACTGAGTTGTATTAAATTTTCTTTGGTACTGTTTATTGTTCTGTACAAGGATAAAATCCTAAAGCGTGGCCAACATTTTTATCCATTAATGCTATCAAACTTTCTATGCACAGCTTCCTGATTTCCTAGCCAACACTCTAAAGAGAATTGAGATCTTAATCACACACCTGGGGTTCTGAGAGGTACATCAGTAATAGCTAAATATGGAAGAATCTCTGTTTGTAAGACAATGGATGGCCAGTGGTAACCTGAAATGAAAAAAACATCAAGACCATGTAGGAAAATGATACATTACATGCTATTGTAGGGTCTTTGATTGATCAGACTTCAGTCTGTGAGACTCATTACTCGTGGCGCAGCACACAAGTTGTAAATCCGGCTCTAAGTTTTTTTGTTTTTTTTTTCGTGTCACATTAGCGCATGCAAATTTATCCGCGCATATTTTAGTTTATGTTGACTACTATGTGGCTTTCAGCCATGAAATACATACCGCAAAATCTCTCTGGGTGTTGACTTGAGAAGTAAAAGAAAAACTACAGCGTACAACTGCAAGTTTTCAAGACAATGCAAGGCATTCGTGGATGGATATTGTGTTCGCTGTTTTTTTCCGGTGGGATTTTTGTTCCGGCAAGTTTTGTGTTTTATATAACTTGCAATTTGCTTAGCAATTGAGCTTTGAAGTGTCAGCTACCAATGAATGAGGTGAATGTAGTGTAGGCTTACTTTAGAACCCGTCACTCACTCACTCATTCGCTTCTTCCATCAGCTGTAAACTTAGTGAGTAATGCTTTGTTACCAATGCTTTACAACGTGAATCCAGCGATAACAATAATTAATTTGATGTAAACGAATATAAACAACAATAAGCTTAAAGATGTTTCGCATTTTGGAGTCTTCAAAATTGATCTAAGAGGATTTTTCAACCGCGACACACGTTTTGATGCATATCTACCTTGAAATAATAAAATTTAGTCTTAATTGAGCATGTGTTTCTCGATAGTGTAGTGGATTGAGGTTGCTGCTAAGTGACAGTTGGAAGACCTGAGTTCAAGTCATGCTCAGGACCATTTTTTTTCTCTTTCTTTCTTTGGACTGGACAATATGAAATTGATTTACTGGTTTTTTTTTTTTGCGTTTGTCCTTACATTTAATTTTTAAAAAAAAATTTAAAAAAATGTCGAACCGTGTGTAAACATAACGCTTACCGCAATATCGCATTAGCATTTCTTCTTCATGGGTTTGCTTTTAGGAGCTTTTGATTAGACATAATCTTAAGCTTATGTTTCTCCGTAAAAGCACTCAAAACACTTGGGAATCAATGCTGCAATGAATTAAAGGTGCCTGAGGAGTTAAAGCTGTGTACAGCTTCTTGTTCTTAATGATTTGGAGATTCTAGGTTGATTAGTTCTTAGTGGTCAGGTTTACTCTAATAAACTATGTATGCCGCACCTCTGAACAGATCTCTTGCAGTGTTACCTCCATCTCGCATCTGCAATTGAAATAATTTGTAAATAAATATAACATCAAATATTGAAGGTTTGCTTGTTTTGAATGCATCAATTGCTTGTGCGTGTCTTGGTTTGTTATCATGGAGTTGAAAATTAAAGATATCTTTAGTTGGAATCACTGATGGGTGGAATAAAAATGTACCTTTCTGCTGATGTCAAACCACTGTGGTTTATGAAGTGGCCTCCATCCTCTCCCCACCCCACTGGATTTTGTTGTGCTCCCCCCTGGTCTGCTACTATTAAATATCAACCCTCGTGCCACCAGACATGAGCTGTATTGTCTCATTGAAGACTGATGCTGTGTTAAAGGAAAACAGTGTTAATCAGCCAACTATTGCAGTGTAGTAACAGGGCTCAAGACTTACTTTTCATCTTACTAGCCTAATGGCTAGTGACAGGTTTGAATTCACTAGCCGGAATTGTTTAGGGAGTGGGGGTGGGGATTGGGCAGGGGAGACAATAACATGTGTAACGCTTGTTAACACTAACACCTTACGAACGTATAGGAAAACGACGCGAAGATGAGAGGGGGCGGGTGGCAGGTTGTGATGGGGAGGGGGTTAAGGTGTACCGGTAATTACCATCCACTCTTTTGTCATGTAGTCTGCATCACTAAAATGTTCACTGGCTTTCACCTGAAAGAAAATTGAGAATTAAGGGATAAAACCATTTAAGGATGGAGAAAATGTGCAGGAATCCTGGCATGTGATTTTGCTCTTCTGGAGTTGTGACTGTATAGTGCTACAGTATACACCTACCCCCTTCCCCCTTGGAATTTCCAATAACCTTCCATGGGGGAGGTATGGATATTAATTTTTCTTGAACCACACATTCACAAAGCCCTCAGTTAGGAGGCATCCTAAGTAATCAGCAGTTTATTAAAAATGACCAGAAACCCATAAGTGGGTTGAAATGTGCAACTGTCTCTTGTACGCTTCAAAACAAGCTTCCGATTATTCAATTTGCTTAGAAGTTGTTACGGCCATATTTGGAAAATCAAGATAAAAATATTAACCAATCAATTCCCTAGAACAACTTGTTTCCAAATATGGTACTAAGCAAAAAAATGAATATTCGGAAGCTGTGAATGTGCATTAAACATTTCAACCCACTTTGTTTCTGCAATGACTTATTGTTATTCCATCAATAGGCACTTGTTAATAAAAATACTTGTGAACAAATCTATAGTTACGTGAATCTGTCCCCAGGGGAGTGAAATTACAAGACAGTAGTGGGGGACAAGAGCAGGGGGAAAACCTGGGAAAAGAAGGGGGAAGGCTAGAGGAGGTATGATTAATGTGTGATATTTAGCGATAGAAATGCTGAAAAAGGTTGGGAGTTACATAGGAAAGGGTGTGAATCAGAAGTAAAAGGTAACAGAAGTGAAAAGTTCACATCCCCTACCATGTGTTCTCAGTGTATTGCTCTATAAGTTTTTTTATCCAATTTAATTTTTTGTGGCATTTGGCAATAACATGGAAATTAGGAAAGCAAAATTTTGATATTTTGGTAGGTTATTGGCCCTTAAACAATATTTGTCTAACTTTTGAGTCTTTCATTCATTTTATTATTACTTTAAATGAAAAAAAATAGATGTTTTCACCTACCACATCATTCACATCAGAGAAAAACTCCAGATAGTTTTGATGAAGGTACAGATTAAACATATCACTTGACAGATTAGTTCTATCCAGAACTTCCTGTAGTGAAAAAAAGGTGAGGTTTTTTGAAATGAGTGATACCATGCTGTGGAAATAGAACCATTAGTCACAGAAGCTTATAAAAAATACATGGCTAATGACACTTCATTTTACCAAATAGGCACCCAGGGTGCTTAATTATCTTGGAATATTTATTTTTAAGTGTTTTGTAGCTGATAACCAGGGCTGTCACGTATTATTAGGGAGCTTACGCATGAGGACGGCAATGTCAAGGAAAATGTCAATTGAAAAAAGGACAATGTGGAGCAAAGTTTCTTGTCTAAAGAAACAACATGACGGCAGAGACCAGGCTTGAACCAGAGACCTTCAGGTTGAAAGTCCAACGCGCTGACCACTAGACCACTGCGCCTCCACTCAAACACATAATAGCTGGGAGAAATCCCCACCCCTGCCCCTTATTAGTGCTGTGGCAGTGGAAATCCCCAACCCCTGCCCCGCCCTTATTAGCGCTGTGGCAGTGGCTCTTATTTCATTTATTCTTCATGACTGTTGACTTTAAAATTAGTGGGGGGGGGGGGGGGGTGGTATTCAGATTTCATAACACTACAGGAGTGCTTATATTTTGAATTAGAGGCAAATTGTTAACTATTAACATGGGAGGGGGAGAGGAACTTAATCAAGGCATGTTGTTTCTATTTCTATTTTCAAAAGTATACCTCAGGAGAGAATGTCAACTGGTTTCTTGCTTGATGTGATAAGTGTGAGGGAAGCAGGGCTGCATCAGACAATACTGGATCTCCTAAAGAGAAAGTAGCAAACAAGTAATCACTCATAAAATGATGCATCTGTGTCAATTGACTTCATTTCCTGTGTGCTATACTTTCTGTGGTACTGCTTGTTCTTTTTTATATGTTTTTTAACTATTTAAAGGAAGGTTTAGATAGTTTGTTTGTTTGGTGCTCTCTTAGGAAGCAAATGTTTAACAATACTGCAAAGGAACTGGAACAAAAATAAAAAACACTCACTTTTACAATACAAGATTTTGCCCAAGGCTCTGAACAAAAACAATGCTGTGTCTCGTCCACCAATGGCTGTGACTCTCTCTGATTCCAGGTGACTGTCTGTCTGTCCATAAACCATACACTGTGATGTCTGTTTGGACTTGCTTGGTTTTTGAGTTTTTGATGTTTTTGATTTTGAGCTTTTTTGTTTACTGTCATCTCTTCTTGTCTGATTGAACTTCTTCATGGAACTAAATGACTTCTCTGCAAGAGTTAAAATTAAACTTCGATAAGGTATAATGTAGGTGCTCTGTATCACCACTGCACTGTACAGGGCTGTCACTAATTTTTTTAAATAAGTATGGAAGTTAAGAAAGTAGCTGGGGAAAATTTCTGATCTTGTAAATGTTTTAATTGACATTTATCAAGAAACAAACGGTAGCTATAGAAAATCACTCAGCCTCCAGCCCCCATCCCTGAGCCCCCAGCCCCCAGTCCCCAGCCCTAAGCCTCCAGGCCCCAATCCCCATTCCCCAGTGCTCAGTCCTTAATTATTTACAGCCCTAATCTAAATAAAAGAAAATCTGTTGCTGGGGTACTAAAGGAAAAACCTCTATCAACATCAGTTAAAAAGAAAACAGAAACAATGCTAACATAAGTTTGAATTCATGTCTTGCAATTGCAATATGGACAGTTTGTAGTCTTTCTGTTTTTATTTTCTGAAGATTAATAGCTGAAACCCTGGAGCAAAAACCAAACTTCATTCCGCCTTACCTTTTAAACATGAAAACTGAAGTCCATTAATAGCTGTTCTGATGTCTCCTCCACTGCTCTGAGCCAAGAGATCAATGGTTTCCTTGCTTGGCAGCAGAAAAGTTGATTTATTCTGTACAAACAGAACATCAAAAGGTTGCAAACAATTTTTTTAGAATATGTTCTGGTTTGAAAAATCTTGAAGAATTGGAAACTAACAATATTAACTGTGCATCTAATGTGTACTAGGAAATTAAGTGAGTCATGAATTGCTTTTTTTTTAATGAAATTTGTTTGCAACTGGTTTTGTTTTTTTGTTCATTATTAAAGAAACATGATCTGCATGACAGCTTTCCATCATAAATATTATAATTATCTGTGAAAAGCAAATTATTACTAAATACTTCTTGGTTCTCCATAATATTGTTACTGCTCCAGCCTTGCTTATTAGGAGGAGGTCTTGAGCAAAATAGAGGTGGGGAAATGAGACATAGGCCAATTTCTATAACAAAAGGTACCTTTCCTTAAATCTGACACTATTGACACTGTAGGTATGCACATGAATGAACAGAAACTTGGCAAGACAATAAAATAATGGTCAAATAACTGCTCATTTTGTACTGTGAAAAGTGATCTGATTTTAAACATTTAACTATTTAGGTACTTTAGTTCCCTTAGATCAGACAATAGTCACAGACATGTACATGAATGATCAAGCATAAACTAGACAAGACAATAAAAATTGTCACAAAGCTGGTCATTTTCTACTGATCTTCAGTGATAATGTACCTGCTGCAATTCCAGTGAAGTAATTCTGTTCATGGTCTTGACCAAGCTGGTATGGGCAACAGGATTGAAACTGAAAAAAATTAAATGTGAATCTGAGTAAATTGTATTAATGATGGAAAAGAGATTTGACAGAACTGCACTACCTACCTGATATTATGAATACCCAGTTTATACTGAACATCTTTGGGAAGTAGTTTATGAACATTTGAGTCTCCATGATGGCTGTCTGAGATAATGAACACAACTGGACTGCGACCTGTCTGTTGGTAAGTGCTGTTGAACAAAGACAACAAATTTAAGTTTGAAAATGCATGTCACAATGATCTGTAAGTATGCTTTGGAAAACATATCATTATTATTTATAACTGACATAAAGAAACTTTATATTACCTTAAAACCTCATGAAGTCTTGAAGCCTCTCTGAAAAATATATTTGGAAGATCCTGAAGATAAAGAAGATTAATTTTTTTATAAATATGGAAATGAATATAAGCCTTCAATTAGTTTTGTCCCATGAAAGCACAGAACATATTATTATTCTCTTCAAAATTTATAGATCATTGTAGAAAGAATGTCCACTTGGGAGTTAACCCCATAGTGGAACAAATAATTATGCAAATATATAGTTTAAATGTTTTTAAAGTGTAATTAGAATATATGTATGGGGTATCAACGTGATCAACATAGACACCAACCTCGTGGTTAAATTTTTGTTTTGGTTTGAAAATTTTTAAAGTGAGTGTAATTTTCATTAATCTTTGTCTTGAATTATGGTAATGAATCTGAGACAAAGGAAAATAAGTATTCTCTATTTTCGAATTGCCCATAATACACTTTGTTTGCCCCCCAAATTTTGCATAAACTATTGTTTGTAAATGCTCTTGGAAGGACTGCATATTCCCAAGAGCATTTCAAAACAATAGTTTATGCAAAATTTGGGGGTAAAAAAAGTGTATTATGGGCAATTCGAAAATAGAGAATTAAACTGGTTTGAAAGTTACACCACAACATATATGAAGATGAATTATTGCATTTTCTATACTTACCTCTACTAATATAATTTTCTTGACTGGATTATGACTGTCTTTCTCACTGAATATTGACAAGGTGGGATACTTGTTGGCTCGTAAAATGAACTCTTCAAATTGCTTAACTTGGGATTTCCTGGTGTCCCTCCAGTTAGAGAACTCACTCTCTAATCAATTGTACACAAACTAATCAGTAGCTGGAATAAACTAGAAGTATTAACTATAAAATGCACATTCCATTTACCTCGCTGGATGCAAATGCAAGTCAGATCATCACTCAATCTGTAAGTCATGTCAGTTGGTCAGTCTGTCAGTCAGTCAGTCAGTCATGTCAGTTGGTCAGTCAGTCAGTCATGTCAGTTGGTCAGTCTGTCAGTCATGTCAGTTGATCAGTCAGTGAGTCACCCAGTCAGTCATGTCAGTTGGTCAGTCAGTTAGTCATGTCAGTTGGTCAGTCAGTCAGTCATGTCAGTTGATCAGTCGGTGAGTCACCCAGTCAGTCATGTCAGTTGGTCAGTCAGTCAGTCATGTCAGTCATGTCAGTTAGTCATGTCAGTTGGTCATGTCAGTTAGTCATGTCAGTTAGTCATGTCAGTCAGTCATGTCAGTTGGCCAGTCAGTCATGCCAGTTGGTCAGTCAGTCAGTCATGTCAGTTAGTCATGTCAGTTGGTCAGTCAGTCAGTCATGTCAGTTAGTCATGTGAGTTGGTCAGTCGGTTAGTCACCCAGTCAGTCATGTCAGTTAGTCAGTCGATCGGTTGGCCAGTCAGTCATGTCAGTCAGTCACCCAGTCAGTCATGTCAGTGGTCAGTCAGTCATGTCAGTCATGTCAGTCAGTCATGTCAGTTGGTCAGTCAGTGAGTCACCCAGTCAGTCATGTCAGTTGGTCAGTCAGTGAGTCACCCAGTCAGTCATGTCAGTTGGTCAATCAGTCAGTCAGTCATGTCAGTCATGTCAGTTGGTCAATCAGTCAGTCAGTCATGTCAGTCAGTCAATCATGTCAGTCAGTTAGCAATGTTAGTCATGTCAGTCATGATAGTCACCCACCTAGTCATGTCAGTTGGTCAGTCATGTTGGTCACACAGTCAGTCAGTCATCCAGTCAGTCATATCTGTCAGTCATGTAGGTCAGTCACCTAGTCAGTCATGTCAGTCAGTCATGTCAGTCAGTTAGTGATGCCAGTTCTGTTATCCAGTCACATCAGTCAGTCACCCAGTCAGTCATGTCAATCAGATATGTCAGTCACCCAGTCAGTCATGTCAGGTAGACATGTCAGTCACCCAGTCAGTCAGTCACACAGTCAGTCATGTCAGTCAGTTGAGTCAGTCAGTCACACAGTCAGTCAGTCAGTCATGTCACCCAGTCAGTCAGTCAGTCATACCAGTTCGTCCAGTTTATATAGTCAATCAGTCATGTTAGATATAAGCACTTGTTAAGTTCATAACAAAATTAACAGAGAAATAGACAAGTTACCATCAGTAGCATCACTGACAGGATTGATCCATTCCTGTAATTCAAAGCCCAGCTCATTTGCTAACACATGAACTGTCGCAGTCTTTCCTGCCCCAGCTGGTCCAGTCAGGAGTAACAAAGCACTGGAAGGCTAACAGAAAATCAACACATCGTCAACAATCTCTCATAAATGATCAAGCTCAGAATCAGGATCATTTAGAAAGAAGGGTCAGTAAGAAATTCAAAATGTGGTGTTTGATTGAGAATTGATTTCAACAGGAATTCTGTTTTTGGTAAAGGTGGCAAAGGATCTAGTAGTTGTTAATTACTGAGATTCAATTGTACTTGATTGTGCAAGGAAAGAGTTATGGAGATTTGAATTTACAAAATGCTAATTAGATGACGTAAATTCGGGAATCATTTATTATACAACTACCTGTTTACACCTCCAAGTAATATTTTTATGAATCGATTGACTATCCACAGTTTATATTTAGTATTTCTCAAATTGATTTTCCTTAATTTGTATACTGCGTATTGTTAATTGACGTAGAAATAATGGCAAAATCCCGAATTTACGTCATCTAATTAGCATTTTGTAAATTCAAATCTCAATAACTCACTAACGCGACGTTAAAAACAAGAAATATTTAACTATTCAACTTTTCAACGTACATAGAGTTGATTAAGCAAAAAAAAAAATTGGGGTTAGGTGCACTTTAATATTTCACAGCAAGTGACAAATTCGTCATTATTTTGTTATTGGAAATACAATGTTGCTATAGCACAACTGAATGTTCAGTTGTACACAACTTGTACTTGCTTGTTATAAAACAATTCCTCAGACTGCAATTAAGTGTAATTTGATGCCACCATTGATTTCTCAAACTCCCGATTTTCGAACCAATTTTCATTTCCCTTGGAGGCTCAAGAAATCAGGATTCTACTGTATTTGTTTTAACAAAGCAGTTTATGGTACAACAGTGTAACTATTTTTTGTTGTCCACTGATTGTTCCAGAAAAAATCCATACCCACCCCATGGAAGGTCATTGGAAATTCCTAGAGGGAGGGGGGTCTTAAAAGCCAACATTTTAGAAGCAAAGTATAAAGCTAAACTGGAATTTCCTGGGGGGACAGGGGGTGCTAAACAAAAAAACTTCCGTGGGGGGAGTATGGATATTTCCTGGATTTGCAAATTGAGTTTTTAAGTCTAATCTACTCACCTTTTTACAAGTCAGATGATCAAGAAACCAGCTACGGATCTCTGCCACCTTTTTCTTATGAACTGCAAGTTCAGCCTTAAAAAAAAACAGCACAAACAATCAAACCATTTTAAATTACACTGGCTTATTAGCAAATAAATCAGGGGCAAAATAATAAGGTAGCAGCATATATGGCAAGTTCGCTACTTGCACTACTAAAGTCCACTATACCTCTGACTTTGGCTTATATTTGTCCAACCAAAGATCTTCATCTGCTCTGATCTTCTTCAGAACTTGCTTGCTAGAACCTGTTTTAATAGCACAGGTAAATGAGTGTCTTACCTAAGGACTTTGGTCAGAACATATAACTAATTCAATAAAGGTTGCTTTGGTCACTGGTAATTGGGCATTGGG
This sequence comes from Cladopsammia gracilis, assembly GCA_022457155.1. NCBI lineage: Eukaryota > Metazoa > Cnidaria > Anthozoa > Scleractinia > Dendrophylliidae > Cladopsammia > Cladopsammia gracilis. Next base: position 1,079,894 of record JAJGOT010000145.1, read on the forward strand.
AAGCTATTGTTTGGCGGTCACTCAAGCAAAGCATTGCATTGTTTTCCGTTTGCCCAAATACCAATGCCAATTACCAATGACCAATTGCCAAAGCAACCTTTATTGAATTAGGTATATATACAAGAACAATATACCCACCCATACACCTGGGGTTAGAGAGAGACAAGGTGGAATATATGTAGTGTCTTGTTTATATGCTAAAGACACAACATAGTGATAAAATGTTCACATTCATACACCTGGGTGGAGAGAGACAATGAAGAGTACAGTGTCTTATCCAAGGACACAACACAAAGACAATGTACCCTGGCCTTTCAAACCTGGAAATTGAACAGCAAGAGAGTATGTGTATTGTTTTTGTAAGGACACATTCACCTGTTTTATATTTATATGATTGTTGAAATAAGAGAATGTAGTTTGCAATACAAAAACTTAAACACTACATAATTACATGTAGCACTAGTGATTGCATATGTTGTAGTTCAATTGTTCAACGTTTATTTTCCATTGTTCTTTTCTACGTCAATAATGAACATAAAACAAAGAAAAATGAAAATTGAACCAAGTATAAAATTGAACTACAACATACATACAATTTACCTGTATTAAAGGAACAGTCAAGGTTCCCTTGTTTTGATTTCTTTGGCTTATCTTGTGAAGCTGAATCTTCAACAAAGCCACCGAATGATGATGAGATCCATGCGTTGCGCTTCTGAAAAAAAAAATGTATGTAAGCAATAATTTTAATGTGGGTTGTGATTGGTGGATTTTGATTTTATTTTGGTTCCAAGAGTCCATTAACCATTCCACTCCCAGAGTCAATTATGAAGATGTGTAATGTAGTTCTAACTTTATTGATAAAATCCTTTGGTATGACCATTCAAATAACCTCTTCAGCATTACATGTGGTACATTTGTTTTTCAATAAATTACAACATGAAATTTGAGAATTTTCTTTAATTTCGATTTTTGGCACTCTTGCGAGTTAAAGGGTTAATAATTATTGACTACTAGTAGCATCTAAAAACTGTAAACTGATATGGTTGTTTAAACTTGACAGGCAGCAAAATTAAGGAAAGCACTGTCATATCATTACCTTTGATCCTGTGGATGAGGAGGTTGTCCCTTCGCTTTTTCCTGTGTGTGATTTCTTCCAAGACAAATTAAATTCTTTGTGACTACTGCCTGAATGTGGAAATGTCTTTGAAGAACTGAGGATATAAAATAACAGTATTATATAAAGTATAAGGTCAGATGAGGTCAGTCAAAATTAACCCCCTAAGAAAAAAAATCAAAGTGCTGACACATTACCCCCCCCCCCCCCCCCTCTTCAGAAATAACCAAATTTTTCTTTTCCCCACAGAAAAAAGGCCATTTTTCTTCAACACCCCTCAGAAATATTCAAAAGATCAAAGGCGCCGACTTGGCCACCCCCGCAGAAATGACTTTCATAGCCCCCTTCAGAAAATCTCATCTATAGGGGTGGGGGGGGGATATAAAATGGAATGGCCCTCAGTCCTAGAAAATGTTCTGTACAAAAAATGATCCCATCAACATTGTCATACCCCAGTGAACTACATGATTCAGCTTGCAATAACGATTTCTTGCATTCGTCACCATTCACTAAGATGCTGCCTTTGTGATGCTAGCTCAAGAAGAAAAAAAGAGAGAAAATGATTACCCACTAGCATGATCAAAATAAGCTTATGTACAAACTTTGAACAACTCTTAAACTTAAGCTTATAATAGGCACACTACAGCTGTAGCAATTAACTTTTGTTTTAAACATGAATTCAACGAAAAAGAGAAAAACATTGAAGAATGGAAAATATTTAAAGACAATTTACCATTGCAAGCAAACATGCGAATCTTCTTTACTTTATACTCTGCAAATTCTGCAGCACAAACGTGACAGCCACACAACGCTGTCATCCGCCATTTTGAATATGATTTTTACCGAGGGCTGATAACAGGGCAGCGGTGAATCACTTGAGAACTTTGCCGGAAAAAGGCCGAACGACTTTCGTTACAGTTTCGTGTGTAATCGGTAAACGAACTTTGACATCTGACAGGAAACACGTCACAACCGTTGCAACGACGTGGAACATTCCGCCAAACCGCGTAAAATCAAAGCATTTCCGTTTCGTCAGGGAGGAGACCGTTTTTATCGGCAGTGACGGTATCATTTGCGCATGGATTTGAAGTCGGCAGTTCCTCTATTGCACAAGATTTGAATCGACCACAAACTTTTCAAGATTTCTAACCAAACGAGATCCCTTTCTAAAATATTGTAAGTCTGGCAGTTTGAGAACACCAACATTTATTTACCGAAGACGAAACGCAACGAAGTGTAACGCGATATGGCTGCCCGAAGCCGTTCTTGTATGACTGTGTTTGTGTATACTTTTTACTTTCTACTCGTTGCCCATCTGACGGTTTCTTTGACAGGTAAGCGAGTTTTTTTTTTCATTTTCTCATTGCTTCATGGCCAACTGATGGGCATTGTATATATTATACTGAACATTTAAAAACAAAACCTTTATAAAACACAGCAAGGTTTCCGGGGCATCGCTTCGGGACTTATTTTTCAGAAGCGCGCTGAAAGAAAAGATTTTGAATAAATTTCCTGTCAAGATGGGGTCTTTGTATTTTTACACACAGTTTTTCAGTTCAGTAGTTGATATGGTTCAATTCTTTGACTCTTGTTTGAGAAACAATGGCGTAAAAGGATAAATTTAATCCATATTGATTTATACAGCTGAAATTTGCATCTAATGGCGCGTCTGAGAAATGAATGAAACTTATTTCAAATATAGGTGTCAAACTCTTAGTGATGTTCTCCCCTCAACTTCTTCAGGCTCTTGCTGATAAAACTGGCCGCTTTTATCAATAATATTTCTAACCTTTTTAACTCATTCGATAAAAGGTGAAAGAATTCAGATTGCAAAAGATACGTTTCAATCAAACTTGAGGCTAATTAAATCGGCGCGTGCAATATGCGATAAAAATTAAGATTCTCCATAATTTAATAGTGAGTAGAACTTCTGGCTTGTATAAAGAAAGCTTGTAACTGATGAAGACAAAGAACAATGCCTCATTTACACGTATTTACCAGATATTATGCCTTTTATTTTCTTTGTTGGCGGAATGATACTTCACACAGCTGATGCGCCAATATCAACTGAGAGATAATTTTTAATACATGTATTATATAGTTCTGTTTATCGAATCTAGAAAGATTCCAAGGGATGAAATCAACTGGCTGGTTTATTTACTGTCTAAATTTGAGTTTATAAAATTAAATTTTAATTTGTTACTTTGCGTGGGCAATCGACAATTGTATATTTGTAGAACATGCACTCTTAAAAAATCAATGTGTTTAATACTTCAGGTGGAACCAAGTAGCTGAGGTTGCCAAAAAAAAATACTGTAAAGCGCTTTTTGGTTGAACCATTTAGTTTAATCCGTTGATTTTTTTCTGCAAAACCACATTTGGGAGTCAGCCCTTGGTTGATTTACCCACAGTCAGTATAATCTTTCTTTAGTTTAATCCTGTCTCCCTGTGACAAGCATGGAATCATGTAGACATTGTTCTTTTCAATTTTTGAGACTGTGGATGAAATCCTAAAGTGTGAAGTTCAATTGAAAGCTAATGAGCTGTTCTTTCTTGTAGGGCTGTCAGGTTTCAATTTTTTTAAGGGCACTTTTATAAAAAAAAATTACCACACTGTAAAGTGATCCCCAAGATATTTCTATGAGATTTGGCAGATTGAATGTCCTTTACAGATGACTACAAACAAGGCAAAGTATTAACTGAAATAGAATTCCATTATACTAAAGTTTTACATTTTTGTGGTGCACCTCTGAACATTTGGAAAACTTGCATAGTTCTGATTCAGTTTGTCTCAATTTAGATGTTTCAGAAATATTTTTATTATTCAATTTCAATGTTTGTAGATAGTAGATATCTACATTCCAGTTATCAAACCAGTGATAACTTGTAGTGATTCAAAAGGCCAAGGGTCTCATATTTTCCAATAAAAATATTTTTCATTCCTTTATTTCCAACTTATAAAAATAGATTTGAAGTAATCTTTGTGTGAGTATTGAAAACAGAAAGCTAAGCACAGAAAATAGGAATGGATGCCAACCTTTCTGAATTTATTATATTGCTTTGTCAAGTAATAAATTGCCTACTCTGTAACTATATGAACTTGGGTTTTTTGTTTATTCTTTTTTCTCATAAAGGTCAATAATGGGAGGCATAAGTACCTTATAATTGAATTATGTTAAAAGTTGTTTATGATGGAAAATTTTTGCAAGAAAGGGCGTGGTGTTGACAGCCAACATGTATTTTTTTGCTGTCACACTTCAAGAGGCTAAGAATGCGTTCCCCAAGTTTCTGTTTTCAAAATGGAAAACAAATGGCACCAAATTAAAGTACCAGTAAAGAGCTTTCATTTGAACGGCCAAATTTGGGGTTTCATCCACAGACTCAAAAGTTAGAACCACATCACACAAGTGGGTCACAGTGGGATGTCTTGGAACTTTAAAAATAGATTCGTATAACCCAGAATGTGTTTTATTCTCTTGCCCTAGACTTGTCTCAGCCAGTCTGAGACTTCACTCAAATTAGCTTGATTTACTAACACCATGTTCATGCTCAGGGTTCATACATACAGCGCATACACACAGTCACATGCATACTTAACTTGATAAATAGGTTAATGGCAGTCAAAGGGCAGCCATTAATTAATAGCAGTATATTTTAATTGGATTTAACAATACCATGCAGTATAACCTCCCTTTTTATTAATTAAGCCTGGGAAAGTTTAGATTTCATTTCAATCTACCCTTTTTATAGAAAATGCCACAATCAAATCTCAGTGTAAGATGTGGGTATTTTCTAACTCAGTTTGTCTGTAAGTGCAACACTATTGTGGCCATTAACATCACCTGCATCATAATGTATTTAAGTCTTTAGTCATCAGGCATTATATATAACCCTTTCACTCTTGGAGTCAATTATGGAGACATGTAAATTATGCAGTTCTAACTTTTGAGTCTGTGGACAAAATCTTTGGTGTGACCATTCAAATGAAACCTCTTCAGCAGTACTTTAGCATGGTACCATTTATTTTACAATATTTTATAAAATGAAATTCAGGATTTTTCTTGAATTTTGATTTTTGGCACTCTTGGGAGTACATGGAAGTTCTAACTTTTGGATTCTGAAATTTCACCATTGAGATGTAAGTGGTTGATCAGTATTTTTCCATGGTGTAAATTAAATGTTCAGTATTGTTGTAAAATGAAATTGAGGATTGTTCGTTAATTAATTTGGGTGATAACGGCTTAACATTCAAGACACAATACAGACTCTGAAGCTGTAAGAGCCATTTTGACCACCAGAAATGCAATGTGTTCTCAAATAATATAAGTTTCTTCCATGTATGGTCACTGGTAATTTTGGGGTTTTATATTTTTCCTTGATATTCCACTACCTTCCTTAGGGCTGGGTCATAACAAGAACATAACTTCCTTTCAAGCTGAGGGAGGTGCTGTTGTATCATATTTGCTTAAGCAGCTTGTGGAAACCTACCTTCCTGTTTTTATTCATGATAATCTTCTTATAAAAAACCCTTTGTTCTGTCTTCAGCTTGATATAGCACGTTTAACCTTGTCAGACCAGTTTTAGGAAGTCAGCCCTGGTTTTTCAATTAGCAAAACAAAATGCACAGAATGCTTTAGTACTGCAGTATTTTTTCTTCTTATTTTTTTTTTTATCTCCAAGCAGTTTTTAAATTAATGTACAGTAGAATAAACAGGTAGTTATTTATTGGCAGTGCTTAAAATTGTAGACACATGATTTTTTTATTAATCTCAGATTGTATGAAACCTAATACACTGTACATTGTATGCTACTAACTAATATTCAAATACTGTACATAACAGTGTACAGTGCTTTATTAAAAGGTAGAAAGATTGTCAAACAGATGTTTTGTAAATGAATTCATAATACTAGCTGTTATATGTTGTGGTTTAACCCTTAACTCTGAAGAGTGCCAACAATCAAAATTCAAGAAAAATCCCAAATTTCATTTTGTAAAATATTGAAAAACAAATGGTACCATGCAAAAGTACTGCTGAAGAGGTTTCATTTGAATGGTCGCACAGTAGGATTCTGTCCACAGACTCAAAAGTTACAACAAATGGTACCATGCAAAAGAACTGCTGAAGAGGTTTCATTTGAATGGTCGCACAGTAGGATTCTGTCCACAGACTCAAAAGTTAAAAATTAGTAATTTAAATACACTTCATGTCTACATAATTGACTCTGGGAGTGAAAGGGTTAAATTTTGTTTTGGTTTTATCATTCTTTGTGACAGCTTCATTACCATAATCTAAGATAAAAGAAAATAAGAATTCAACTGGTTTGAAATTTACAAACCATAATAAAGATACATGTAGAACCACAACACTACATTGAAAGTAACAGAAAGCAAGTTATTCCAATACTGGAAGTCAATGTTGACGTTTTACTTACTTACATGTATTGCAAGTTTCTGTCTTTGAGTTGAATTAAATTCTATGTTTATATGAATAGTAAGGTTTGAGTAGGGAGCTGTGGGAGAATTTTTGAGACTTGCATTCCTTTGAAGGTGCCTATAGGCAGCCATTGTCAGTCCATGCATCCCATGGATAAACGCACAAGGGTGCCATAGTTGTGTCCTCATCGGTTCTTTTTGTCCCCTTTCCAGACATGACTCCGACGCTGAAGATAACTTCAGCTTACATTGTTGAATCTTCAGTCATTGTCCACAACAACTTACAGTTCTTTTCAGAACTACACTAACTCCGACAATCACACTCGACAAACTAATAAATACAATAATAACAATAATAATAACTTTATTTCACACAGAATTCAGAAAGTTTACAATCACACTCGAAAAACTAATGAATACAATCACACTTGACAAACTAATGAATACAATCACACTCAACAAACTAACGAATACAATCACACTCGACAAACTAATGAATAAAATGTAGCTTTACTACTGTACATGTGTAAATAAATCTTGAATTTTTCTTTTTTGTAGATGGCAAGTGTGGTGGAACACTGACAGGAAAAACTGGTGATCTCCTAACTCCAAACTACCCCAGTCCCTACCCAAGTCATTCACGATGCTCTTGGCTTATACAAGTTCCTGTAGGATACAAAATCCAACTGCAGTTTTATCACTTTGTGCTAGAAGATACATATGAATGTGGCAGCGGTGATGTCATGAGAATTTATGATGGAAGAAACAGTTCTTCAACACAAATAGGAAAGTATTGTGGCAAGATAAATCCATTTAAGGTGGAGTCAACAACAACAAGTATGTTTATTTTCTTCAAATCAGACCGGTCAGTGAATTTCAGTGGATTCAAGGCTATATTTACCGCTGTTGCAGTTGATACTGTGAGGGAAATGAGTTTTAGAAAAACATTGAAAAATATCACAGCGGTGCTTGGCAAAGAAGTCAGGTTTAATTGTCAGATTAAAGATGGAAGTGCAAATGTTAACTTTATATGGACTAAAGATGGGAAGATCTTGAGTGGTGGCACACCAAATTATTCTATCAAATACAGTGCTGTCAATAAAAGGTCACACCTGGTTTTGAAGAAAGTGACAAAAAGTGATGGCGGAGTGTATCAGTGTTTAGTGAGTGATGGTGACATGGTTAAAAACATTTCCTCACATGGCAACCTTTTTGTCAAAGGTACGTAGGTGATAATGTTTTTTGCAGGCATTACAATTTTGTCAATTATAATTAGTAGGAAACAATGAAGTAACATTCAACATATTGCATTAAGGCAGTGTAAAACACACACACATCATTTATTGGGAAGTTAAACTTTTCAATAGAGTTCGTGGCACAGTAATGAAAATCTTAATGTTGGCAGTAGAGCTCAGACCAAATTATTGAAGAATCACAATAAAAGAAATATTGACAGTGCACTTGTGGAAGCACAAGAAGTGTCACAATGTAGATTGTGAAATTAATGGTTACTGTGTCATTGAATGTTTGCTTTGTTTTTGCCAGCTGCTTCTATTGCAAACTGGAATTTAATTATTTTTATGTTTCAATTTTGAGCTTGGAGGTTAAAACTGAATTTGTTTCATTTTATTGTTGTCCTTCAGTTCCAGCTGTGGTAACAGAAGGCCCAACTCCCATGACTGTGAATGTAGGTGACAATGTTGTTTTACAGTGTAATGTCTTGGGAGACCCTGTACCAAAGATAAGGTAAGTTAGAATTAAACTAAAGGCAAGCCATAAAGGCCTGGTTGTTTTTATGAACAATCTGAGTGACATTTTTCATGTAGAATTTCTGAAACCATTGCCAATTCTTGGAGAAATACAAAGCAACTTATTCTTTTTATTATTTCTGTAGCTGGTATGTTAATGGACAAGACAAGACATCTTTAGCCACCAAAACTAACTTCACTTCAAATTTACGCTTGAAAGCAGTCAAAGATGCAGTTGTCAACTGTACAGCTGATAATGGATTCAAAGTGGATTGGAAAACAGCAAAAATCACTGTTCTCCGTAAGCAGGCATTCTTTTATTACCATCATCATTATTACCATTATCACTGCCGTCATCATCATCATCATCATCACAATTATCCACATAATCATCATCATCATCATCACAATTATCCACATAATCATCATTATAATTCAACACATTGATACACTGCCCAAATATGGTCAAAAAGTTATCGATATACGCAATGTCTACATGACGGATATCCAATGATGGAGGTTCATATTTATTTCGCATTTTGACAAGAGAATGCAAAAATGACGGACCAGCCTCGATATTTTTTCTTCAAACTGTGCTTTGCTATCAATACAATGTGTTGAATTATGAAACTATTATAGCACTCAAGCTTGCGTGATATCGCCTAATTTTAGCCGACTCAGCCTACGGCTAAGAATTAGGCGATATCACACGCGCTTTCGTGCCATAATAGTTAAATAATCATCTTCATTTTACAAAATCAGTGTTAAAATTTCCCAAAATTCTGTTGTTTATATACAGCTCCGCCTACAGTCAAGATAACAAAATTCCAACCAACCATACCTAGACATGAATGGTCCCCACCAGTGATTGTCAAACCCCCACAAAATGTGACGGCAGGACTAGGGGACAATGTCACACTGACATGTGCTGCTGAAGGAAACCCGAAACCAAAGATCAGGTAAATGTCTTGTTAATAAGTATTCAGTCTACTGTGTGTCAGTTTAATCATGTAACTGGATCTTATATTTATCCCTTCAACTCCCAAGATCAGTGTCAACAACCAAAATGCATGAAAAATCCCAAATTTTCTTTTTAAAAAATATTGAAAAATGAATGATATACACATGCAAAAGTACTGCCAAAGAGGTTTCATTTGAATGGTCACACCATAGGATTTCGTCCACAGACTCAAAAGTTAGAACAAATGGTAACATGCAAAAGTACTGCCAAAGAGGTTTCATTTGAATGGTCACACCATAGGATTTCATCAACAGACTCAAAAGTTAGAACAAATGGTACCATGCAAAAGTACTGCTGAAGAGGTTTCATTTGAATGGTCACACCATAGGATTTCATCAACAGACTCAAAAGTTAGAACAAATGGTACCATGCAAAAGTACTGCTGAAGAGGTTTCATTTGAATGGTCATACCATAGGATTTCATCCACAGACTCAAAAGTTAGAACAAATGGTACCATGCAAAAGTACTGCTGAAGAGGTTTCATTTGAATGGTCACACCATAGGATTTCGTCCATGGACTCAAAAGTTAGAACTACATTATTTACATGTCCAAGAGTGAATGGTTAAATGCCTGAATTAGAGTAAAATTGAAGGGCTCTGGCCAGGCAAGGATGTCTAAAGTGACTTTTTGGAGAATTTTCACTGAAATCGTGCTTTTTGGCCCCAAAAGGGACTTGGCTGCCAAAATTATGACTGGATCATGCAAATATCACTGAAAGGATTTCAACCAAGTTATTCAATCTTCTATTTTCAACCAGAATAAAATTTTATCTTAAAAAGATATATAGGTTGTCCTAAGGCCCAAATAATACCAGCAATAATACCAGTAGGTCATTATTTTGACAAAACTGTGCTTTTTAAGGTCTAAAACATACATTGACAATTTTAGTGAAAGTTGGCAAAAGTCACTGTGATGTTAGTGCTTGAAAGCGTTCAGCTATAAATGGAGGGATAGGGAAGCACTTAATATATTAGGTACTCATCTGCTATGTTTTGATGACTTAAACAGGTGGCTGGTTGATGACAGCAAATACTATGAAAACCTTCCAGAAGAGAATGGTGTGTCATATTTCACCCTCACATTAACCAAAGATAAGACCAGTGTTCGCTGTGAAGCACAAAATCGCAAAGATATTGACTCAAGAACAGCTTACATTACAGTTCCAAAAGGTACAGTATTAAATTTTAAAAATGTTATTATTAATTCTTATACTTCTGCTACAACTTCGCAGTAGTCGATGTTTTGCAAATATCTTGGTAGAAATGGCCTTAAGCCATTGGGCTTCAATAAGCTTCATCTTGTCTTGTACTACCATAACGCACAAAAACACTAAAAAAATGTGTGACTACCATACCCTGAGTTCAATTTTGTAAAACTGTACTGTAGGCTTGCAATTCGTAAACAACACAGCTGTGTTTAGTGGCAAATTCGCACATCTGTAAACTGTATTGAATATATAGTGTCAAGTATTCAAGTCCTGTTTTCCTGGTTTTTTTTTTTTTCAGTTGAAGCGGCTGTACAAGCTGATCCATCTGCGCGGAGTGGAGGATTTTTTGATGACACAAAATTTATCCTCATCATGGCATTTGTAGCACTCTTTATTTTGGTGGTTGTGGGTGTCATGCTAATTCTGTACCGCAGACGCAATTTGAAATTACAAAACCTATCATCGCCCGTTGATCTGGAGAAGCTGCAGAGTAATCCAATATTTCAACAGCATACTAATTATTACACTAATCCTAAACTACTGAGCTGGGAAGTACCAAGGTACAGAATGGAGTTTATTAAAGAGCTGGGACAAGGAAATGGTTAGTAAATTAATTGCTATCTCTATAAAGCGACTGCTTGGGACCTTTTCTCTAAAATCGTGAATTTTAGACCTCAAAAAGCAGGCTGTGACTGGATCATGTAGTTGAAATCATTCAAATTTAACAAGGTCAGGAAACTAGGACATTCCTGCCCTGAGTCTGTCTATCAAAGCCATATTGAAAGAAGTCTAGGATGAATAGTATGTGACACAGACACAAGTTCCTGTTGATGGTATTTTGTTTTGTGAAGGTTACATGCACACTCACCTCTATCCCTTTGTTGTCAATATTCATTAGGTTCGCTGCTGTATCTTCAAGTTAACCAGCTTAGTGAATCCTGTTGTAACAAAGTGTTCTTTTGTATTTACAGGGAAATTTTCAAGTCTTTTCCTTGGTAAAATTTCTCATGCCAGTTCTGAAGAAGATAATGAAGGCAAAGTTGCATTGGTAATGGTTAAATTGCTCAAGGAAAAATACACCCTGGAAGCTGAACAGGAGAACTTTGAGCAGGATGCTATAGCACTGACAACATTCAGTCATCCTTATGTGCAAAGTCTGTTTGGCATCTGCGTTGATGGTTACCCACTCTGTCTTGTGTTTGAGTTTACGGAGCATGATGAGAATCTGCATCAGTTTTTAATTGAGTCAGGGCGCGGTCACTGCTCACTTCATCGACAAGCTGACATGAACAATGCCAAACCAAAGCTCTCCAATGTTGATCAGATATCGATTTCCAAGCAAATAGCAAGTGGCATGGAATACCTTGCAGACAAGGGGTATGTCCATAGAGAACTATGCACTAAGAACTGTATCATCGGGAAAGGTATGGTTGTCAAGATATCAAACCTGGGATTCTCTTGGAAGGGGCCAAATAGTGATTACTTCTCCTTGGATATTAACGAGAGGGCTCTTTATCCAGTCCGATGGCTGCCTCTTGAATCCGTCCAGTTTGGTACGTTTGCTGAAGACAGTGACATCTGGTCATTTGGTGTTGTGCTGTGGGAGATTTACTCCAGTGGAATGACGCCATATTACGGCATGAATGAGGATGAAGTAATTTCATTGGTTAACGGGGGGGATATTCTTCCATGCCCTAAAGAATGCCCCAAAGAAATGTATGAGGTCATGCAAGGCTGCTGGAATATGGAACCATTTGAGAGGCCAAGATTTAGCAGCATTCATCAGAGGATCTCATCCTTGTTTAATGGAGTGCCAGTTTAACTCTTTCACTTTCCATGTTCAAAACAACCAAAAAAAATCAAAATTGCATTTTGCAACACATTGAAAAATAATCAGAATGACTGTAAAGTACTGTTTAGTAGCTTTCATTTAAATGGTCACACTTCAGGATTTTGTCCACAAACTCAAAAGTTAAAACCAGCTTAAACAACACAAAATTAACTAGTACTACAGCAAAGTTAATAAAAAGGGTATTAAATTTGGGGTTCGAAAAAAAGAACTATAAAGTTGCCATGTGGTAGTTACACTGTATACCATTTTATGATTAATGCAAGTAACATTTTATTACAAGCTGAGTTTAATCTACAATAATTTTGTTTATTTATTGATGACTTGCAGAATATTTTTTACTACCCAAATCTGTTAATATTGCAGCTTAATGAAATGGGGGGGTGGGGGGAGAAAGAGATTGTGTTGGTGTTTGCTGAGTTTTAAAGGTTTATAGTCACTGCATCAATTTTTATTTGTTATAATTTTGCTGCAGGGATGTACATGTAGCTAAGAGTCGGCTACTGGCTAATTTCACAAGACTTGGGGTGATTTTGAAGGTGCACAAGCGAGAAAAACTGGCTGGGCTTGTTAATGAGCCTGCTCAGTTTTTTGTTGCTGTAATAGAAAAGCTGATTTGAGCCAACTTCGGTTTAGTACTAAAAGTAATGGTAACTTTTATAGAGAAGCTAAGAAAATTTTAAAAATAAAAAATTTAATATGAGTCAGTGTAAATAGTACAGTAAAACACGAAGGACTTGTTAAGTTTGTAAATTGAGTTAAGGAAATAGGATTATTGACTAACATGCAAGAATTAAATTAATGAATGAATCACAAAGATTGCATTGCTAATATTTAATGACCCTGTTTTTCAGGAGAGATACACAACATTTGATTGTGATTTTAATAATTATTCTGACTTGTATTATTGTAACAAAATGTAACAACTATTGTTATGACTTGTTAATGTTTAACGGCCTAATTTTCCACTAAGAGGGATAAATAACGATGATTATGTTAATGTTTAACAAAAAATGTTAGCTACATTTAGTTGGGACTGTGGTTTTATTTTATAAATCAATTCAATTTAATCTGTCGACTTTCTACCTTGTTTAGTCTACAAACAGTCAATCTTTTTTATCTTCACGGTTGGAAGAGGACTGAAAATTTGGAGCACTGAAAAATAAGGAATTTTCAGCTAAGTTTAATAAGCAAGGACTTGGCTGATCTCAAGCTGAGAAGTGAAAATACTTTGTTGATAAGTAACAAGGCTGAATTGGAAAAAATTACCAGCTTCTTTTGAGTTTATATTTACAAAAGATTGAATTATAAAATAAAAATGTAGATACACCAAATTGAAGAAACGTTGTCGGGTAAAAAGCATAAACCATGAACGAAGGACCCAAAGGTTTACTGGGAAATTGGGTAAATTAACCTTCGCCTCTAACAGAATACACCTTATATCAACACAAGATGCATAAATCATGCTCTAAAATGTCTCAAGCAAAGAAAACATCTTGATTATCGAGAAATGGAATATTACTCAGCTTGCCAATGCTGCCTACCCATAATCCCATTCAGTCTCATCATTAATGGTTTATGCTTTTCATGGGTCAACGTTTCTTCAATTTGGTGTATATTATTGTATGTGTTTTTGTAATACATAAATTGTGCATATGTGTTGTAGTTTAAAATGATCTCAGATTAAAATGACTTCAAACTAGTTTGATTTGTACTTTTCTTTGAGAAAATCACAACTAAACTAGTTTGAAATCATTTTGACGTAAGATTCATTTTGAACTACAACATATGTTTTGGCTTTTTGGAAACAATTAGTACTAAGCAAATGTGATATTTTGGAGTGCCTAACATCAGGAATTTTTCTTGAATGTATATTTATTTTTGCATAGTATAAGAAAGAAATAAACCAGATATATTTGTATTGACTTGCGTTATATCATTCTATCACTTGATCACCCGTTGGTGGAGCAAACTACCAAGGAGAGGGTTGGTGAATAATGAGCAGGCCTGTGATATGTAATGATAACCTGTCTTCTTACCCATGTTGATGCCAATGGGGGGGGGGGAAGATTGGACACGGGGTAAGGGTTTATTGAAGAGAAACACCTAGGAGAGGCGAGTTTCCGAAGGTGTGCAGGATCTTTTAGTTAGTGTTGCATATCAATGAGTTGGCAGCTCTATCTCAGAGAACCCTTTCATTTATTTTATTGAGACAGGAAGCACATGTGTTACCTATAATACAGCTACATATGTACTACAGAATGCTAGATTGATTTCATATTACTTGCAACATCTCGCAATCATTTTTAATGCCAACCCATACAAAGGATACAGAGTGCTTCTTCAGCAGCACTGCATTTATTTACTTTAATGTTTGATTGTACAGTGCTTGTGCATTGCTGAAACAGCATTCATGACTTGATCAAGCATTCAAGAGTGCTGCAAACTGCTGTTATAGTTTAAGTGTTGCTACAGTACTGCTGTAAACTACTGAGTTTAACTGCAAATGACAAGAATACATTATTTTATAAGGTTGCAATTAGTAGACTTTCTCAAAGGTTGCAATTTCACTGCAGAACACTGCAAATTGGCTACAATTTTGCAAAAGAATTGGGAAAATGGCATATTAAACATTTAACTGTTGTCTTTGTAGTATGTGCCTTTACTGTTGTCTTTGTAGTATGTGCCTTTGCCAATTCAAATACATCTTTACTGGACCAGTCTGTTTGATCTGTATTGGGAAAACACCAGTCATGTGGGTGTGTTTTTGCCAAGTTTCAAGACCGCACCTTTTGCTCCTGAAGTCAATCAACTTGCCAATAAAGAAATTGTTGGCAAATATTTTGCCAACTTACGGACATCATGCTAGTTACCGGTACATATCATATCTATTGTAAGTAATGTTTACTACATGAGCAGGAGTGTTGTATCAGCCTATACAATCACGACCCGAAGGCAAGTGAATGTATAGGCTGATACAACAAATTGGATACAACCACTCGTGAGTTGTATCAAGATTGTATCGGCCTATACAGGGTAATCATGAGATTGGAATGGCTCATTTCTATTTGTTAGTATCTATGAATTATTAATGAATTTTACAAAGTCCATATACTCTTTCTGTCTTGGTATTCATGTATACCATCACATGGTTTCCTCCGCTCTATTTGCAATCACTCTTCTGTACATTTCAGTAATGTACACCAATAGTAACAAAATAATAAGAACATCGTCCAAGAGACCCAGAAGTCCAAACACAGATTCTGGAATAATGTCTAGTGGGGAAACAAAGTACAAGGCAGCCGCAAAGAAGCACAAGATGATTCTCAGCCTGAGGACCCAAACAAGTCCACCAACAGAAAACAGCTCACTACACAGTTGTCGCAAAAGTGTCGGTAGATCATAGATATAATCCATTAACTGAAAAAAATAAAAACGTCAAGATAATTTATTATTACTCTGTGGTAACAGCAGTGCAGCAAAACAATGAATTCTGTTTTTACAAGAGGTGGTGAATCAATCTTTATGCCCTTGGCTGACAAACTTATGCTGCATTGTATAACTTCAGAATTGTTCTCTAACTTTCAGTGCAGCAGGAAAAGATGTTCAGACATTTTCAATAGCCCAAATTCGATATATTAAAATTCGACTTAAAACAAAAGTCATCACTAGGGGAATAAACCATATAAATCCCTACTATCATTCCCCTTAGCCTCGTAGTGATGTCTTTTGTTTCAAGTCGAATTTTAATATATAGAAATTGGGCTTTTTTAAGGTGCATTTTTTGGTACCATGGACAAATTGCACCCCATCCTCCTCCTACTTCCCTCCAATCAATGATACATTTTGTTCACCACAGACTTACAGGTACTAACCAGCAGTGCAGCATTGAATAGGGGAGGGGAGGGGAGGGACATGAAGTTTTCAACATAATAATATATTTGAAGTAGAGGTCTGGAAATAATGACCACTTCAGTAAAAGAGGCTACTACCCTAAAGTTGCAGCTCCATGGGTGTTCTAATTCCAAATTAATTTTAGAATCCTATGTTGTCAAGAGATGCATAGACTTACTGGTCTTGGAACTCCTGAATATCTTTTGTTGTATTCATTTATTTCACGTCTATATTGCACTGCTTCTGCTAATGCTCTGTCCTCATCAGAGAAATTTGAAAAAAGGATGGTTACCTGTTCAAGTAAAAAAATACTATTAGTATATTGTCAACCACAATCAAACCCTTTAAGATGTCCTTTCAAGCTTCTCCTTGATATTATCTAGTAGTTACTTTCACATGACTTTACCCTGTGGTGTTGTGAAGTTCATTAAATTGGGTACTTGGCTATGTACTAGCCAATTATGTTGTGAAGTATGTAACGTAATCAGAAACTTGGAAATGAAGCTGGCAACTTTATTCCTGCCGAAGTACATATTTTCATGATGTCAGAGCTCAAGCGTTTCATACAGAATTTTGATGGAAAGTTGGCAGGAATGAAGTTAGTTGTGAACTTTGTTTCCAAGTTTCTAATAACATTCCATACTTGGCAATGTAATTGGCTAGTTTGTAGCCTAGTACCCAACTTCCCAACAAACTTCACAACACTGCACAGTAAAGGAATGTGAAAACAACTGTAAATACACAAAACGTTGAACAAGATATAGTATACGGGGTCAGATATGCAAATTTTCACTTATTTCATCATCTGTAGACTTTTTTTAATTCTCCAGTGTATTCTGTTAAAAGATGATTGCTGTAATTGAATAAGTAAACTTTTTTAATTCCCCAATGTAATTATGTCATTCATTTGTCCAGACAGTCTTGTTTCACATAATGCATATTTGTCACACTAAGATGTTTTGGTCATTTTAAATCTGTTTTACTCTTCAATTCTTTGACTTCAAACTCAGTATGAACCTTAGGTTGTTTTGTATTCACGAGATGCCTCTTAGAGCACTTTGATTTTCTCACCTGTTGTCTACAAACAGGACAGTTAACAGCACCAAGCCATCTTCCATATCTCCAGTATGTTATAATACAAGGTGCTAGGAATTAAATTTAGACAAAAATTTAGCCATTTTCTGATAGAAAGAGGGTGTAAAAAAGCACATTCCTGCTAGAAGAAAAGAATGTAAACAAATCAAAACACCCAATTCACGACGATGACATCATCAAGTGACTTAGCTCTTTGAAGATTCCCAGTGCTATTATTTAAGCATTGGGTAGGCATGCACATATGAATCTAAACAGTAGCAACTTATCAAAAGCCATGCAATTTTATTGTTAAACCCGAAAGGAAAGTTAAGATCAAAGTGTCGTTTTCAGATTGTTTACATTATTCATCAAATAACGTATTTTGCCATATCGATTTTTGGACATAAAAGTCACGAGAAGATTATATGTCTCAGTAGATTCCCATGCAAACACTGTAATTTCTAACGAATTGACAAAAAAAATGGTAATTCCAGAACCATGAAAGCGGAAATTGAACTGTCCCGAGATCAGCTAAATACCATGACGTACCACAAAATACATGTCCGCAGTTGGTCGTCGTACAGAAGGTCGTGTCTGTAAGACAAACAGGACATCTTCTATCGTTAGAGTAAGTAACAGGTGGTGGATCAGGCAACACAGGGCCTTCAGATGGTGTTGTATCGCTTCCTTCTTGTCCAACACCCAATCTGTCACGCACTATACGGACGTTTTCTGCTTGCGAAGGATGAATATTTCTTCTGCCCCCTTGTGTGTTGTATAGAATACTTACTAATGCTATAAGCGCTAATGTAGATGCAAGACCGATTAACACCTCATCGCCGACCCCTTCGACTATTGTTCCTTGTGCATGAAAGCGAAAGTTGATGAAATCAAACAACAACAACAAAGCCATTTTCTCAAACCAACTGTTCTTCGATTCCTTCTTGCTCATGGGAAAAGCTGCTGCTAAATCGCGGACTCGTATGAATCCTCGATCATTTCACTTCCTTCATAGCGGGTTTTACTTATATCGAAAGTTACTTCATATATGTCGTCCATTGTATTTCTGATGAAATTTTCGAAGGAAACGGCTTGGTTTTAGCTTTGGAAATTTCGTCTCTGAAATGGGAACTCACTCTATGGACAAGCTTGCGCTGGAAGCTTTGGAAGAGAGAGGAAGTATTGAAACATTTGAATTTGCCAAAGAACTCGGAAAGGACCATCAATCCATTGTTGGAAGTGTGAAAAGTATCCATGCTCTTGGAGATGTAAGTGAATGTTTTGCTCGTAGCTTTGTTTGACCCAAGTTATTTTTACTTTATTTGTAATGCCAACGTAAAAACTGGATAAATTTTCTTAATGTTCTACATGTGGATAATAATATCGACAAATTAACAGCATAACAGAAAATTACTGTTTATTACCCTTCATTTGAATGGTCACACTTTAGGATTACCTGTAGCAAAATGAGAAGCAATGGGCTATTGCATTTAATATCCGCACCCCCCGGTTGAGGAACACAGTTTGTGCATCGGCCCTCAAGAAGTCCCCAGAAAGACCATCCCCCTGTAGAATTCCTTTCCAAAACACTAGTGACCCCCTAAAGAATTCCCTATCCTCAACAGTATTTTTCCTGCCACCCCTGAAGAATTCCTTTGTTTTTGGCTTAGTTCCCCTGAAGAATTCCCATATTTACACCATGACTCCCTAAAGAATTCCGTCAAAAAGTGCTGCGACCCCTGAAGAAATCCACTGTTCCTCAACCCGGGGGGTACAAAAATTTAATGGAATAGCCCAATGTAAAGTTAAGCTTTGGTATGTGCCAACCATTTGGGTATGAAGGATGTTACAAATCAGTAATTTCTATACTCGATAATAATCGTTGCTAAAATTTAATCGATTAATATCGGAAATCGATAAAAAATGATAGCCAAATAATTTTAACTTTTTGTGATTTGACTAATTCATTGACAATTATCAAGTAATAGCGATTAATCTATTAGGTTTTCGATGATTGCAGATTGGTTTAATCGATATAAGGTTGATCAGTTGTTTGGACCCAAAAAATGTAAGGATTCTACCTTTTAGGTCTGAGATACAGAATAGAGTTTTGTCGCTTTAAGGTGAAGTACAATGTACATGTTCTGTATGTCTCAGACCATTAATTTTACACACAGTGTTTACTGCAGTCTTGCTATAACAGACACCCTATTTACAGCACAGACAGGAGATGAAGTCTCAGTGAATTAGTTCTTAAAAAATGGTTCACAAACTCATGAAATGTGTAGGGTTTCAAGCTCTGGATGATACCAGCTGCCCCTCCCCCCTTCCCATCCACCCATGTTCCCAAGCATACCACTGCCGGTAAAATTTCATCAGAGATTGAAAAGTAAGATTCAAAGAACTGTAGGGTTATGTTTTAGGAAGTATACACCTTCATTGATAGAGTTAAATGTTTCTTTAAGGTGATAAATGTAGAGCAGCGTCAAGCAGAAGGCTGGGTTCTGACTGAGGAAGGAAGTGAAGTCGTGGAAAAGGGAAGCCATGAGTTCCTTGTATTCCTAGCTGTTCCACCTGAAGGATTACCACAGGCAGAAATCAAGGTTAAAATCAAAAGTATTTGATGCTCTTTTGTTTGGTTTTTAGGTCTTGTCATGATCATGATTGTTATTGTAATGTGGGTGGGGTGGGTAGGTAGGTAAATACCTCAGAGGGGTGCTGCTGGGAAGACACTGCTTGCTTCAAAGAAACTTTTTTGAGTTCTTTTTATTTTATTGTGTCAACAGAATCTTGGTCCTCATGCAAATGTAGGTTTCAGTAAGGCCATGTCAGCAGGCTGGCTTCAAGTGGATAAGAAAGCTGAGGGAGGACCCAGGGTCATGAGGAAGGTAAGGGTGGAGTTACTACATGTATGTAGTTACTATGTAAAATAATGTGAACACAGGCCTACAATCCTCTGTTTGTGTGGACCAATACATTCATTACAAATGCACAGCACACCACACAAACAGAGGATGGTAAGCCTGTGGTGTGAAGTATCACAAACCTATACTTGTACCATGTAGGGTAAGTACAGTAAACAGAGCTTTGGCAATAGTTGAAATAAATATATTTTTTAATGATTTATTTGATAGACTGACAATGTGGAAGATGATGTACAAGTTGCACTGATAAAGATTAGAGATCAACAACTATCAGAAATCCCTGATGCAAAGATGAAAGAATTTAAGAAAAGGAAGCTCATTAGAACACAGTGAGTACCTGTACACAATCATAGTGAATGGTGTGATGCACAGAGGTGGATGTGGTAAATTACTAGGTTGTGCATGTGTGACCAGGCAATGAGTTTTGTCAAGGAGTTAAAAAGGGTGTCATGAGGGCTTATTTGTCCATCCACTAAAAGTGGACTTCATGTGGACTTCTTCACAGGACACTCAAGCAACCAAACAAAACGTTTTCCCCTCATCAGTCAAATTATCATTCAATTCTCAATGCCGTTCCTTAAGGGCAAGGAAGCTATAAGGAAGAAGAACACTTGGGTGGACAACTATGCTATCTAAATTAAAGAATTAAATGCTCAAAGAACTACATTACTAATAGCAAGTCTAAGATTTTTTTTTTTAATAAATATTAATGGTGATTAATGTCTCGATTTTTAGAGTCATCAAGAGTTTTTACATAACAAAGGGAAGTGAATTTAGCACATCACCCACCAAACTGGAAGCTGATTTAACAGCAGACATGTTGGCAAGGTTTGTACCAAACCAGACCGGTTACACCTGTTATTTGTACCAAACCAGATCGGTTACACCTGTTATTTGTACCAAACCAGATCGGTTACACCTGTTATTTGTATCAAACCAGACCGGTTACACCTGTCATTTGTACCAAACCAGACCGGTTACACCTGTCACTTGTACCAAACCAGACCGGTTACACCTGTTATTTGTACCAAACCAGATCGGTTACACCTGTTATTTGTACCAAACCAGATCGGTTACACCTGTTATTTGTACCAAACCAGACCGGTTACACCTGTCATTTGTACCAAACCAGACCGGTTACACCTGTCACTTGTACCAAACCAGACCGGTTACACCTGTTATTTGTACCAAACCAGACCGGTTAACCTGTCATTTGTACCAAACCAGACCGGTTACACCTGTCATTTGTACCAAACCAGACTGGTTACACCTGTCATTTGTACCAAACCAGACTGGTTACACCTGTCATTTATAGACCTTTGTGGAGTAAAATCCACTGTTTTAGAAATAGTGCAAACAGGTCATAAAGTACATGCAGTGTTTATATGGAAAAAAACTGTCAGAAGGACAGTTATGAAAAATCATTGGTCCTACAAGGAGGATCTACTGTAGCTTGTATTAATCATTTGCCTTTTGAGAAATATTATTACTGTCAAAAATTAAACAAATTGACATTCAATAACAACATATATCTTGGATGACGTTTTTTGCAGTGGTTCCTGGAAAGAAAAGCAATTCAAGGCCTACAACTTTGATGCTCAAGGAATTATGCCAACTTCAGGTCACCTTCATCCATTGATGAAGGTCAGAGCACAGTTTAGGCAGATCTTCTTAGAAATGGGGTATGTTACAAACGTTTGTAGTATTCTGGCTAGACTAGTAGCTACCCCATTATTTAAACTTTTGATCTTCTTTTTCAGGTTTACTGAGATGCCCACAAACAACTTTGTAGAAAGCTCATTTTGGAATTTTGATTCATTATTCCAACCTCAACAGCACCCAGCGCGGGATGCACATGACACATTTTTTATGGCAGGTGAGTGAAGAGACATTATTATTATTATTATTATTAATAAATTAAACTTCCCTGGGATAGTTCTGAGAGACTCTGCTAGCAGGGAACATTCTCCAATAATTTTCATGCCTAATAATTTTTGTTTTTACCAGATCCCAAGTTTGCTAAGTTAGAGGAGATGCCACAGTCATACATTGAAAAAGTAAAAACTATGCATGAGTCTGGTGGCCATGGCTCCCAAGGGTATGTGAGATATGGATTATTTAAGAAACAGTTGTTGTCTATTGTTAATGTTTGTTTGTTTGGTTTTATAAGGTTAGCACACTATCGCGTTACACGACTTGAGGTTTGTCTCTTGGAGTACAATTTTGAATTATCAAATATTATAAGTATTAATAATTTTATTTTTCTGTTACAGCGCTTTTTAATTAAGTGGCAAAAGTAGTTTCACCATTGCTTTGGTTTTGCGTTGTTCCACTTCCTGTTTGGCAAAAAATCTTGTGCCACCTTCTCAACTAATCAGAAGTAAAAACAAAACCAATAACTTGCATGCATCGATGCATGCGTTTCAATGCATGCGTTTCAATGCATGCGTTTTCCCGTGCTTGGTGCTTGCTGGATGTCTTACTTTGAGTTGTGATTGGTTCATTGGATTGTCTGTTGGAGAAAAAAGGATGAGGTGATAAAAAGGATGAGGTGATAAGGTGATGAAAAAAGGATGAGGTGATAAGTGATCTACTACTCTGGGAACCAAAGCACGGCGCAAGAAAGAGAGGACGACCAGCAACAACATATGTAGACCAGCTGCGAAATGATACTGGTTTGAGCATTGCTGAACTGAAGAGCATCATGGATAACCGGAAGGAATGGATGAAGCTAGTTAATGGAGTTCGAGTTCGCTCGAAATAAGCAAGTGTCTGTTGTGATTGGCCAGTCAAGAGTAATAAGGTTTTGATTTTACGACACTCTAGTGAAAAGCGCTCACTATTGATTACTATTGATTTCTATTGATCATTATTGATTACTATTTATTACTATTGATCACTATTGATTCTTCAGGTACCAATATGAGTGGAAACTTGAGGAGGCCAAGAAGAACATTCTCCGAACTCATACAACAGCTGTCAGTGCAAGAATGCTGTACAAACTGGCTCAACAGGTTTTCATTTTTTATTATTTCGCTAGTTAAATGGTGCTATGTTTCTCTTTGAATCTTGATTCTTTTGCATTCTTAGTTTTCTTTTTTTTTTTCTGCCAGTTTCTTTCATGCTTAAAAGTTCAACTGAAAGTGAGTTTTGATATTCTTAATTCAAGGAAAAATTCACTCCAGCCAAGTACTTTTCAATTGATCGAGTGTTCAGGAATGAGACTCTTGATGCCACTCATTTGGCAGAGTTCCATCAGATTGAAGGTGTTGTTGCAGATTATAATCTGACCCTTGGTGATCTGATTGGAGTACTGCACGAGTTCTTCAAGAAATTAGGTAAGTGTGCGTAGAGTAACTATTAAACCTTTCACTTTCAATAATAATAACAACAACAACAACAACCTTTATTCACAGATGTGATATTCTTCACTTTTATTATTCAGGTATTACAAAGTTAAGGTTCAAGCCTGCATTTAATCCTTACACTGAACCAAGTATGGAAGTGTTCAGTTACCATGAAGGTAACAAAGGATTATGTCCTTCTCATATTTAGTACTTTCAGGTTTGATATGTACATGACATAACAATGCCATTTCAATTTAGGCAAGACGTGGTTACAGATGAGTGTTTTGACCACTACTAAGGCTGACAAGATAATTATTTTGTCAGTTTGATTTGGTTGTCTGTATCCTTGTTTCTCAAAGAAAACTGGAGACAAAATCTTGAAAAAGTTGCAATTATTATTATTATTATTATTATTATTATTATTATTATTATTATCATTAGTTGTGTGTAATTAAGAATTTTGATCCTGCTTTTATGTAAATTTATGTAAATTTATACAATCATACAATTATGTAATGCAAATTTATGCATGCTTTGTAAATATTATAAATTATTATTTATGTTATGAAATACAAATGAATAAAAAATATATATATATGCACCTTCTTATTTCTGGTACACTGGTGATCGATCCAATTAATAGGGTTACTTTTCACCTATTTTCAGGCCTGAAGAAGTGGGTGGAAGTAGGAAATTCTGGAGTTTTTAGGCCTGAGATGTTAATCCCCATGGGATTACCAAAGGATGTGGCAGTCATAGCATGGGGACTCTCCTTAGAAAGGTAATAAATATGCTGTATTAATCAGATGTATTAATCAGGACTTTGATTTCATCAATGTTTTTCTTCATACTGTTTCTTCCATTGTGCAGTTCCAGAAAATATCCATACTCCCCCCATGGAAGGTTTTTGGTTTAGCACCCCCCCCCCCCAACATCCCCCCTGGAAATTCCAGTTTAGCTTCATACTTTGCTTCTAAAATGTTGGCTTTTAAGACCCCCCTCCCCCTAGGAATTTCCAATGACCTTCCATGGGGTGGGTATGGATTTTTTTTCTGGAACTACACATTTGCTAAAAACTGCCAGTCCGAGATTAATAATCCTTTTTAACAAAAGTGATCATCACAACCTTTGTAAGTTTTGTCCGAAATACCTGTCCATGAGCCCCGAGCTCAAATCCAGATGAAAATTGTTCTCCTCTTCCTCCCTTGGATACCATAAACTTGTGTTTTCTTATGATGGGTTAGGGCTCACTCTTGCACAGAGCCTGAATATGTTTTCATTGTTGATTTGTTGAATACTTTGTTCTTTGCAGACCAACCATGATCAAGTATAAGATTTCTAACATCAGGGATTTAATAGGGCACAAGGTGGATCTTGAAATGGTGCACAGGAACCCCATTTGCCTGCTGGAGAAAGCTTAAAATAATTAAAATTAAAATAAATCTGGTGTATGTTCAGTTTGTGTACCTTTCACATTTGGAGTCTTTAATGCAACATTAAAATCTATCTAAAATGATTTTCAAATCGAGATACACGTTTTGACGTGTATCTACCTTTAAATAATAAAACTTAGTCTGAACTGAGCATGTGTTCCTTGGTGGTCTAGTGGTTTGGGTCCAGGATTTGCGCTCAGACGGCTCCGGGTTCGATTCACGCTCAGCGTCCTTTTTTTTTCAAACTGGACATTATGAAAGTGATTTACTTTTTTTTGTGTTCGACAAAAATCCTTACGTTTAATTTTAAAAAAATATCACACCATGTCAGTGTGAAAACAGTAGCTTAACGCAATATTGCGTTACAATAGGAGCCTTTGATTTTTTTTTTTTGGCATACGGAATTTCTCGAAAATGACGGAAAAAACAACAGAAAAAAATTCTGAACAATGTTTTGCAACTAATTTGTGGTTCACATGCCAAAAATGGACAAAGCTGAGCGAGAAAAAATAAAAAAGACCTAAAATTCCACATAGGCTGGTTATTATGCTCTTGGCCCTTCAATTACAATTAATAAATTATTAGAGCAGTTTTTCAATTGAGTGTCGAAAGTAATTACACAATTGCTTTGGTTTTGCATTGCTACGCTTTGTGATTGGCTAAAAAATCTCACACCACTTTCTCGACCAATCAAAAGTAAAACCAAAACCAATCATGACTTGCTCACACGCGTTTTCCCGCGCTTGGCGCCGCCGACATGTAATTGCTTCGAGCTCTGATTGGTTCATTGGATTGTTTACCACTGCTGTGATTGGTCAGAGTAATTACTTTGGTTTTGGTTTTACGACACAATTGAAAACTGCTCTATTATAGTAAATAAATAAAGTAAACTAAAAAGGAAAAAAGGAAATTTTTCACGCAACCCACGGTTAGCTTACTAGGCTATTCAAGGCGGGAGATGAAGAGGACAAGAAATCGATCCACTTCCATCCCTGTAATCCTGGGGCGGGTTGTTCGAAGCATGATTAAGCTAACCCAGGATCCAGTTACACCACTCAACAATTGAAAATTTTCCAGTTTTCTGCCCTTCAGTTTCGACTTTAAGTTGTCTTCACTACTAGCTATAAATGACCTTTTGAAAACATTTTTAAACAGAGAAATGAACCTCGGTTAACTTTTAATCCGGGATTAGCTTAAATCGGCTTTTGAACAACCAGGCCCTGCACTTTATCTCCAAACTACTGCTTTTCTTTTAATATTAAAGGTAAAAAATTTGGGTTTTTTTTCAGCAGGATAGTGTCCTTTTAAGGTCTGGACACTTGTTGCAATATTCCATATGACAACATACCTACAACATGTAATATTGTTGAGGCATTTGTTTAAATTTGTCTTATCAAAGTGGAAAGAGTATTTAAGGGATGTTATCGGTTTTTTGTTGGACACAGCAACTGAAATAAAGAAACAGTTACAACGTAGAAACCATGTAAAAACTAATTAAGGCCAAAATTCAAATTCTTGTTAGTTGTAGCGGGCCAATGTTACCTTCAGTGCTATGAATAGCACATGCACATTGAAACTGTTACATGCAATATTGCAAAAAAAAGTAGAATGTTAATCTACTTCTACAAGATTGCTAGACTTTTGGAGGGTGCTAATTGGAAGCAAGTCTGGAAGAAGCGTGGGAAACTCAGGACTTCCAGACTGGAAAAAAGAAGTGGAAGGACTTTGAGAAAGTCTATAAGATTGCATGCAATACCACACACATGCATGTCCTCCTCTCATGTGCGATTATAATTTTTAGTCAAATCAACGTCACAAGCAAACCACATTACTGGTATTTTAGGTGGTTGGTGCCTGTGAGATTTTAATGATCAAGTAATGATCGAATGGTGATTATAGAGTGATTTCACAAAACCTGCACTGAAAACAAAATTCAACAGTCATTCATAAAATGACACTGGTCAAAAGTAACCAAAAGTTTTGAAACAAGACTCTTAAACACTTTTATGGGATTTAGAAAAATAATACATGTACACCATAATCATCAATATCATCATCATCATCATCATCATTATCTACATACCATAACCTCTGATGGTCCTGCTGGCATATCAATGCTTACACCGCCTGCTGTACTGTCATTTTGCACCAACATTTTTGCCATGGTAACAAAGGAGTTTCCTGGGCCACACAGCTTGTCCACCTTGGGTACACTTTCAGTTCCATAAGCCTATACCTGCCAACTTTTTCCGAGTGATAGGCGTGAGAATTTTTTGGTGGGAGTGCCAGGATTTCCGAAGGCGACCCGACCAAATCCGAAAACAACCCGATCTATTCCGAAGATGTCCGAAGAATTCAGAAGTTTCCATGGACCTCAGACCTCCATTTAATAACATCTAGATGTAATTGTAATGTTCAGAACGATAAAAACCTACAAAAAGTGCTATATTTTTATGAACGTAACTATATTTTTAATTGGATCATGCGATCAGTTAAGGCTGATAGCTCAAATATGTAAATCAGGCGTGAGAAATTACTCCGTAGGCGTGAGTAGGCGTGAGATCGGAGTTTTGGACTAGCAGGCGTGTGACTCACGCCTAAGGCCTGGTTCACACGTGCGACGCAAATGCAAACGCAAACGCAAGCGAACAAGTGCTTTTCACCTTGCGTTTGCGCTTGCATTTGCGTTGAGCCCGGTTCACGCGTGTGAAATGCAAACGCAAGTGCAAATGCAAATGCAAGGAAATGAAAATTTTTTCCATTCCATGCGTTTGCATTTGCGTTTGCATTTGCGTCGCACGTGTGAACCAGGCTTAAGAGACTTGGCAGGTGTATAAGCCATTGCTGCAATTGCCTTGGCTCCTCCTGTATGGTAGTAGTATTGCACGATTTCATTGTAATTTCGGTAATTATGTTTATTTGCGCTCTGTCAGTCTTGGATTCAAGAAACAACACAAGTTCTGATGTCCTGCTCGGAGCAATTAAGTTTGGACAGAAACCCATATTCATGTACCATATGCTCAGTACCATATTTGGAAACCCCTGGGTCCCTAAGTTCGAGCTAAATTGGAAGCAAGTTGTTCTAGCGAGTTGATTGGTTAATATTTTGATCTTGATTTTCCAAATATGGCGGTAACAACTTCTTAGCAAACTGAATAATCGCAAGCTTATTTTGAAGGATTGAAGTGCATATTCGTCTGAGAAATGAAAGAAATGAACGCTGTCAAAAATTTGTGGTTATTTCCCAGCATGCAGTGCGGTGGTGATGTTGAAAATCGAGGCAAGGTGAGTATGCACCAGAATAAGAAGCTGTAATTCGGCCCGAGCAACGAATAAGAGCAAAAAAATTCACTGCTAAGCTAGGACTAGGACTGAATTTTGCTGTAAATGTTGACTTTTGGGTTTGCCACGATGATTTGAATAAAAAAAACCAAAGGCAAAAACGTAATTTTTGTTGTTTTTCTGTGACGTTGAAAACGGTAATTTTTGTTATTGTCCAAATTCAAACGCTGATATTCTGCAAAAATCGCTGCCTTTTTTGTGTTTATTGGGTATCTCAATTTGAAAGACTTTCTAGTCAATGCTCACAATTGCTAGTTAAGGCAATGTTCGCACGATTGAGAAAGTTACAATTTTTTAAAGCAGTGGAGTCTTGTACGGGCGGTTACGGGCGGTTCAGGTGTCAATGGGTTAAAGACGCGAAATTAGTGACCTTTATAAAATCCTTTATTTAAGTTTTCCGTATGCTAGTACCCTGGGTGCCAGAGGTTCTTATTTTTTAGTGAAAACGGCGAGTTTGAGCGGCGAAGCCGCGACAACGAGGCGCCGGACCTCTGGATCCAGGGTGGTCTGCTAAGCGTATTTTGATAATCACGAAATAGGTCATTATCTTGGTATGTAATACCAGCCATTTTGAGGCCGTTTTCATGGTAGGTGATTTCTATGGTATATTCCGAAGGAAAAGCGGCCGTTATACCATGACTTAACGGCCGAGTTTCGTTCGGTATACTATATCCGAACGAAAAGCGGCTGTTGTACCATGACTTAACGGCCGAGTTCCGTTCGGCATAGTATATCCGAACGAAAAGCGGCCGTTATACCATGACTTAACGGCCGAGTTCCGTTCGGTATAGTAAAGGAATTAAAAAACGGCCGTTATACCATGGCACAACGGCCGACGGTTCCGCTCGGTAAAGTAAAGGAATTAAAAAACGGCCGTTAAAACTGCCGGGAAACTGATCAGTTGCGTGAAGAATCTAGTCTAGACAAGGTTTACTGGCAAATGGCATTTAAAAATCGGTACGGCGGACAGTATGGCATTTTTACTAACCCCTGTTAACTAATAATAACAGAGAAAGCTTCATAAACAAACGAGTTTCTGGAAAATAGAGAGTCTGGAATAGGTCTATGATAGTGTAGGATGTAGTTTGGTCCAGAACAGGGTTGCAAAATGCAGCTAAAATGGTCTAGTATAGGTTAATGGATGAGTCAATTCCAGCAATGCCCATCCCCTCCCCCCGGGCCAACCCCCGGGCATTTGCGGTTTTTTTGTTTTTTTTTTTAAATGGTAAATTCCCCACGGTGGGGACAAGTAGGCCGTTCAAATTCCTCGTGGTCGGGCCAAAAAATAAAAGGTAAATGCCCCACCCCCGGGTTTATACAGTTTATACAGACTAGAGTACTGTAAGTTGAGAAAAAATTAGGTTTATTAAATATATTCATCCGTTTTCATCTATTAAATCATGAAGTACAAGTTTTATAAAACTATAGTATTTGTATCGAAGGAAAACGGCTTTTGGTTCGAGTTATCCGGAAGTTCGAGAATCCGAGGGTTCAAGAAATCGAAGTCACTGTAGTTCGAATGGCCATCAATTCAAAAAGCGGCTACAGACGTATGCATCTTCTTAAATTCTTTTGCCTTTGAAATGAAAACATTTACGATACGTTAAAAAATTTAAAAATGTCTACAAGCTTTTCTAGCCCTTGCTGAACCAGCCATTCTCCGACAAACTCCTCGTTCTTGCCAATAAAAGTCCTTGAAGGATGCCATGTTTGAACAGTTGTCAAACTGCGAGGCCGAAGCCACGTGGCTGTCAAATTCCCCGGGATAAATGACGGGCGTGCTAATACCCGCTCCCGGGCCAAGATAAAAAAAAAAATGCCCCACCCCCAGGATAGCAACATATGAAAATGGCCCGGGAGGGGGATGGGCACTGCTGGCTCATCCATAAGGGTCTCAGAGTCCCAGCGGCACACCCCCAGCCAAAAATCTGCAGAGTACCTCCCCCTCCCCCGGGCGTAAATACAATTTAATTTTGTATTTCAAGCACGTACAGCAAACACAGTTGATTGAGGACGGGTGTGTCAATTGTAAAATATGCACTACTTAATTCGTCTTTTGTAAGTATGTAAATTGTAAAGTTATCTTAGCGTAAGTTAATTCATATTTTTAATGACCTTGTATATTGATCGATTATTTTATATCACGTTTTAAATGTAAAAATTTTAGATAGTGAACAATTGTAAATTTTAAACTCATCTTAGTAAGCTAAGTTAGCAAGTAAGCTAAATACTCTGACACTTAAAATAAAGTTTACTACGACGACTACTACTACTGATAAGCAGTTTGGAAAGAGGGGTTCGAATGTCACGCTTGCCTAAGCAGCGTGACAGTTCAATATTGATCAGTGATTGATTGAAGCTAATATCACACTCTTCCCTCTTGCGAAAATTATACAGTGCCCGAGACAGGAAAACACCATGAACTCCATGTTAGAGGTAATTTTTAAACGTAATTTTCATTAGAAGATATTTTGATTAGGATAATTTGTGAAAAACAAATAATATTTTAATTCTTATATACCGTATTTTCTCGATTAAACGCCGGGCCCCGAATAAACGCCGGGTATAATACAGGAAGTTGTAAGAAAGCCCCTCAAACTTTTATTTGTGGCATAGTAAACTTAAGATTTAAGGGCAAGGTACACGGCTGCTAAGAAAAATGAATAATAACCCTTTCTTTAAAAATGGCGGGCGAGAAAAAACTGCTGATTCAAAGAAACGCCGAGTCCACTAAGCCAAGTTTGAAATAAACGCCGCGGGCGTTTAATTGAGAAAATACGGTACACTGTATAAGGCTTTACATGCATTTCTAAGCTATTCACTTTTCGAAATTGTAATAACATCTGCGAGGCCAGTAGACATCCTATAAACCGTGCCAAGAGTTGCACCAGCAGCTATGGGCTTCATTCTCTTTCTTATCATGGTTGTAAGCTATGGAATTTCCTTTCTAACAATATTAGAGCTATTCCAGAGTTAAGTAAATTCAAATTGGCCATTTCTGATCTCAAATTTGATGCTGACTGCTGCACCTTCTGTGCTTAATCTTATTAATATTTATCTCAATCAGTTGATCAATTACTTTTTCATATTCTGTTCCAATACTATTATATTTATTTTTTTATTTATTTATTTATTTATTTAATTTACTATTTGATATTTATTTTTATTTATTTATTTTTCCTATTTATCCTCTGAGATATTAGCATCTTATTGCGATCTACAATTCGAGTATAAATAAAGATTATTGATTTGACTGATTGAAGACGACGGCGATTTAACTATAAGAGCTGAAAGCTGCTGCCGGCCGTAAACACAGCTTAACGATCACTGCTTTTGAGGCGCTGCTCGATCGGTTGCTTCGATCTCTGTATGCAAGAAGCAATATTTTATTGAAGCTTTTGTTTAAATCATCAGGCTCGTTAACTTAGAAATCAGAATCTGTGTAATGGTGGTGTTGTTGTTTTAATAGTCCACAAAGCAGCCTGAATGTTTTATAGCTTTTATCCTGTTCCAGGCGTTCAGATAGTGGGGAAAGCGCGAATAGTTGGGGAAGGCGCGAAGAAAAGAGAGCGAAAAAAAAAGCGGGGAGATTGGGGAGAGGAAGCGTCTCTTGGCATTTTTCGCTCGCTTTTCTTCGCACCTTCCCAACTATTCGCGCTTTTTCCACTATCTGAACGCCTGGAACAGGCTATATAGCTTTCAAAACCAAAAAAAAATGGATCTTATTACGCTCATAAAATAGCTTTCCGAGCACCAAACGTTATCGGACTTTCGAGAAACGAGTCCAAGGGTGGTAACACTATAGATGTTAAGATGTTTTACGAGATGTTATATGGAATTCTTTGCAACTTCTTCGTGAACGTTCGGCCGGGCGTTATGTTTTCCTGCAGAGAGTGGTTAACGGTAATTTGTTATTGTTTTTATTCAAAAACCCCACTGTTTTTGTGAGAGAAAGCAGACGTTTCGCCAATGCTGCCTTTGTCAGGGCATTCAACAAAACACTTGCAAGTTTGTCGAGTTTTTGCGGCAAGATTCCGTATAACCCCATACATTAATTATGCATACGCGCCATTATAGACTAAATGCAGTTAATGAGTTACGATTTTCTGCATTCTGCCAGTCCGTTGTCCACAGTCTTGTTTTATACATGTAGCCACTTTCTTTTGACTTTGCAAATGAATCGTTGTTGTTGTTGTTGTTGTTGTATTATTCTATTTTTTCGATGGACCTTACTTAGTCAGGTCTTTCAATAGTTTAATATGTTTCTTTTTAAGGAAGTCTTAGCCGACACATTATGGGCTATTTTAAATTACCTCGGAAGTTTGTAAGAATGTAATCTACCCTCGAGGAATAAAGACATGTCGCTCATCTGTCTACTAGACCGTGACATAAGCAAAATACGCTTTAGAATTCAGCTTTCTAATCTTTATCTGGCTGTCACCATGGCGTGCGTAACTGGCGACCTCTTGCGGTCAAGGGTGGGAGTTGATTATATATGATGCAAATTCTTGCGACAGATAAGTTGTACCAAATCTCTAAAAGCATAGTTCTAATATATTTTAATATTCTGTCCTCAATTTGCAGTTTAAACTTCTGAAACCTGGCAGAGCCATCAAAATAATCCACATTTGCGCTCGCGATGAGGCATTTTTACAACGCGCGCAATTGCGCGCCGTTGCTATTGATGACGCCGAGACTGGGGTGTTCCCATTCAAAATATATTTAACATGGATCGAAAAGTTCTAGCCACTCAGTTTTAACTCACTTTTTAAAACGTATCAAAGAACGTATAATAATATCTAAACTCAAAACCCATAACTGGAAAATTTATTAGCTCGTGCAGCTAATAAAATACCTTTGACACTAAAATAAATTGATTTATTTTTAATTTTTTTTATACAAGTAGCTGTTTATTTCACTGTATTTTAGAAGAGACGCAAATGAATCACAAGATCTACCAAAGGATCTTTTATTCCGGTAATGGAATAATGAATAACTTGTCTTTTTCGTAAAAGAATGGCATAAAGAATATGATTGAAAGAGGCTTTCTTGTGCCTTATGATACTGGCTATTGTGCTGCACTAGGTGATTCTCAAATTGAGTCTGTGGAATAAAATCCAAAGTAAACAGATGCATATAAGACCTCGACCGGGGAGCAGAACTTTCCTTTGGTCTTTTGTGCTTTTTGTTTTCAAAAACAATTCGCGCTTGCAATCTCAAATTCCAAAATTTGCAACTCATGTTCTTGGTTATTTTGAAACTTGTACAGAACGCAAAAATGTGAAAAGTTTTTTTATTAGACTCAGCTCAAAATTTTCGGACAGGGAATCTCGGGCTCGTAAAAAGGAAATAAGGCTTCAATTTTGAACGCAAAGGTCTCAGCGTTTTTAACGGTTTCGAATTCAGTTTACTAAGTAAAATTCTCTCTCAAATTTTACCACAAATATACACTTTTACTAGTCCGCGCTTTACAGGTCCTCGTTTTACAACGTTCCTTACCAAACCAAAATATCGATACCACCCGCAATGTTAATGCTACGTTGATACTCGTCGCAATAATATGTACTTATTGACTAAGTGGGAGGGCCGGATGGGAAAATATTTGGCTCGAAGTCATGGTGTACGGACCGAGCGCAGCATAACGCATTTTGGACTAGTTTTACAAGTCCTCGTTTTACAAGTCCAGTCCAGTCCAGTCTAGAGTCTACAGTATTCAGAAAATTTCCATATTGTCATTGGCATTATTCCGAATAGACCAGTTTCGATATATTAAAATTCATACTTGGCTCCGAGGCTTAGGGGAATAAAACAAAAGAAATGAATAATTCAACGCTGAACCTCAATGTGATTTCTTTTGTTTTATTCCCCTAAGCCTCGGAGCCAAGTATGAATTTTAATATATTGGAACTGGTCTATTATGCATCTTTTTTTGTATTGATTGCAAGGTCATCACGCGTATGGTCAATAAAAGGTTTAAAACATTCTGATCATCATAATCACTCAAATTCGAATAAAAAAACGTTAAACAACGAGAAATTTAGTTCGTAAGAAAGACAACGGTTACAAGAAAATCCTGTGCAGAGTTGGCTAACAGAATTACCACAATAATATTTACAATTTAAAATATTGAAAACTGCTATTTACAAAAAGTGGTTGAAACAAAAAGAAATTATAATTTTGATGCCATGTTGGATGTCATTTGTTTATTACTATTAGTTTTATTATTAAATTTTATCAACAGCTCGAGCTACGGACAAACATTTAAAAAAATACATCATCCTTAAAATATTGAAATATGAAATATCAGGAATCTTTGATCATGAAAAGCCCTAGGGGATAATAAAAACTTTATTGTTGCCATAAACCTTCCTATTTATAACGGACATCGAAGAAACAGGTGTCCGTGTTATTAGTGGTCATTGGAGGCAAATACCATGAACATGCTGGTGAAACTGGATGAATTTGAGGAGAAACTGAATTTGAGACATTGACTGCGCATTTTTTCAATTACAACGGCTCTTTTAACAGCCACAACACCCATAAAAGCTTTGTCCAATGTCCAGATAAGATTTGATTTGATTCTTGTGAAATTTTATTATTTTATTTCATTTTTGGCTGGCAAATTTGATCGGTAATTACCGATCACTGGCCGTTATTTCCATCCCTGCCAGGATTTTTGGAGTATATTGGCGCCATTTTGAATTGAACAAAGCGGAGAAGGCCCTAGCCTGGGTACGAGATTGAAATAAACCAAATTGTGCTTTCAAATCCATTCGATCCGGGGGGGGCGGTACTCTGCAAATTTTTGGGCGGGGGTGTGTCGCTAGGACTCTGAGACCCTTAACCTATACTAGACCATTTTAGCTGCATTTGACACCCCTATTCTAGTCTAAACACCGAAAAACCCTACCCTATCCTAGACCAACGCTTTCTTTGTCAGTAAAAATGCCGTTCTGTCCACCGTACCGATTTTTAAATGCGATTTGGCAGTACTGACCTAATGTCTAGACTAAATTCTTCACGCAACTGATCAGTTTCGCGAAAAATGATACCCTATTCTAGACCAAAATTCTCTGATTACTATACACTATCCCAAACTAAACTGCCTGAAAACCATACACTTCACAGCGGCACATACCTGTGTAGCGCATATATCGGAGTACCTCCCCCGGGTTTTAAATAGACCAATAATTCATACTTGGCTCCAAGGCTTGAGGGAATAAAACAAAAGAAATCACATTGACTTTCAGCGTTGAATTATTCATTTCTTTTGTTTTATTCCCCCAAGCCTCGGAGCCAAGTATGAATTTTAATATATCGAAATTGGTCTATTGTTTTACTCCATCGTTTGATCGTTTGCCAGGATGACCGCCGCCATATTGAAAACCGAGAAAACCCTGGGGACGAGGAGGATTAAGAATTCGCTTGCATTTTATTAGACTTGCCACAAGTCGACCTTCGCTTTTTTAGTTGAGTTTTATTCGATAAATTTGCGGGCGGAATTAAGTTAAGTCGCGAAGAACCTAACTTATCGCAAATTAGTATTGGAAGGGAGTTGTAGCAAGTCTAGTGTTTTGTGGGTTTAACATCTCCATAATTTCTTTATTTCAGCTCGCATTTCTTCTGCTTCTGCGCATGTCCCAGTTGTGGGCCTTTTCTACAGGCCCACCACTGAGTAGGTGCGAAAACATGGCTCCTTCTCATGGGAACAATCAGCCGCAATCAGGGGCAGCTCCTTTCATCATCTCTGTGTCCAATTATTCCTACACCGCTGGCGTGAATCTCACAGTGAATATCACAGGATCAAACAGCAAGACTTTCAAAGGATTTCTTTTGCAAGCTCGGGGCATTGACAGTTCAGTGGTGTGGCCAGTTGGAGAATTCACCGAAATCCCTGATAGTAGGTGTATAATTTCACGTTTGAAAGCCACCCTTCGATGATTCAAGTTTGGCAGCCAAGAATGTCACTCCTACACCTTGCTAAATTGAAACGAAAATTCTTGTATGTATATAAACTCTTAAAACTACATCCGTGTCGTAGATTAGTGAGCCAACTTTTTTTCGTGATTTTCACATTTGTCGGAGTGTTATCACTGTCTGATGCCATTTTCAGATTGGACCTCGAGAATATCGGAAAGGGTTCGTGTGCTCGGACAATTCCGCAAGGAATTGCTGATTGTTTAAATTTCTGTCTGGTCAGAATTATATCTGTATGAAGATTAATTGCAATAGTCTAACTGTTTTCTCTCCCGTTTTTCAGATGCGCAGACTTTATTTTGCTCTGGTGGAGATCCAAAGGTGATAATCCATTTTAAAAAATGTGGGGAGGGGGGCGGGGGGATAATGGGTCGGGAGGCCGGGAGAATAGGGGGCGGGAGAGGAAAGGGCGGGAAGCGGGAATTCTAGCAGGGCAGGAAGTGGGAGAGAAATGCTAAACGTGGGGCGGGACTAATGCGTAAAAAGACGGGAGTCGGGAGCAAAATGCTCGGGTAGCGGGAGTTTCTGGCCCCTCTGTTCCCCCCCCCCCCTTATAAAAAAGCAGATTTTACTCCGAAAAGGACTATTTGAACCAATAAATTTCATTCTTCTCTTTTTCAGAGCACAGTTGGGCATAACAATCCTAATAAAACTACTTGGTCTTCTCGCCAGTTTACATGGAAGGCACCCGCAAAGAGTGCTGGAAATATAACTTTTATGTAAGAAAGCGTTTAGCTTAAAGGTAGAAGTTATGCAGTTAAGATAAAAACAGTTTCGAATGGCTAAAGGCACTAAAATATTTCTTGTTCAAAACAAAATATAGATTATCGAAAAATAACTCTGAATTTCACATGAAAACGGTTATTTGGTTCGCTTATCCCCAGAGCCTGAAACTGGTAAGTTATTTTGTAATTTTTCTAGTAGAGTTATTTGTTCGGAAAATATTTTTGTAGGCAATGAATTTTAGCTATATGGTTATGTGGCGCAGTTAAGGGTATGGTTTTTAACCCGTTTAGGCTGGTAAAGGATATAGAAATCAGAGAGTTTTGGTCCAGAATATTGTATCATTTAACGGGAAACTGATCAGTGGTATGAATATAGAGTCTTTTGAAAATAGCGAGTCTAGGATAGGGTAGGGATTGTTGGTTCCTAGTCTATAACGGGGTTGCAAAATCCAGCTGAACGTGTCCTGGTACAGGGTAAGGATTTCAGTGTGCCAGCGGCAAACCACCTTCCAAAAATATACAGAGTATCCCCTGGGGGAATCATGCCCCAGGGAATCATGCCCGTGCAATACTAAATGATCGCGCGATCCCAGAGTTTTAAGCTAGGAATTCAGCAATCTTCAAAGATCATCGGTAATCATGCAATCATGCATCGGTAATCATGCGAACCAGCCTTTAGTTAAGTTTAATTGTTCAGTGTTGACGTTAATTTACAGCGCGACAATCGTTGAGAAATTCGACACGTTTTGGAGAAACGTCGAATCAGATGTGATTTTCGGACCTCCAGCCGAAAGTGTAACAAGAGGGAATCCCACAAACAGCTTTCAGGTGAGCCTATCAAAATGTTATTTCTGACATATGAGCGGTGACGTAGGAACAAACTAGTCAGAAACTATAATTCTAAGGGCACGATGTAGAGGCTTGCGTGTAGTCATGGGGCATCTCTCGGGGCTATAAAAATTGACAAGTAAACTTGTCAAGGAAAAATTGCTCGTATAGATGAGGCTTTATTCTGTTATATTCATGCTAATCAGCCCAACCAGGAGCCGATTACTTGGACCATCTAATCGGCTCCTGGCCCAACTAGCCTCGTTAGCATGTGCAAAGTTCAAAAGAAGTTTTGCTCTAAAATGGGCTAGTTGGGCTATTTAGCATGAATATAAAAGAAGAATAAATCGGCCGCCATTTATGAATAGGGCCTATTGGCGAGTGGAAAATGGCCGTGCGAAAACTGGGGATGAGACAAGTCCGCGCGCCTGTCTCACCCCCAGTTTTCGCGCGGCCATTTTCCGCTCGCCAATGTTGTTTTCATTTTAAGCTGGGAAAGAGGGACTGCTCGTAGTCTAAATTTCTCGTGTTAGTGGAGTCAGAATACAAGCTCGATCCACAAGGATGAACAACACCTCGTGTCTGTTGATGTAGACTGCGTGCAGACATCTTCTATTTCTTTGATTTGACGCGGAAGCAAAGGAAGTAGAACACGCATGCGCGCAGGCTAGCAATGCATGATAATGTTTAATTCGTCCCTTGGAGGCGCGAATAATGGCTTTTTGTTACCTAAAAATCTTATGCTAACTAATTACGAACTGGCAATTTGGGACTCGATAACGTTCCCTCTGCGTCAAAAGGTTATTT
This sequence comes from Cladopsammia gracilis, assembly GCA_022457155.1. Classification (NCBI taxonomy): domain Eukaryota; kingdom Metazoa; phylum Cnidaria; class Anthozoa; order Scleractinia; family Dendrophylliidae; genus Cladopsammia; species Cladopsammia gracilis. The sequence goes on from JAJGOT010000145.1 coordinate 1,118,620, forward strand.
GGTTGAACTGCTGGTCCCGACCGTAAACCAAAGCAATCTATTGATGGACCTTCTCTTGATACCAAGTCACCTTGCAGTGAAGGAACCAGACTCTATCGTAAGGGGGAGGGAGGGGAGGGCGGGGTGGAGTGAAAATGTTAGAGATCCCCGAGCCCCTCCCCTTGATCCGCCACTGCCTTGGAGGAAAAGAAGCGTAACAGTAGTCGACCAATGACATGACCCATCCATTTATTATAGGACTCTGAGTCATACTCCTAGCTACACACAAGTACTAGATTTTAAAGTTGACATAAGCGGACAGTTCTCACAAGGGAGTTCACTTTTTAACTCAATTGTTTTCAGATAAACAAAATCGGATGTGGAACGACCAAAGGATGCTACTCTCTTCCCTCTGCGTGCAACGGAAGTGCCGACTGCAATTATTTGTTCACATACATAGTTTCCGGTGGAAATGTTATCATAGAATTGAGTGCTAAGATGCGCTGGGTTGCAGTTGCGTTTAATGAGAAGCAAAAGATGGTAAGTGACAGCACGGAGGTAATGTTGAAGTCATTACTATTCCTGATGAAGTTACAGTGGTCTATTCCAAATGACCAGTGTCTTCGATGTTCGATGTTCATGTTCATATATAATACAAAACAATCTGTGCTCGCATGATATAATACGACATGACATAATATGACATGAGTGACATGACACGATATATATACATATATATATATATATATACATAATACTTGAATTGTAGAGAAGTCAACAAACAATGCCAACCACAAAGTCCTAAAATGAAGGATCACTGGAAGCGATCGTGGAAACTTGAATAATGTTGAAATAAACTAATTGTAAAGATCAAGAAACCAACTTCATATAGGTCTTCTAAAGACCTATATGAAGTTGGTTTCTTGATCTTTACAATTAGTTTATATATACATATATATATATATATGGTAACTTGTTTCTTTTATATAGGGTATGTATAGGGTAATAACTTGTTACTTTAAGTCAATTACACGCATTTTGTAGAAAAAAAAACACAATTAGTTGGAATTCAATAGTTAACATGTAATGTTTTATAATAATCCGTCATTTTCACTTTTAGGACCAAATGGATGCCATAATGTGTTACCTGGCAGAATTACGTCATTATTATTCGTCTGGTGACAACCTGCACAGACAAGTCCTGGTAAGGAGATAAGGTTACATACATTTTATTTTATTCGCGATACTTATTCACAAACCTATCAGATTGCATGGCATTCTATCCACTGAAAATGAGAATAATTAAATAAGGGCATTCACATAAGTAATCGAAGTTTTGGCTAAACGTTTATGAATTGACGCAGGCACATTAACGCTATCTAGAAAAGTTACGTAGTCGAACCTAAAGTGTGAAAATTCAATGAAAGCTACTGATCAGTACTTTACTGTGGTACTGTTTATTATGCTGTACAAGGTGGTTCAAACTTTTGAGTCTGCGAATGAAATCCTAAAGTGTAACCATTCAAATGAAAGCAACTGATCTGTACTTTCCTGTGGTACTGTTTATTATGCTGTACAAGGTGATTCTAACTTTTGAGCCTGTGGATGAAATCCTAAAGTGTGACCATTCAAATGAAAGCTACTGAGCAGTACTTTCCTGTGGTACCGTTTATTATGCTGTACAAGGTGATTCTAACTTTTGAGCCTGTGGATGAAATCCTAAAGTGTGACCATTCAAATGAAAGCTACTGAGCAGTACTTTCCTGTGGTACTGTTTATTATGCTGTACAAGGTGATTCTAACTTTTGAGCCTGTGGATGAAATTCTAAAGTGTGACCATTCAAATGAAAGCTACTGATCAGTACTTTCCTGTGGTGCTGTTTATTATGCTGTACAGGGTGATTCTAACTTTTGAGCCTGTGGATGAAATCCTAAAGTGTGACCATTCAAATGAAAGCTATTGAGCATTGAGCAGTACTTTCCTGTGGTACTGTTCATTATGCTGTACAAGGTGATTCTAACTTTTGATTCTGTGTACGAAATCCTAAAGTGTGACCATTCAAATGAAAGCTACTGAGTAGTACTTTCCTGTGTTGCTGTTTATTATGCTGTACAAGGTTGTTCTAACTTTTGAGTCTGTGGATGAAATTCTAAAGTGTAACCATTCAAATAAAAACTATTGAGCGGTACTTTCACCTTTTAGACAAAAAGTATTAGGTTTTCAACCTTACTAAGGAACTATTTTTCAGGCTGGCAACAGCGACATTTCTCTGGACATAATAGTATTTGAGGATGGTGGAATCAAGTGTGTGTAAGTTAAATTTCTTAGTTGGGTTCACACGTTCTTGGCGTGTAAGTTACGCATGCGTATCTGGAGGTTTAACGTTTGTACTATCCCGGATTTACTGTGGTAAGGCAGTTAAGCGATAGTGGTGTTACTCTGGTACAGTACTGGTGTCACTGTGGTACGGTAGTGGTGACTGTGGCACGACAGTGGTCTGACTGTGTTGTGCTTGTGGTGCTTGCTGGGGTTTTTTCGTGTTTTATTGAGGAAAACCGTTATCCGTTAGTTTAGCTGGTATAAGCTTGTTGATGTAAAAAGTAGAGTGTATTCTGTGTGTGACAAGCGTGGAGACGCGATAATTAGTTTTCGGTCGGATGCGCCAAGCACTGAGTTATTGGGAGCCCATAAGTGTTTCCAAAGTCGTAAATTTCTGTTGATATTACAGATGTATTCTTCTCTCATTCGAATTTTGAATCCATAATAGATGTTCTTTAACTTTTTTGTGGCAGGCTGACTCGTAAACTCAACTCAAGTGCAGCTCACTTTAAGGATCTGACTAAGAAGTTGTATATCCTTTTTGCTCGTGGATCAACATGTACGTATAAACACAGACAGTTACTATACCATAGAAATCCAAACCAGCTCACCTCTTTAAAGGAACAGTGTCCTTTCTGAATGATTATGGCCTGGAGGAAAGAAAAAAGGAAGAAAAAATCGCCAAAAGTCATGAGCAGAAAGAAATATGAACTAAAAAGACTGGAAATGAGAGAATGGAAACTTTGATTTCTTGACCGCCTGTCACGAAATCAAAGTTGATGCTGTTTTGCACTTTATAATCTTTTTATCCAATTTTACTTGTATATTTGGTGTTATAATTGAACACATTGCTACACTACCCAAATATGGTCAAAAAGTTAACGATATACGCTATGTCTACATGACGTATATCCAACGATGGAGGTAAATTTCGCATTTTGACAAGAGAATGCAAAAATGACGGACCGGCCTCGATATTTTTTTCTTCAGACTGTGCTTTGTTATCAATGTGTTGAATTATAAAACTATTATTGCGTTCAAGCTTGCGTGATATCGCCTAATTTTAGCCGACTCGGCCTACGGCCCGGTCGGCTAAGAATTCAGATACCACGCAGCTATTTACAACCTTTAATTTCGTTGGACCTGTATATCACGCAGCTCTATTGTTGTTAGGGATAGGGTCCATTGTTGTGTTGTTTGTTCTATTGTCAGTTTCAGAGAAGACCTTGTAAGAGCTGCGTACTGCCCCTAAGAATTAGGCGATATCACGCACACTTTCGCGCTATAACAGTTAAATATAACATCGAAATTAAGTCAATGTGAATGTGTTCCTTCAAGTAACGACCACCTGCAAGTAACAACTGTTTTGGCACCCCCACCCCCACCCCCACCCACCCAATAAACATGCGTTTACGAACGTAAACGTATACGTGTGGACGGGGGCCTAAGATTTCTCGAATACCGTCAAGGCTCTCCGAGCGGACACTCTTGCAAGCGGACTGCTCTACTTACGGCCACCTTGACAAAGCCCCGTTGGAACTCACTGGTTACGTGAATCATTCACGTAAGAGGGCAGCTCCAGTTCCGGCACCTTTCCTTCTTCCCGAGGGTGACGTGATATCCCAAACACTTCCGATGATGTCGCGAGTATGAACGAACATTTCCAATGATGTCGCGAGTATGAACGAACATTTCCGAAATATGATTTAAGTGCAGAGGTGCAAAATTTCCGAACGTTTTGACCCCGAAAATGCAACCAACTACAAACAGTGATCTTTATAAAAGTAAACATCCCACAACTTGAAGTTTGGAAAAAAAAGTGAATGTGGTGACAGGAGAGTATCAAACTCGTACACGAGAATCCTGCAACTTTTACCGGCAGGATCCGCGATTATTTAATCAGCCCAAAAATACTTTAAATAAATGGATATGAATTTCACCTCTTTTCGCTTGCTACAGAGCTCTCTAATCCAACAACTAAAACAAACACAATTCATGAGACAATGAAAACCGCTGGAAGTGTTTATCTTTTCTTTGTTTTTAGCGTCTTCTGGAAGTGCCGGATATCACGGTGAGGAAAGTAGAACCTTTACTCCCGATGAGGTGGACCTCGCTGTTCCTGCAACGTTAGTCGATGCACAAAGTCAAGTCACTGATACGGTGAGATGTGCGGAGCAGTTTTATTCATTCATTCACTCACTCACTCACTCACTCACCTCACTCACTCACTCACTCACTCACTCACTCACTCACTCACTCACTCACTCACTCATTCATTCATTCATTCATTCATTCATTCGTTTGTTTCGTAACAGTGGTATTCTTATAAAAGGGTTCGTTATATCAGGGTTCTTTTCCATACATTTTACTATAACTGGGCTGAAGAATATCGTTCGTTATACCGTGGTATTCTTATATAGGGGTTCGTTTTATCAGGTTTCTTTTCCATACATTTTACTATAACTGGCCCTTTAAAGTAAGCCCTTTATTAGAATACCCCAGTATAAAGAACGATAATCTACAGCCCAGTCATGATAGTAAAATGTGTGGAAAAGAAATCTGATATAACGAACCCCTTTACAAGAATACCCCGGTATAACGAACGATATTCTTCAGCCCAGTTATAGTAAAATGTATGGAAAAGAACCCTGATATAACAAACCCCTTTATAAGAATACCCCGGTATAACGAACGATATTCTTCAGCCCAGTTATAGTAAAATGTATGGAAAAGAACCCTGATATGATGAACCCCTTTATAAGAATACCCCGGTATAACGAACGATATTCTTCAGCCCAGTTATAGTAAAATGTATGGAGAAGAACCCTGATATAACAAACCCCTTTATAAGAATACCCCGGTATAACGAACGATATTCTTCAGCCCAGTTATAGTAAAATGTATGAAAAAGAACCCTGATATGATGAACCCCTTTATAAGAATACCCCGGTATAACGAACGATATTCTTCAGCCCAGTTATAGTAAAATGTATGGAGAAGAACCCTGATATAACAAACCCCTTTATAAGAATACCCCGGTATAACGAACGATATTCTTCAGCCCAGTTATAGTAAAATGTATGAAAAAGAACCCTGATATGATGAACCCCTTTATAAGAATACCCCGGTATAACGAACGATATTCTTCAGCCCAGTTATAGTAAAATGTATGGAGAAGAACCCTGATATAACAAACCCCTTTATAAGAATACCCCGGTATAACGAACGATATTCTTCAGCCCAGTTATAGTAAAATGTATGGAAAAGAACCCTGATATAACAAACCCCTTTATAAGAATACCCCGGTATAACGAACGATATTCTTCAGCCCAGTTATAGTAAAATGTACGGAAAAGAACCCCAATATAACGAACTACCGTTATAACGAACACAATTCCCCAGTCCCTCGGTTTTTCGTTATATGGGGTGTGGATAGGGTGTGGGAGGAGCAAAACGTTAGGGAGACGGGAAGGTCCGAAGAAGTGCAGAATCTTTTATTTAATGCGCTTCGTATTCACGAGTTGGCTCATAGAAGCCTTTGATTTTTTTATCCAAATCACTTGCTACACTGAAATCTGAAGCACGATATCGACACACCTCGATTTCAGTTTCCGTGCGCTGCGAATTTCGTTTCTATTGATCACTTCTTGTTCAACAAAACAACAGCTGCTTTAGGAACCAACGCTGTCCTTGAAGATTTCTTCGCCTTCTCATTTACATAGATCACCAAAGATGGATGTGGGACAACAAAATTATGTTATTCTGAGCCTACAGACTGTAAGGGCAGCAGTGACTGCAACTACCTCGTGACCATCAAATCTCTGGATAATGAAGCTGAGGAGATAGAATTTGAGATCAGCTCTAACAAGGAGTGGGCCGCCATTGGCTTTAACAGCGAGAAACAGATGGTAAGATCCAAAGAGGCTAGGTTAAACAATTTGAAATACCGTAATAAAGAGATCAGTTTATCACGAACATGTGAAACCCTACCCTACCCCTACCCCTCAAACCCCTGAACCTCTTTCCTCATCCCGGAAAGAAAAGAGTCCCCGACTGAAGTTGTACTCATGTCCTTCGGATACTGTAACCACTCGGCTACAGAGCGAGTCGTGGCGACATACTCTCGTAGTTTCTTCTTACGTAAAACACATCCTTCCTGATTCCAGGATCAGTAATTTAGAGGATGTACTGATAGAGAAAAAGACGGTGAATGTTAACTTTGGCCATATAAGTAAAGTAAACTGTAAAGTAAAAACGATCTGAGTCACCGTCGGGAGTAGAAACTATGGCAGTTGGATGGTGCAACGTGAATGCACAGGCAGGTGCGTGGAGAGCTGTGACCAGTTGGATGGTGCAACGTGAATGCACAGGCAGGTGCGTGGAGAACTGTGACCAGTTGAATGGTGCAACGTGAATGCACAGGCAGGTGGGTGGCGAGCTGTGACCAGTTGAATGGAGTAACCTGAATGCACAGGCAGGTGCGTGGCGAGCTGTGACCAGGTGGATGGTACAACGTGAATGCACAGGCAGGTGCGTGGAGAGCTGTGACCAGTTGGATGGTGTAACCTGAATGCACAGGCAGGTGCGTGGCGAGCTGTGACCAGGTGGATGGTGCAACGTGAATGCACAGGCAGGTGCGTGGAGAGCTGTGACCAGTTGGATGGTGCAACGTGAATGCACAGGCAGGTGCGTGGCGAGCTGTGACCAGTTGGATGGTGCAACGTGAATGCACAGGCAGGTGCGTGGCGAGCTGTGACAAGTTGAATGGTGCAACGTGAATGCACAGGCAGGTGCGTGGCGAGCTGTGACCAGTTGGATGGTGCAACGTGAATGCACAGGCAGGTGCGTGGCGAGCTGTGACCAGTTGAATGGTGCAACGTGAATGCACAGGCAGGTGCATGGAGAGCTGTGACCAGTTGGATGGTGCAATGTGAATGCACAGGCAGGTGCATGGAGAGCTGTGACCAGTTGGATGGTGCAACGTGAATGCACAGGCAGGTGCGTGGCGAGCTGTGACCAGTTGGATGGTGCAACGTGAATGCACAGGCAGGTGCGTGGCGAGCTGTGACAAGTTGAATGGTGCAACGTGAATGCACAGGCAGGTGCGTGGCGAGCTGTGACCAGTTGAATGGTGCAACGTGAATGCACAGGCAGGTGCATGGAGAGCTGTGACCAGTTGGATGGTGCAATGTGAATGCACAGGCAGGTGCATGGAGAGCTGTGACCAGTTGGATGGTGCAACGTGAATGCACAGGCAGGTGCGTGGAGAGCTGTGACCATTTGGATGGTGCAATGTCAATGCACAGGCGGGTGCGTGGCGATCTGTGACCAGTTGGATGGGGCAACGTGAATGCATAGGCAGGTGCGTGGCGAGCTGTAGGTCTTTTACGAAGTCCATGCGTTTAGTGCAAGGATCATACATGTCTTAAGCACGTAGTGTGGAAATAAAGACGAACAAAAGAAAATAAATTGTTTTCAGTTTGTCTCTTATTTTCTTACCAATTGTACTTCTTGTGATGTTATGTTTTCAGTTTGGAACCGATGCCTTAATCTGTGCTGAAATCAATACACCAGTTACACAAGTGACTGTGGATCACTATGTATGTGGTAGGGGTTATGGCACGCCTACTAAGACCACCCCTGTAAGTATAACATGCCAATAATTACGTGACTGTGAAACACTATGTTGCTGATAAGGGTTATAGCGCGCCTACTCAGGCCACACCTGTAAGTTTAACACGTCAATAATCACGTGACTGTGGATCACTATGTTGCTCTTTGATAAGAGCCTGCTGACTAAGACCACCCCGGTAAGTTTAACATGTCAATCATCATTTGACAATCTACTGTATTTGTAATTGGTACACAGTATATGTCGATTAATTAAACCGTGTTACCAGTTTCCTATGGCTTGATCGCAGGCTTTTGGTAATCGGAAATTGATTACGTTGATTCGTAACCTACCACAACAATAGAGGCCACAACATCAACTACCTTAGGAAACAGATCCGACGAACCGCAGAAATTGCCAGTGAAGAATTAAGACACATGCACAAAAGACCAACGAAACCAATGACTGTGTCCCTCTTGTCATCAAATACAAGTCAGCCCTCCCTAGCACACGTGTATGTTTTCGCGCTTTGGCATCGGTTGTAACTTGTCCTGCGCTTGGCGTCGGTTGCATGTTTTGCCGCGTTTGGCATCGGTTGCATTTTTTTCCCGCGCTTGGCAGTGGTCGTGTGTGATTTTTTGGCCTCGAGTTCTGATGTATGTTGTATGTGATTGGCCCGAGATAATTTCTTTGGTTTACCTGTATGAATGTCAGGAAGAAAAGAGCCTATAGTGAGCTAAGCTAGTGCTGAATTCATAGCTATAAGCTTGCTGTACCACAATTGCTTGTGAAATACATGTATTTTTGCATTCTAGAAACCTTCTATAATTGAAACATTCACAAAATCAGAAGGCGGAATTGTAAGCTGTCGGTAAGTCAATCACATGTCGTATTTTGTATTTCAGAGCTTGTACTTAACTGCGCTTATGAAGTGGACTGAGTTTGTAGCAAATGAAGGTCTAGCTTGCAGTTGAGATTTCTCCTACCTCGAAAAAATCATGTTTCGACACATCTGATGTCAAGTCCTTCTTCACTGTGAAGAGTGAAGATATCAAAATTTTTATGTTAGCTGCCATGTTTGCCCTTATTAAATGTTAAACGAGCTGAAAGGTGTTGGTTAACAATGGAAACTTCTTGGGATCTTTCTCGGAAATCTTCGGTGCTCGAAAATTTTTAGAAAATGATCGGAAACGTTCGTGCAACTTTCGTACATCATTGGGATAATTTTCCAACGTCTTCGGAAATCGTCGGAAATCATCGCCGTCGGAAAATAACTTAAAACTTCGTGTCGTTTATATAAAAAATAAAAAATGGCTGCTTAGAGATATGAAATTTCTCTTGGAGTGACATATCGCTTGGGCTACCCGTGGTTCAACTCGATATTCCGCGCATCCATGGATTATATTCTAGTTATATGCTATTTCACTCGATATTCCGCGCATCCATGAATTATATTCTAGTTATATGATATTTCACTCGATATTCCGCGCATCCATGGATTATATTCTAGTTATATGCTATTTCACTCGATATTCCGCGCATCCATGGATTATATTCTAGTTATATGCTATTTCTTGTTTATCAATTGTAGTTTCAAAAGAAAGAAGCAAGCTTCCAACATGGTGAACCTAACGGAAACATGGTATCTGGTGTATGCGAGTGGACCCATGAGTACGTGATCAGTGTAGTTGTAATAACCGTCTTGCCTCCCAATTCAAGTTTAACCGCGGTCAAACGAGAGAAATTTGCAAAAGTAAAGCAAAGTACTTAAAAGTTAAGGTAGTCATTTTTACAGTTTAAAGTTTAATATATTGCCAATACACTGTCAATTTACCAAACGTTTTGAAAGTTTACCAAAACAGTTCTAAGCGTTAAAAAATTGTGAACTGCAGAATTGTCGGCGCAAAGATCAGGCGCAAAGAGTTTTGGTCAGTTTTCAACGGAGGAAAGCTCATCATTTTGAGAAACATGAAAAGATAGTAACGTCAACTAATTTCTTTTATACAATCTTGTCGATATTTCTATTTCATATTAAATAAACTCCCACCAAATAAAACGAAGATTGCCTCAGACGTTTGACCGCGGTGGAAATTCAAGTATAAGTAAAGTAGTTTGACACTGGAATCTTGTGAGTTCAAGATCGTACCCAGGCCCTCTCCGATTTCAAAATGGCGGTCAGGCGGCTGCTAAGAAACATAATGAAATGTCTTCGTTCCGCTTGAGACTGGGTTCTGGATTGCAGTAAAACAAATGTGACTGCCAATCGCTGCAAATATGCTCCAGAGATGGTGTTTTACCATGTGTCACGTGACAAAAAACCTCCACGATTCTTGGAACATTTTGGCAGCCTCTTGTCATGTCTTGTGTTTTCTGTGCTCGCCCAGTCATTTTGGAAGGGGAGAGGGCCCGGGGACGAGGTTGTTTGTGAGTCAAGATCTTCTTTTGACTCAAAAATTACGAGAGAATAACAATAGAATGGAAAACGAAACACAACGTAGAATATATGCGCAAAAGAGTAGGAAACGACTGCACAAGTGATCTTAACATTGACATATACCTGGTTTTTGTGTTGGTCAGGACTACCTTTCAAGAAACTCCGTTTATCCTGGAAACTTTCCGTTTGAGCACATTTTAACCTAACTTTCTAGATTTGGTAGCTGATAATTAACAGTCTTCGTATTGCGAAACTTAAAGACTGCTGTCCTTTGGACCAGTAATTCGGAATTTAGTATGTTTATATTTTCCTTTTCTTTTTGAAAGGTGGAGACACAATAGCCCAACACAGTGTGACGCCTAAAACAAGTGCAGAGAAGGTTGCGGTATATAATATTGGAGTCTTTTATGGAGAAACGAAGGATAACAATTTGATGAAAGCCCACGGTGAGAGATCAAGAAAGCAATCCATCGGAGTGGCTGTGCCTTTATTTACCACTTATTTGTCAGTGAAATTGTTTTGACTAAGCCTTCGGTTGCTTTTTATTATATAAAAAAGTTGACTGAGCTCTCAGTCATGGCCAGCACACAAATCCAATCTCGGAGATGGCTCTTTTCTGATTGGCTGATTACAGATAGAAACTCCTCGGAAACCCGCGCCAGTAGTTGCATAGAATAGAAATAGCGATGTGGTATTGGTTTTTTTAGTTATGAAGTCACTGTAACATTTTTTAATTGTTATTTCCGGATGTCAAGCTACAACCAGTTGCAAAAAGACTTGAGACATTGTACCTAATTTGGACGTCAAGGGTACTTATAAGGTCGTAGTGTTTCAGACCCCTCGCTCTCCCTTCTCAAAGTTGGTCACAATAGCAGATCATGCTGAAATTTTCGAGGAACAACATTGAAAATAGGGGAGGGAGGGGGGAGTTGTTTAACCTTTGAGATGTGTGATTTTATGGGATGTTTACTAAGAAAGAGTGTTTTCCTGGTCAAGTGTCTCAACATTTTCGCAACTGGTTGTAGCGTAAGATCTTCATTGAGAAATAAATCTTTTTGCGTTTTTGCAAGTCGATGATTCCTTATTCAATGTCTAAACTGTGTACAAGCATGCTTGTTGGGTAAGGTATGATCGACCGCACACTCTTAACAATTGATGTCAGTTTGGTATGTATCTCTAGTATTTTCAATCGGCCACACACCCCCTCCACCCTTATTCACTCCCCTTCCCTTCCCCCATTACGATGAAGTCTGTAATTTAACGGCGTTCCAGTGAATCAATGTCAATGAAACTTTCAGATAATATTTTGCACATTGGTAAGCATGCACAGTGAATGTTTTAAAAAAATCCGTCGAGCCGTTTCTCAGATTTTTGCAAAAGCGGTTAAAATCGAAAATTACCCAAAAATTGCACATGAAGCGATGTTAGGAAAACAGGTAGTTCTCAAGATCGAAAAAGAGAAAGTAAACAAAACTTTCAAGGTTTACAAACATAACATCAAGCTACTTTTTGACACTATCATTAAGGAATTTCAAAAAACCAGTGTTAATCTCTCGATCAATTTATTACCAGTACACAAATGGTAAGGTTTGAAATATTATTGCGATTTATTTGAAATCAAACATACAGAATTTTTTATTGTTGCAAAATATATATGCCATATACCATATTTTAAGATGTCTATGTGGGATTTTCAATGCGAAATCTTAAACGCGCTAAATTTCACTTTTACTGATTTCTAAGTTTCTTGTTTATCGTCGTCATGGTAATATCGATTTTACCAGAAAATGTATCGTGCCAAACTTCAATTCAAAACTAGTTAGTGGTGAAAATTTCACGTTGATCTGACTTGGAGAAGACCGCATAAAGCCGATTGAAAAATGTAAGTATGGTCTCCAGAAAACTGTATCGAACCACCGTAACTGTAGCATAGCGTAGGATCAGCAGAATAGTTTTAAATTTCAAGGCCTAATATAATTAGGAATAAATTCCAAGAAGTGATAGATTTTATGCCACATGCTCTGTTAGATGCTCTTGTCCCTTTTCTTCAGCACAGCTCTCAGGGATTCCATGTAGATTTTATATTTAGATTGTGTGCCACCAACACTGCTTAAGGTGGCTCCATATTGTTCAGCCCTCTCGTCTTTTGCATTCCAATTACAGCTAGCCCGATGGTGTGGCTAAAAATCTTTTACTTGAAACCAGTAAATCTTTCATCAGTCAACAAAGTGGTATCCAAATGACGTCACCATTCGTTGCCATGGAAACGCGAGAAGAGGTAAAAAAAATACGCTATTTTGGACCATTTGAGGCTAATAGCGGAGCACTCGCCGGGCCGAGAAGGGTCGGCTGCGCAGCCCCATACTCATAGAACCAATGCCCGTCATTTTTCATGGTCATGATGGCTAGCGGAATGTTTCGCGGGCGCGCCTCCGTGACATGTGTCAGCAGTCAAGTCGGTCGCGCAAGGCAAACTCGCGGGCACGTATGACGTCGCAAAACATGCGCGTATGACGCCACACGCGCGGCTACACAGCCGTCAGCTCTGTACAGTGGAACCCCGATTTAACGAAGTCCCCGATTTAACGTCCAAATGTTTTCGGCCCGGCCAGAGTCACAGTAAAATGTATGGAGAAGAACCCCGATTTAACGAACCCCGATTTAACGTAATCCCCGATATAACGAACAAAATCTGGAGGACCGAACGTAAAAACTACCCCGATATAATGAATAAAATGTCATCACGCCACAGAAGACAAATCCGGCAAGAGATGAAACCGATAATATTTTGTTTATTCTCTAAGAACATTGTCAGCAGCTATCCTCGTTTTTGCGGATCCAAGCCAAACGTCATAGGAAATCTAAACTGGAAGAACACTTCCAGACTTGAGCATCTGTTAATTTTCTAGCATATACGACAATTTTGTATTAACATTTTTCGATTGTTTAAGTTTTGTTAGTGGTTTATCCACAGAACTCACGTACAGTAGTATACCGACGTACAGAGCTGAGAAGAACTGAACTATGTCAGTATCGTTGATATGATAGATACAGTACTGTATTTATGTTTTGTACGAAAAAGTGTTTATGCTAATGTACATGTATGCAGCACAGTACTGTACTGTAGCTACATACGCTGTATTACGTACAGTGTACAGTACACTACATTACTTTACATACATTACGAGTGCTATAAGTTATGTGTACACTGTGCAATGCCGATCAGACAGGGAAGTGTTGGACAGTGAAACAGAACGGTAAATTTTAATTATTACCTATACCCCGATCTAACGAAGTTTTTGGTCATTTTTCCACAAATTCGTTACATCGGGGTTCTCGATTTAACGAAACCCCGATCCGATCGGGGTTTCGTTAAATCGAACTGTAAATCACATTTTTCGATGGGAATTTATGTTGATATCAATTTTTGATTGACTTTTCCTTTGTGTTCTCTTAAGTTTTTTAGACATGTTTATGAAACGTGCTCAAATTAAGTCGTGTTGTTATCTTGAATTTCATCGAGGACAGCTCTGCCTTGATGCGCTATAAATGGTACGTGTTTTACTTTTAAACATACCGTATCTATCCGATTAAGCGCCCTGGGCGCTTATTAAATTTTTGGACCTTGAGAGTGGGCGCTTATTCGAGGTGGGCGCTTAATCGAGGCTGGGCGCTTATTTCATTTTTACCATTTTCAGCAAGTAGTAAGTTTATTTTGCAACAAAACAATAAAATAATAACAAAACCAAACAGAATTTTAACTGTTCATTGAAAGTTTCTTTAACATTCTTTGGAAAACTCGGTCTTCGAGGAAGTCTCTTAGTAGTTCTGAGTCATTTTCAATCTCATTGTCACTAATTATTAATATTTTAGTTAGCAACGTCTGTCAGATGGTATTTTGCAGCTTTTGCTTTGTTTCCTGAGATATATTTCCTTTATTATCAATATGAACATTATCAAGCGTTGTTCCAATCAACCCGCAAGTTTCAAGAATGTTTACAGAAGCACCATGGGAGAAGACTGCCTCAACGCACTGTTGCTGCTCTTTGTTCACAAAGACGTAGCTTTATTGTTGACGACTATGCCAAGCGTAACCAGAGAAGGATGACATTAATCAACCCCCGCAGTGACTCTTCTTAAAGTCATTTCCACGGGATATTTCGTTTGTTAAATTTGTTTTTGAAAAATTATCTTAAAATCTGTCATCCGAAGCCTTCATTTTTGGTCACAAATGTTCCCGGAATGCATGCAGTATAGCATGTTGCTGCTTTGGCGCGAGGTTGTGCTCTCGCCGCAATTGCTGCGGCTCATGTTTGATTTAATATTATTGTTAAGTTGGAAAAGATCATGTCATTCATCAAAACACGCATCATTTTAAAAGTGTTTATTGTACTTCTTTGACAACCACACCTGTATTTTATTAAATATTTCAGCATTTCTTGTTCAATATGGAATCCAAGCAATTGATAAATTTAGGCGTCCAGAATGCACCAGATTGCATCTCCGAGTACTCCAATTATCAAATTTTTTCGGGGGGGGGGGGGGGCATGCCCCCGAACCCCCCTACATTGTCACGCCTTCGGCGCTCCTGATGGGCGCTGGCGCGCCCATATTGTCACTATAAAAATCGCTCCGGCCCCCTCTTTATAGATTTCCTGGATCTGCCCCTGGATTCAGAAGAGGTTTCATTTGAATGGTCACATCATAGTATTTCGTTGAGCGACACAAAAGTTAGAACTACACCACATATCTCCATAATTGACTCTGGGAGTGAAAGGGATAACCTTTCTAATTTCAGAAAATAATCACTCAAAATAAATTAACTTGTTTTGTTTATCAGCAATCAGAGCATACATAGTAACTCAATATAATTAATCTCTTACTCATAGGTCATATATTTTTTTTATTATCCCGTTGGTTCTGTCTGCATTACCATCAGATATAAACACCACTCAAAATAATTTAACTTGTTTTGGTTAGTTATGGCAAATGGTTTTTAACCAATCAGAGCATATTACACCCAGGAGTTCTTAGCAGTTTAATTGTCCCTGTCTTATTAACACTGCATTGCGATGAGCATCCAACTTCTCCACAGCTGCAAGTGTTGCCACTGCTGGGCCAATGTTGGCCAAACCCTCCTTAGAAACGCATTGGGCTGTTATATGTTTCTGGAATGATGCAGTGGACACACCACTATACATACGTGCATAACCATATGTTGGGAGGGTGTGGTTTGTGCCGCTGGCATAGTCTCCACAGCTCTCAGCAGAATAAGGGCCAAGGAACACAGAACCTGCATTTTGTACATCATCCAAACAGTCTTCAGCATTCTAAACATCAAACAAAATTAATAGTAAGAGAATTGGTCTGGAATGAACTTAGGTATTATTAATATTGGAACTACAGTGAACTCTGTCTAAGGCAATGCCTTCAGTACCTGTACCCCCCCCCCCCCCAGGCTATATCACAATCATATATGAGGCATTTTTTAGACAACTTTTATCCATGTGGTACATGTAATTAGTTTGTTGCAGAGCATTATTTTATCTGTCAATAACCTGTGTGTTGATGATGAGATGTTCTGGAGCATATTTATTACTGAAGTACAAGGCTTCACTCATCGTTGGAACTTTCATCACAAAGCTTTTTGAGAGAGCTTCTCTCAGAATCTTTTCCCGAGGCAGTCTCTTCGCTTGAGAATCCACTTGATTCTGAAAATAACACCAGACCAGTAAATCAAAGGCTCTTAAACATGAAATGTTTTGACCCTCCCCTCCCTTAGACATTTTGCTTCACCACCCCCCCCCCCAGCCCTCTGCAACCAACTCCCCACCCTCTCTTTCCTCCAACATCATCCCCATGGGTAAGGCAGGTGACCATTAAATATTGCAGGCTCAATTTTCACGGACCCTCCCCTCTCCTAAAGGTTTTGCTCAACTGACCTCAGTATCTAACTCTCCACCCTCCCTCTCTCCAGTTCTGTCCCCATGGGTAGGACAGGTGACCATTACATATCGCGGGATCAATGTTACCCGCCCATTGACTAACCGATCAAGTGAATTGTCTTTAACTGCTATAAATTCACAAGTTAAATAGCAACATTTCTAAATTCCATTTCAATGTGGAATTTGAGGGCCACAGTTTTTGCCAGCTGTATATCCTTGAGGACTCTATCACATGAAAAGTGTTCAAATTCATTCACTGACCTGAATATTCTCAAGTTGCTGATCGGTCAAATTAACAGCAACTAAAACCACTTGACTATCTGTGCCATGTTCTGCTTGCGATAACAGATCAGCAGCAACATATGAGGGTTCTGCAGTGTCATCAGCAATGACCTAAAGTATACAAAATATTATAGAGCATATTGGAGCATTAACCTGAAGATATTGTGATCAAGTACTCCTGGTCTCCTGGCAATGTTCTCTTTTTTCACTCAGGTGTATTAAAACAGTCGAACCTTCATTCCTTGCCCTTCTGCCTTGCCCCACCTATTGTAGATTAGCTTCATAGCTATTTGCGGGACAATCAATATTGTTCTATTTTGATTATTGTCAAAAAATTGTTGTTGTTTTTATTAATATAAAACAAAACATTTGTCTCCCGCATCAAAACTTCTATAAAAATTATTAATACAATATTTTGTACAGATAGGTTCTGTACATTAAAATTACTGTACAGGTTCATATACATTGTAATTGACAGTTTAGACCCCTGAGGTCTGACCTCTTGTAAGCAACCACTTCCTGTATGTGATCACCTTGGCTTTTGGCAGTTGCTTTCATATACCTGCCAACTTTTTTCCGAGTGATAGGCGTGAGTATTTTTTCACGGGACTGCCAGGTATCCCGAAGGCGACCCGACCAAATCCGAAGACAAACCGATCTATTCCAAAGATGTCTGAAGTTGTCCGAAGATATTCCGAAGAATTTGGAACTTTCCATGGGCCTCAGACCTCAGTTTAATAACATCGTAATCATAATGTTCAGAATGATAAAAACCTACAAAAATGAACATAACTATATTTTTATAAATTGGATCGTGTGATCAGTTAAGGCTGATAGCTCAAATCTGTAAATCAAGTGTGAGAAATTGCTCCATAAGCGTGAGTTGGCATGAGATCAGAGTTTTGGACTGACAGGCATGAGACTGACTTGGCAGGTATACTTACAGTACGTACAAAGTTATAAAATTATGTAAAAACTCAGGTAAATACAAACAAACCCCTGCACACTAACAATAGGAGTTCGAGTCTGGTACTTTTTTGTGCTCCCTTTGAAAATTTACAACAAGCTCTTAAACACTTTCATGGGATTAGAAAAATAATACACCATAATCATCAACAACATCATCATCATCTACATACCATAACCTCTGATGGTCCTGCTGGCATATCAATGCTTACACCTGCTGTACTGTCATTTTGCACCAACATTTTTGCCATGGTAACAAAGGAGTTTCCTGGGCCACACAGCTTGTCCACCTTGGGTACACTTTCAGTTCCGTAAGCCATTGCTGCAATTGCCTGGGCTCCTCCTGATAAATAGTTTAACTATGATCAGCATGTAATTTCTCCTTGTAATATCAATACATGATCAAACAAAGAGATTGTGAGAACTGTGGAAATGATCACTAAAGGAAAATTGTCTTTGGTTACTGTTACCCATATGTTTAGACAACGTCTGTTAGCTGAGTGTAACTTTGGGAAAATATAATGGAGACCAGGCTGTTGAAGAATTGGTGCAACGTCCATATAGGGAATTCAAAATGGCTAGTATATTTAATTATATTACAACTATCAGTCATGTTACTACCTGCAAGTAATATTTTGGAAACTCCAGTTTTCTTTGCAATATAAAGTATTTCAGCAGAAACTAAGCCATCTTGTTTGGGGGGCGTGGCCAAGATAATCTCCTTGCATCCTGCGACCTGAGCTGGAATACCAAGCATGAGAGCTGTTGACGGCAACACTGCACTGCCACCAGGCACATAAAGACCCACCTAAAGAAAATATTAATAAAACACACTTTTTATAAATTAAAGTGAGGTCCATGTGACTCAGTGGAAGGGGTCTCCTATATAAAAGTGATGTCCCTGTGACTCAGTGTGAGGGGAGGCTCCCATATTTAAGTGATGTCCTTTGACTCAGTGGGAGGGGTCTCCCATATAAAGGTGATATACCTGTGACTCAGTACTCCCATATAAAAGTGAGGTCCCTGTGACTCAGTAGAGGGGAATCCTATAAAAAGGTGATGTACCTGTGACTCAGTGGGAAGGGACTCCCACATAAAAGTGTGGTGGTCCCTATGACTCAGTGGAAGGGGATATAAAAGTGCAGTCCCTGTGATGCAGTAAAGGGAACTCCCATAAAAAAGTGACGTCCCTGTGACTCAGTGGAAGGGGTCTCCCATAAAAAAGTGACATCCCTGTGACTCAGTAGAGGGAACTCCTATATAAAAGTGACATCCCTGTGACTCAGTTGGAAGGGGTCTGTAGTGTCCTGTGTACATCCGGGACTATCTTAACGCGGGAAACGGCGGGTCACATGACCAAACGAGTGTACGAGTGTGGTGGAAGTGTGAGCGGTTGTTATTCGAGTGGAGCTGTACGTAGCGGTGGGAAATACATTACATTGGCGACGAGGATGGTTGAAATATGACCGAGAAATATTTACAGCCGTTGGATTTGACCGGACCTGCTTCGCAAGTCGCGGAGAGGTGGAAAAGATGGAAGCGTGCGTTCGAATATTATGCCGAAGGAAAGGGCATCGAAGCTGCTCGTAAGAAGACATCTCAACTCTTACATTTAGCCGGGATGGAAGTGCAGGATATATTTGAAGACTTGCAAGATCCTGGTCCTATTCCATCGTCGGGCGACAACGCTTATAAAATCGCTATTCGCAAGTTGGATTCCTACTTTCGAGTTGAGGAGAATATTCCCTACGAACGCCATGTTTTTCGGCAGTTGGTACCGCGGGATGGGGAGACCGCTGACCAGTTTATGGTTAGGCTGCGAAAGCAAGCTCGACACTGCAATTTTGGGGAGGCTATGGACGACAATTTGAGAGATCAGCTAATCGAAAAGCTAACGGATTTTGAGCTGAAGAGAAAGTTGTTAGAACAGAGAAATATTACACTGGAACAAGCTTTAGATAAAGCTCGTGCGTGGGAAGCGGCCGGTCGACAGGCAACAAGCATGACAGTAAATCCGCAGTGTGCAGAGGGAGACAGCGTCAATGCGATCAATATGAGGCAAGGAAACAGGGAGGAGAAAAACAAAAAGTGCTACAATTGTGGAAAAGAGGGCCATCTGGCCAGGGATTGCCCAGCAAGAGGAGATATATGCGACAATTGTGGAAGGGGGGGACATCTGGCCAGGGATAGGAACTGTCCAGCAAGGGGAAAGATATGTGCAAAGTGTGGGAGGTATGGTCATTTTGCATTGCGTTGTCGAGGAGGGAGTTCTAATTGTCCAACGAGTTATTCAACCAGAGGAAAAGCGGGCCAGCGACAGAGGGCTTCTGGCGGATATCCACGTCACAATGCTAATTTCGTGGGGGATCAACAGATATCAGATGACGAGGAGGACTTTGCTTTTGCATTTACAGTGACTGAGAATCCGGAAGAGACATGCAATGTAACTAATTGTAAAGAACCTGTCCTAGAAGTAAGCATTGAGGGCATCGCAACAGGAGTGCTTATTGATTCCGGCTCAGTAAGTAACCTCATGGGGATAAAGGAATTTGAGCAACTTAGGTCTCAAGGCCTTAAAGCAAAGATGGAGGACTGCCACAAACGGCTTTATGGTTATGGTGGAAAAGAGTTGGAAGTAATTGGCCAGATCCGAGTTGAGGTTTCAGTGGGTGATATGGGAGTAGTTTCACACTTTGTGGTTGTCAAGAGTGGAAGGTGTCTGCTAGGCCACATAACTTCAAAAGCGCTGGGTCTGCTTCGAATTGGTCTTGGGGCCAGTGGTGAATATGCACAATGCAATGTTGTCGGGGAGGATTTTGCTTCGGCTCTTCAGGCCAAGTACCCGAAGGTTTTTGACGGTGTTGGAAAGCTTAAGGATTACAAGTTAAAACTACACACGGACTCGAAGGTGACTCCGATAGCTCAGAAGCCAAGGCGTGTCCCGTTCGCACTGCGAGAGAAGGTAACTGCGAAAGTGGAAGATCTCATTTCCAAGGATATAGTTGAGCGGGTCGATGGGCCGACGTCGTGGATAAGTCCTGTTGTGGTGGCGCCGAAGGCATCAGGGGATATCAGGCTGTGTGTAGACATGCGGAAAGCGAATGAGGCCATTATTCGTGAAAGGATACCCATACCAACAGTAGATGAAGTATTAGAGAACCTCAATGGTAGTGCCGTGTTCTCAAAACTGGATCTCCGTCTGGGATTTCACCAAATCGAGTTGGACGAGGACTCCAGAGACATTACCACATTTGCTACACATGATGGGTTATTCAGGTACAAGAGACTGAGTTTCGGAGTAAATTCTGCACCTGAAAAGTATCAACAGATTATAAGACAAGTGGTCTCAGACATTGACGGGGTTCAGAACATCGCTGATGATTTGATAGTACATGGCAGGGACAATGAAGAACATGACCGGAGTCTCCACAGAGTGCTACAGCGATTGGAGGAAAAGAATCTTACTCTCAACCCTGAAAAGTGCCGGTTCCGAATGGGCAAGGTGGTCTTTATGGGGCTCCTAGTGTCAAAGTATGGTATCGGTCCAACGGAGGAGAAGGTCCGTGCTGTGCTTGAGTCGAGTCGTCCGACTACGCCGACAGAGGTCAGAAGTTTTCTTGGGATGGTTGGCTTCAGTGCACGTTTTATTCCCAATTTCGCAACACTTGCAGAACCTTTACGAGCAGTTTCCAGGCAGGGGGTACCCTTTGTATGGGGCAGCGAGCAAGACAAGTCGTTTCAGGAACTGAAAAGGCGGTTAGCCAAAGCACCTGTTCTTGCCTATTTTGACAAAGATGCGCACACTCGAGTGATAGCTGATGCGAGTCCTGTGGGGCTAGGTGCTGTGTTGGTCCAAGAAAAGAATGGTGAAGGTCGAGCCGTTTGCTACGCGAGCAGGAGCCTTAGCAGTGTGGAGAGGAGGTACAGCCAGACAGAGAAGGAAGCGCTAGCATTAGTGTGGGCCTGCGAACGATTCAATTTGTACTTGTTTGGGCTACAGACCTTTGATTTGGTGACGGACCATGAGGCCTTGAAGGTGATCTATTCCAGGGGATCAAAACCATCAGCACGCATTGAGCGATGGGTGTTGAGACTGCAGCCATATAACTATAAGGTATGCTGTGTCAAGTCGAAAGATAATATTGCAGACGCCTTGTCACGTTTGACAACGATCCCAGCATCAACGAAGTATCGTCAGGATGATGAGCACATTCGGATGGTTACCCTTGAAGCAGTGCCTGTAGCGCTTAAGATTCAGGAGATAGAGAGGGTCTCAGCGAAAGATGAAGAGTTGCAAATAGTGCGTAATTGCCTCGTTAGTGGAAACTGGGAGAAAGCCCCAAAGCCATATGTGATGGTACGCAACGAACTGACTTTCATTGGTCACGTTATCTTGCGCGGAACGAGAATTGTGATTCCCAAGATGTTGAGGCAGAGAATTGTGGAACTGGCGCATGAAGGTCACCAGGGGATAGTGAAGATGAAGGAGAGACTGAGGAGTAAGGTGTGGTGGCCGGGTGTTGATAGGGAAGCGGAACGCAAGTGCCGAGAATGCTATGGCTGTCAACTCGTCACAAAGGAGACTGTGACTCCACCGGTGAAAACGACGAAAATGCCAGAAAGGCCATGGCAAGATTTAGCATTGGACTTACTTGGTCCAATGCCAACTGGAGAACACTTGCTAGTCTTAGTGGACTACTTCAGCCGATGGGTAGAGGTTGACATAATTAAATCTACCACCTCGGAGGTGATTGTCAAGTGCCTAGACAAGCAGTTTTCTAGATATGGAGTACCCAGTACGCTGAGAACAGACAACGGAGCCAACCTGGTGTCTGTAGAAATGGAAGAGTATTTGAATGGGATGGGCATCAAGCATAGATTGACCACACCACTCTGGCCAAGAGCAAACGGAGAAGTTGAGAGACAAAATCGTTCCATTTTGAAAGCAATGAGAGTTGCCCATGCTGAGAAGAGAGACTGGAGATGGGAGTTGAACAAGTTCCTTCTAGCATATCGTTCCACTCCACACACAACGACTGGCAAAAGCCCAGCAGAATTACTGTACGGGAGGAAAATGTCCACCAAATTACCAGAACTGACGGACTTGAATGAACCTGAGGAGCTGGGACATCAGCAAGCTAGAGATCGCGACGCAGAGAAAAAGCAAATTGGTGCAGATCATGTTGACAGGAGGCACCAGGCCGCGGAGAAGGATATACAAAAGGGGGATGTTGTACTACTGGAGAAAAGGAAGGAGAATAAGTTGTCGCCACACTATGAGAAAGAGCCATATCAAGTGACAACACGTTATGGGGATCAGGTCCAGTTGAAGTCACCGCAGGGCGTGGAGTACAAGCGAAACATCCAGCATGTCAAGCGGTTTGTGACTCCAGTAAAAGGACCAGAGGAACCGAGCTTTGAACATCCTGCAGCGGTGCCGGGTGAGCAGACATATGGACAAGTCACATCCTGCCCGGAGATGAGTGCATGTGCAAGTCCAGTGGAAGATCGGGTGCCAATCTGGCCACAGCCTCTACCAAGAAGATCTGGGAGAGTCAGTCGACCTCCCGAGAGATTTAAGGACTATGTTGCCACTTAGGGGTGGCTGTGACATTGCTATGACAGTAGCAACTTTAATAATTATTATGCATTTACAAATGCTTCTATTTGCTTTAGGGACTTTGTTGACATTATCTATAGTTATATATGTTATTTACCCTACTTATGTTTGTAAGCGGAGAAAGAGGAAGATGTAGTGTCCTGTGTACATCCGGGACTATCTTAACGCGGGAAACGGCGGGTCACATGACCAAACGAGTGTACGAGTGTGGTGGAAGTGTGAGCGGTTGTTATTCGAGTGGAGCTGTACGTAGCGGTGGGAAATACATTACAGGGTCTCCCATAAAAAAGTGATATCCCTGTGACTCAGTAGAGGGGACTCCTATATAAAAGTGTCATCACTGTGACTCAGTTGGAAGGGAGTCCCATATAAAAGTGATGTCAATCAACTTTGTTACAGTAAAAGTGGGAGTTTCTGACCTCTGTTCAAAATGGAGTCTGTACTTACTTTTTCAATAGCTCTAACATGCCGAGAACAAACCACGCCCTTACAAGTTTCTACCACAAGTGGCTTCAGATTCAACTGAGCCTTGTGAAATTTATAAATGTTGTCATAAGCCAGATCAATTGCATCTGTCACTTCTTTGTCCAGGACTGGTTCAGCTATTGATGACACATCAATCACAGGACTGGATAGCTTTGCTTTATCAAACTTCTCTGTCAATTCTAACAATGTTTTGTCCCCACTGGTTCGTACATTGGCAATAATAGGTCGCACAATAGCCTCTAGCTTTACTGTATCTATCACAGCTGGGCGTTTGCAAAGATCTTGCAATTCCTTTTCACTAAGTAATTGAAAATCATAGCTCTTTAATGCAGAGTTAGGCATGTTGACCTGTGTGGTTGATTGTGAAGCAATGGGTTTGGTTGCTATAGTAATTGAATCACCATTACAGCAAGGCAATTTGTCAGGTTTTGCATTACCAGGGCGACGTCTGACCTTGAGTGACCTTTGATCAAGCACCTTTTCAATTTCAGCCAAAGATATTCCTAAAATAACAATGAGATTTGCTCAGAATTATCACAGTTTTTGCATTTTTCGACAAAATATTATGCCCTCATTTTTTTTACATCAAAACTTGTCATACATGTACACTGTTAGTAGCTATGGTCACTCAATGTCAAAATTTAGCAAAAGCAAGTGCAACTGGTTTTGAAGTATGGAAGCTGGTTAAATACTGATCCCTTCACTTGATTTTACCATCATTGCAAGTTAGCTAGCATATTTCACCTTCCTTTGCACATTTCACTAATGTGAAATATAACACATCAGCTGCTTCCCAAGCGATCTCCTCTTTGCTCTCTGCTTCACACAGTTCCTCTGCTTCTTCACATATCTTTGCATGCAGCAGCTTGCTGTCCTTGTAAAGACGTTCAGTGTAGGAGCCTGGAGGTGCTGACTGTTTCCTTGATCTCAAGGTGTTCATGAGTGATGGTAGACCATTGCTTGGTCCAAAACAAGTCCAGGTGTTTAAATGGCAGAATCCCTGACCTTGTTGTCGAACAACAAATTTCAAGGTGTCAGAGTCACAATCCAAATAAACTTTCAACAAATCCTTTGGAAAAAAATTAACCAAGGAGAAATTAATTTTAAAAGGTAATGAAATTATTGACAGTTGTGGGCCACAGAAGTGCATCAAGATCACGTCACCTGTTCATTTCCCGAAGTTTGTCCCTTCCTCCATAATCCTCTTGTTCGTGAAAAGTAAACACCTTTCTTGGTGTTAACTGCTTCTTGGATGCTTTGAGCACTGGAGTAACAAAGTCCAAGAGCCACACTGTGCTCGTCTGTCTGCAATGGAATGTTAAGAGTATTGTACATTTCACTATACTAGAATCTGGCTGCTCTACAATCAATGAGGCAAAACATTTTGTCCCTGCCTCGTTTCATTTGTTTCTCCTTCATAAATAAACCTAATAATGTCATTTCTTCAATGAGTGAAAATGTTAGAGAATAAAATTTTTTGGGCGGCCTTTATGCCTTATATTTTTGCAAGAGAAGGGGGCCTCTTCCCCTAGATCCTCCAATGATAACAACCCTGCCACCTGTCTAATAGCCCTGCCCCCTGTCTAATAACCCTGCCCCCTGTCTAATAACCCTGCCCCTGTCTAATAACCCTGCTCCTTGTCCAATAACCCTGCACCCTGTCCAATAACCTTGCCCCCTGTCTAATAACCCTGCCCCTTGTCTAATAACCCTGCCCCCTGTCTAATAACCCTGCCCCTTGTCTTATAACCCTGCCTCCCAGTCTAATAACCCTGCCCCTTGTCCAATTACCCTGCCCCTTGTCCTCCATGTACTTATGCCCCATCACTCACCACTAAGGTAGGAAACAGACCATCGGGGCGGTCTCCTTTAAGGCATGATGCAATGACCTGTCCAAGACTGAGCTCGTTTAACAGATATGTTGCACTTAGCTGCACATCAATTCCAAGAGTGTGGAGCTGTGAAATGGTTGAGCATGAAATCACCTCATTCAAAGAGAGGATAAGTCTGAAATCATCATCACAAACAGAGTTCTTGAGTTTCTTTACAAACTCAACAAGTGCCGCTTCATCCACTTGGGAAACCTTCTGAGGCAAAAGAAAACTGGAAATTCTGTCCTTCGTGTCACTGATCTCCTTGGTCAACTCTTCAATGGAGGAATTTGCATAACTTAATTTGTACGTTATTCTTTCTTTAGGTATAGATTGACCAAAATCTTTTAAAAGATCTTTGCCAAGAACAACACGATTTGCACCAACATCCAAAAAATCGAGCAACTCGTCTTCATTTTCAGCTTCATACTGAACATAGCAAGCGCTAATTTCAACAAGTTTCTTTCCAAATGCTTTGGTCTCCTTCTTTGTATCCAAGAACACGATGGAAATTTCTGGGCACAATGAAATTTTGTCAAGGCATGTAGATACATCTTGAACATTCTGTCCGTTGCTTGGGTCTACTAGGCTTCCCTGCTTTAAATATAAACACGGAATAATCATTTTTGCGGCGTAAACAACACCTTTTGTATCAAAACCGCATAATGGCCACGTGCTTTTTCCTACGTGTCCATCTTTCCAGCGGCTTCACGTTTTGTCATGCGCTTTAGGATAAAATAAATTCAAAATGGCGGAAAGCGACGATGAAAGTGCACTTGTCGACGTGAAGGTAAACCTGTAGATTAGTTCTTCTTGGATTACTGTCGTTTAGGAAAAAGTATTCAGCAAAAAATCCAAGAAATTTATTAATGTTTAAAAAAAATTCATTTCTGTGAAGATTTAATTTAACTTCTTAACTATGTTTTGAAAGTTACCTTGTACGTTGCTAAATTCAAGACATACAGGCTTAAAAATATGAGCTATTTGCATTTATTTTGATTTTTTGTATAGGTTTCCACCTTTGTCTAAAAACAGTTTTATATATTTGCTTTGACCTTTTTACTCGCCTTAGATGGAGGGTGATGTTGAAGGACTGGAAGACTTAAAATTCCAAGGTTTGTTGACTGCATGCAAAAAATATTAGCATAAGCTTAATTTAGAAATTATATCAGAAGTATAAAGTACCTTTAGTGCGTATTAAAGAATGAATATATATTAAAGGATTGCAATGCACAGCTTGTTATTGACCTTAGATTACAGCTCTAGCACTGCCATAGCTATACTTTGCTATTGAACAGGGCTTTGTGTGAGGGGAGCCAGTTGCTAAAAAGAGTGGTCACAAGAACAGTTTCAACTGTATTTATGTTGTGGTTCAATTTTATCCCTGCTTCAAATTTTATTTTCCTTTGTTTAAAACTCATTATCATACATTACCATATCCAAAAACAAAGGAAAATAAAATTTGAACCAAGGATAACATTGAACCACAACATTTATTTATTTTTATTTTTTCTTGTAGACTTTACCAAGGTAGATGACGCTAATAACCTCAACACTGGAGGGAATATTGGTGAAGATCCTACAGCATCCACAGCTCCCAGCAATATCAGAACACACACATTAGAAGACTTCTCTGATGGTTAGTGTGATATTGTTTACATTATACAACACACACTTGACGTCATAACAGTGTTGTGAAATGATGATGTTGCAAAAAAGCTAGATTTTGTGAAAATATGGAATTTGCCAAAATACTCTGAAAGAGTAATCATTTGTTGTCGTCCTTCAGTAGCATCGTAAATAAAGTAAGTTATAGTCAATTGAGGCCTTAAGCTACTGTATCCAAGCCCAAAAAGCCTGAAAAAAAAATCAGGGCTTTTCAACGGGAATCTAACCCGTGACCGCGAAGGTCACTTTACTCTGAAAGAGCCCTGATGAAAAATGCCTGCTTATCAAAAATCAACATCCTATTGCAATTTGGTGGTGAGATATTGGCGCTTGCTCTGATGTATTGTATTGACTCCAAACCCTTCTAATTTTGCCCCGGTTATAAATGTTTGGAACCAAACTCTTCTCTTTTCTGACCCAGCTGTTAATGTAAGTTTTATTCTTCACTCACAGATGACGATGAAGACAAAACAGAGGTTAGTGTTATGGAAAATCAAATAACTTTCATTATTAAACACATTTAAAAAATTTAGTTTTAAATTCTAGATTTTTATCAATATTGCTTTATTTATGATAAATGAATGACATTCAAACCTCCATTCTCTTATTTAAAGCAGTTGGTCATAAAATCCCCTGTATGTTTTTAGCTTTTAGCTGGGCAAAGAAAGCAGCCTCCATTCTGGACATTTGAATATTATCAAACCTTCTTTGATGTGGATACCTACCAGGTAAGGACATTTTTACTTGATGCTCTGATTAACATTTTTGTTCCTTATAAAATAGATATAAAAATTATTGTCATTCATTACTGTGGTTTGTTGCAGGTACTCAGGAGGATTATTGGTTCAATGGTGCCTGTTTACAGAAAAAACTACCTTGTTTCATATATCCGTCCCAATCCTGATTTGTATGGTAAGAATTACTGTTGCTAACAGGGACAAAGTGTTCCTAAATCGCTACTTTCTGGAAGGTTCTTGCTCAAGACAGTTATACCTGGTACTGTGCTGTTATGAGGGACTTAGCCGTGATGAGTGATGAACCATATCAAATCAAAATGGTTTGTATAAAGTATGCAGAATGCAAGGCAAGAGTTGTTGACCTTGTCAATGCTCTCTCTCTCTCTCCCGTCCACCCTGTTGTCCTTTCCTTGCTGTGCCACAGGATTTCAAGCCAGAATTGGCATCATCAGAATGTTGTACCTATATTCTACACTGAATTACATGTGTAGTTTAAATATGGTGGTACAGGGTTGTAGCTAAGAGCCGACTACCGGCTAATTTCACCAGCTGAAAGAGAACTTATCACTGGCTGAAATTTCACTAGAAAACAAAGACTTGGTGTGATTTTGCAGGTGCACAAGACAATAACTGGCAGGGTGTGTAAATGAACCTACTAAGTGTTTTCTTAGCTACATCCCTGGTGGTCTTCTTTACGTATGTACTATAGTGAAGGATGAACAAATAACTTGTCAATCCCACTTGGTTTAAATTCTTAGTTTGTAACAGACAAATTGCATCACATTATCTTAGCTTGATTTTAAACTCTCTCTGTAATCATGTGCAATTAACTTGTTACTTTCACAGGTCCTTTCTGGGTGTGTGCCACTCTAGTGTTTACCACAGCAATAACTGGTAATCTTGCAAGCTACCTTGTGAATGCTGGTGACCATCAGTGGGTATACGATTTCCACAAAGGTATTAACATTTTCAGTCACTACTTTCAGTGTACCAGATAAGAAGGGGTCTCGGGTCAAAAGCCCAACAAGGCTGGCCTCCTGACCTGACAAATCAAATGGCTAACTTGAGAGGATTTAGAGAGACCCACAACCTGTTGACCCCTTAAAATTATTCATTGACTCCCTAACTTTAAAAGTTAACTGGAACACTGTAATTTGCTTGCAGAGGTGGGGTGGTGGGTTGGCGCATCAGACTTTCAACTTGAAGGTCCGTGGTTCAAGGCCTGGCCTCTGCCATTGTGTTGTTTCCTTAGACAAGAAACTTTACTCCACACTGTCTCTCTCCGCCCAGGTGTATAAATGGGTATTGGCGACATAATGCTGGGGGTAACCTTGTGATGGACTAGCATCCCACCCAGGGGGGAGTAGTAATATCCTCAGCCGCTTCATAGTATATAAACCAGGTCACCCTGTGATGGACTAACATCCCATCCAGGGAGGAGTAGCAATACTCCTAGTCACTTCATAGTATATAAACCAGGTCACCCTGTGATGGACTAGCATCCCATCCAGGGGGGAGAAGTAATACTCTCAGTCGCTTCATGCTATAGAAACCAGGTTAAGCTCCAGCAGTTTTGAGCCATTAGGCTTGTGAAAACTTACCTTACCCATTAAAATAATATTTTCAGATCACTACTTTGCTTACAGTTTATTTTGTTTTAATTTTTTATCATAGGTGTTTTCTCATCAGAATCTGATTATTAATTTGACTATATTTTGTTCCCATTGTAGTTACATTAGCTGCAGTTGCCATCTTCTCGTATTCTTTCCTGATACCTACAGCACTGTGGGGAATCCTTCTGTGGAGGAAGAGTAATGCAGGATATTCATTCTTGGAAATCCTGTGTGTCTATGGCTATTCCTTATTCATATATATTCCAATATCGGTCAGTTCACAACTTATTGCATCCAATGTTATTGTAAACCGGACCTACCTGCTGATGATACTATCATTTTATCTTGTCTTTCCTCAGGTGCTCTGGGTTATCCCTTTGGAGTGGTTAAGATGGCTTCTTGTTATGATAGGAATGGCTCTTTCAGGTAAGTTTATAAACCAATACTTTACATGTAATGGTCTTAGCCTGTGGACACATACACTGTAGTACATTGAAACATCTCAGAATTATTCACCAAAATTCATTTACAGCATGTGTTCACTCATAATTCACCATCATGTTTCTACTTCTTCAACATTGCATGCAATTTTGTGCACATGCAACAATTCCGGGAATGAGGTGCAATATTAAACACTTAATGACTGTTCCCGAGGGAAACAGTGAATTTTGTTTCCCGAGAATCTCGATCGTCGATGGAAACATCGAGATTCTCGGGAAACAAAATTCGCTTTTTCCC
Source organism: Cladopsammia gracilis (assembly GCA_022457155.1). Lineage (NCBI taxonomy): Eukaryota > Metazoa > Cnidaria > Anthozoa > Scleractinia > Dendrophylliidae > Cladopsammia > Cladopsammia gracilis. Next base: position 1,148,890 of record JAJGOT010000145.1, read on the forward strand.
GAGGGATCAGTCATTACGTGATTTGTTATATAGCAACACAAAACAAAACACAACACAAGACAGTTTGAAAAATGAGCCGAGCACTCGATCCATCATAATCATGCCACCTTTTGTCACGGTCTGATCATGTGCGCTAGCGGGCAACAGTGCAATGTTACCCTCTGACGTCCAAATTGTTGCCCGCTTTTACAAATGTTGCCTGCTTAGCACAATTGGCGGGAAACAGTTTGTTAGATGTCGTGACGATGAATCAACCAATCAACGCACGCGTTGTATTGAGAAAAACTCCAGCTATATAACAATTAGAAATTGCATGCAGTGTGGCATGTAAGAATGCACAAAGTGCTTGGGGCGTTAGATACCTGTAGAAAAGGTACACTGACTCTTTCCAATTAATTATTTTTGTTTTGTTTTAAAAATACATTTTTCACAGGTACTGTCTTGCTGTTAACATTTTGGCCTGCAGTTGAAGATGATGACAAGAAGGTAGCATACATACTAAGATATTTCCACTGCATAACACTGTTTGACACAACTATGTTTGATGCAACTATCAATAAGACCTTTAAGTTTGTCATGCTACAGTGTATATGTTGTGGTTCAAAGTTTTTCTTTGGTTAGAAAATTTGGAAACCATCGTTTAGAGACTGGCCTGTGTTTAACAGTGCATTTTCAATTTGGTTCAGATGATGACGTTGTTGCGCTATTAGCCTTGTCTCCTTCATCTAATTTGTGAAGAATTAATTTTTTTTAAGGTTCCAGCAGGTGTTAGTGGCTTACCTCTTTATTGGTTATTTTTTCCTTTTTCATGGGCTGGGTAAATGTATGAGATACTTTATGGAACAATAGCAGCTACCAGAAGCCCTATTTACTGACAAAACATGTTATTTAAGTGCTGAATGGTGTGGCAGTGTACTTTGTCTGTTGTTTGCAGCATTACAGAAATCACAGTACAGCAGATTGCATTTTAATTTTTTCTTTCTTTAAAAACAGTTCCTATACTATCAATAGCTATACTATCAATTTTTTACAGGTAGCTGGTATTCTTCTGGCATTAATATTTCTTCTTCATGGTCTTTTGGCTGTAGGATTTAAGGTTAGTGTCCAAAATTGATGATCAAAATTAATTGCATCCTTCTCCCCATGTGGGAAATAAGTCAGGAAATTATCTCTGCACAAGCTCTATGACAGTGACAAATCTTGGGAAGGGTCACTCCCTCCCCTCCCCCCTCCCCTCCCCCCTCCCCCTCTCCCCCCTCCCCCTCCCCCCAGTAGGAATTCTGGATGTGCCACTGTATGGCAATGGTTTTATAATCAGAAAAAATGATATCATTGAAAAATCAACAACACACAGTAAATTGCTGTTCAATGATTTTTATCTCAATGATACAATACATACATGATGCAATACATACATGTACAAGGACTGATCTTAACCTGAAGGCACAAATGTTAGAACCAGGTAACATGACTAAAAGTTTGAGTCTAAAATTGAAAGGATTAATAACAGTTTATTGTTATTGTTATTAATATTTCAAGGTTTACTTTTTCCATGCACCACCTGAACTAAATCCATCCGTGACTCCAACGACAGCAAATACGACCTCAAGCCAACAGTTCTAGTAACATGAGGCTCCAAAGTGAGGTTTGTAAATAATAGATAAAATATGAGCACATCTGTGGCTCACCATTGTAAATGTCCATACAGTTCTGTTGCAAATATTTTATATTGCTTATACATTGTAAAAGAACAATAGCGATGAAGCTTATTAGCATTTCTATTAGTATTCTAACTATCTATCTACCGGTATCTATCTATCTATCTATCAGGTCTTCTCCTGATGAAGACCGTTATGGTTGAAACGTCCAGCAAATAAACCAGCAAAGCTACATTGGAGCTGGACTCTTGAACCTCACATTTTCGTTTTTATATATCTTATCTATCGATGATACAAATGTACAGTATAGCTGTTCTGTATCAGGATTTACAAACCTTCATTAAACTTCCATTTCTTTTGTATTTTCCATTTGAATTATTAATGAATTTTATATCAATTTATACAATAAGCTGTATGCGTCTTGTCCTTATGCTGAATTTGAATTTATGACCAATGTTTTATGATACAAGGTTTGGATACCTATATGAACAGACCAGTCCAGTTACTGGAATGAAAACAGCCATAAATTCGTTGTGGAATTTCCTGCACGTTTGACGGACTGTTGGCTTCTGTCAGGCCAAAGCCTTGTATACATATAAAAAATGCATCATAAACTAAGATAAGTGGCCAAAACATTAATATTTTTGTAATACTTCTAATTGTAAGTAAAATACAAGTTTTTGAAGAATAATTATTATGTCATAATAATAACAATAATAATATTAGTTGTTGTAGTATTAGTATTATTATTGAGAAACATTTTATTTTTGCTGTTAAAACTGATTACTTTTTTTTAATTTATTTAGAGATTGGCGAGATTTTTTATTCATAAACTACAGAAGAATTTTACAAGAAGTAAATACGCGTCCAAGATATCAACAGTTGTAACCAAGGAAATCGCATATTCTATTTTACCTGGAGTTTAACTGTAACATTAAAGTTGTAATGTAGCAGTATTAAAGGCAAAGCGAATTCAAGTGTGACGTGAACATTATATTTATAGTATGGGGTTGGGACTGTAAATATATAATAAAATGTAACATGACAACTCTTTTAAGATTAGGACCAGCAGCAAATATCTCTCTGTGCCATGTAAGGCATTGCAGCCACCTTTTTTTGCTTAAACAAATTTTTGAAGAATTTGAAACACTATTGTGTGCTTTTGCTTGCAAGTTTCATTTTTAAGAGTGTGAAGCAGACAGGATAAGATGTTGTTTGTGGGAGATGCTGCGTAGTTTATGCTTACAAGCTGAATCAAATGCCAGTTTTCATAAACTAATTAATGGCCATTTAAGGAGTTGTTTTATACAAAGGCAGGAACTCAGCAAGAGTTTACTATAGTTCAATATATTGACAAAAAAATATCCCAAATAAGATGTGGAAAATACTGGAAATAAGCTGAATACCATGTTGAGGGCTTTGAAAGCAACCCACTCTTAGTATTTCATTTGTGTCGAGTTCAGTGAGAGAGTACTATTTGCCTTCTAAAGGAAGGGCCTGGATGCACATTTATCTTTTAAATGGTATCATTCTAAGATTTCATCTTCAAACTTAAAAAGTGCTGTCAATGATTTATTCCTGTTATGACAGACACCTTCAGAACCAAATTTGGTGCCAGTAGTTTAGGACGAGTCTGAAATAGGGTGAGTTAAAGGAGAGTGTGTTAAAATGAGTTGCCTGCAAGGCAGTAGTTTACTGTATATTAAAACAGGAAGGGTTTCTTATTAAATTAGTAAATGTTTCATTATAGTTTACTTGTGTTAAGTGTTCACTGAACATGGCATTTTTTATCCTGGCTGGATTATTTATAGGTTCTTGTGGGATGGGTTGGGGGAAGGCTTGTGGTTAAACAAACTTGTAAAGGTTTTAAAGTTATTGTATTTTCTCGATTAAATGCCGGGCCCTGAATAAACGCCGGGTATAAGTTGTAAGTAAGCCCCTCAAACGTTTATTTGTGGTATAATAAACTTAAGATTTGATAGCAAGGTACACAGCTGCCAAGAAAAACGAATAACAACCCTTTCTTAAAAAATGTCAGGAAAGAAAAAACTGCTGATTCACTAATCCAAGTTTTAAATAAACACCGGGGCGTTTAATTGAGAAAACATGGTAAATACCTGCTGTATAACACTGGTGAGCAGATTAAAATAAGAATTTACAAAAGCAAGATGTTTGTGGTCAATCAAATAAAATAATTATTGACCTTCTTAGCTTGTTTCTCTTAGTACTGGTGTGGGTCTACACTCTACAGCCTTCCTTACCTGTTGTCAGACTAAACTACATTATTTTCCCTACTTATTTTTCAGACCAAAGTATATCATTTCCCAATCACTTTTTCAGACCAAAATATACAATCATTGTTGACCCTTACATTCAAGGTTGATACCCATGTTGAGATCCAAAAGACTCGAAAACCATACACATTTAGGCAGTCACATGTACCTATATAACTTACCCCCCATCCACCCAGAACAAGATTCAGGAACTGGGAGAAAACCTCCACCCCCACCCCCCTCAGAACAAAAGTGTGTATGATGCCCCTCCCCGCCCCACCATGAAAATTATCATTTTCACTTTACCGCTAACATGTCAACAATTGTAAGGCTGACAACAAAGTGTTTTGTTCGAGAGGGCTTAGAAATGAATATGTTATGCAAATCATAAAAGAGGTCTCAACTCCAATCAAAAGGGTCTTTATCTTTATTTTGAAATCTAAATTAAAATTTCACGAGTGATGCCGAATTAAGTTTTGTTGTTGTTTAGAACAATGGGAACCTTCATCAAACTTGCCGCTTTTGAAGAATGGTTTCTTTCGTGTCCATTATCTTGCAAATAACCAATGACATCTCATTAGACCTGAGCAGACCAATCAGAGGAGAGATCAGTGTTTGGAGTCCGGGAACAAGTAGATTTCGGACCGTGACAATCCAGTATGTTTTTAGCGGTCGAGGTTTTGTTCCTGTGTGTACCGGAATTTTCTCAAGATTAGTTTTTCCCCTAAAAAATTGAACCAAGAAAGCCTCATAAGTTACTTTACAAGTTTTAGAAGCGTCCAGGGGCGGTTTTCTATCTCATAGGAGTTAAATTTTCTCGGTTAAGGTGAGTTTAGTAATCACATAAACACGGTGATTGTGTAAATTTCTGCCAGTATTCCAGTTTACTCTGGCAGTTTATTTGCGAAAATTTCTTCACCAACTTTGGTAATTCAGAAAAGCTGATTTGTTAAATACTTTAGTTGTGTAATCCATCAAAATTATCCCTTACAAAACGTCTTAGAAGCTCTTAATTTTATTTGGCGTTGATTTGTTATCAACGTCTTCCTGACCGATCAAATTTCGCCATTTCCGATAAACGTGCATGCATGCGCATGAAAACTCTTCAAGTTTTCTGCGCAATAACTTGAAAACCGGATTTATAAAAAGTTCATTATCCTTGCAATTTCTGGACTATGAAAAATTGAACTGTCCTAGAAATCCGGCAATAGTGTTTAAGGTTATAATTTGTTCTAGAAAAAATGATCCTCCGAAACAAACATCTTGGTTCGTGACAACTACAATTTTGACAAGCATAAGAAGGTCATTCGTGCAAGGAAATTTCGTAAAGGAAAGAATATTGTTCTAGAATTGTTAATACCCCCATCTTCCGTTTCCTCTTAATAGATGACGCATCATTTTCAACGGAATCATACTGCGAAAATCTTTGATTTTAGGACCGCGAAGCTGTGTTCATCGAGCATTAATAATAGCTGACCTTCAGATCTGTGTTTATTTTAGCGCTGCTGCCGGCTTGCACTACTAGCGACCCACACAGTGAGTTATTTTTTGTTGTCTCCGTTCTTTTCGATTTCTATTGCTGATTTATCTTTCAGATAAGCCGATTTTGTGCTATAATACGCTTTTTATACGCCAAAACGGAGCAAACCTGTGTTGGATCTTATGACGTCTGAAACATTTTCGTTTATTTGCGCATATAACTCGACACATCTCCAAATCAAAGTATTTTAAAAGCTAAAGGCATTTCTATAAAATGAAATATCACCAAGAAATTAGTGGCTCTAATAACAAATTAATTATACCAAAAACGCTTTTATTGTGTCCACTTTCGTATAAAATTTAAAGGCTCCATAATTTCTGTTGATGTTGCAATGACAGTAGCTCTCTTTAAAATAATTGAGTAGACAACCTGAAGAGACAACACTGTTTTATTTTGAGTATGTTCCTTGAGCCTAAATTGGACTCACATTAATATTTTTTATTTGCTCAGCAACTTTTCCAACCAGCCCTTTTAATAATTCACAATTTGCCCTAAATATGATTGAAGATAATAGATTTTAACCATAACAATATTGCTTTTTCAATTCAGTGAAATTTTGTAGCTTATTTAAGCTTATAAATGCAGCTGTTATGGTTTCTTATGTGTACTGAAAACATGTTTAATTTATTAAGATTATGGCAAGTAAATATTATATGTAGAGGCCTAATTATATTACAGAATTCCTTGGTTGATAAGTAGTATCTGTGCAAGATTTTTTTATATCCTTTTAAGTTTTATTCTCATTGTGAAAAGTTGCATTAAATATTGTCATTAGGTATTAAATGACCCATGCATAATCATACATGCATCTAATGTCTACGGGTAAAGGCAAGTTTGGTGCATATGCAATACATATGCACTGTATATTCTCGGATAAATGCCTGGAGCATTATGTTAAAAACTCAAGTTCCAAAAAAATGAAAAACTGAGTTTACATGTACAACCTAGAAGTTGCAATCTTCTTGAAACGACTACCATAAAAAAAAACACCCCTGGGGCATTTCTTTTTTAACTGCTCAGCAGGGCTTGTTAATTTTAGAAGGGGTGTTTGAAGAGAGAGGGGCATTTATTTTGATATAATGCGTTATGCACTTGTCACCCTCGTCATAAATCACTTAATGTCCGCCCCTTAGAGTGCAATGTTCTTCAATCCATTAGCCACGTTTTGTTAACGAACCCATTGCTTGAAATTTGTTATTAAACTTTGAATGCCATGAACAACCTGTATAACATTAATTCACTCCTATTAAGGCTTTGGACAGATTATTTACATTGTGAGCCTTCAAATGAAAGTTATTGAGCAGCCTGAGAGTTTTGGAGCGAAAAGTTGTAGTCTGAAGTTGTCTCAGATAAGATGTATTTCTAACCTGCTATTGTTTTTGTTTGAGGCATTTATTTCAATAAAATTATGCAAAACCCAATTTTCTTCATTTGACAATCATTGAAATTAATTAATATTTATGCCACTCAGTTTCTCATCTTTAATCCTTAAACTCTAAGCCTGAGTCCTGAAATGCAGTTTTAACTTTGGCTTTTATGGTCAAATCCTTAAAGTGTAACCATTCAATCAAATGAAGGCCACTGAGCAATACTTTTTTTTATACATGTAGTGCTCAAAAATAAATTTTGAAATATTTTTCTAGTTTAGAAGTAGGTTTATTCCAGACACTCTCAGTTCTGTGTCAGTTGTCTATCTAGTACTTAAACTGAAAGTTGACTAATCAGGATGCAAACAGTATTGAAAACACCTTTTAAATTACCTAATATTAATCTTACACTTAGGGTTGTCAAAAAAATGATTGAAATAGACGTCTGACTTTGGAAAGTACATGAAACCCCTGATAATTTTTTTTAATTGCTATTTCCTCTAAAGAACGGCCAAGTAAAGTAGCTGGTTGATATAACAAAGTACAGATGTAGGTGGTGATTTTTGCAAGCAGCCATTTTCTTTTGACAACCCAGTTCAGTCCTGAATATAGCAACTAAGTTCAGAGTTGAAACAGATTTCCAAACTGTATATTAATTGGATCATAACCATCTTGTACATACAGCAACTCAAATATACATGTAGTGTTTTGATTGAAAGAACTTTTGGTATTAATAATAATAATAATTAATAATAATAATATATTAACAGTCATAGTAGCAGTATGCTTACAGTTCAATGCAATACAAGTGGTCTCTTTTAACCCTTTCACTGCCAGAGTAAAATATGGACTGTGGACGAAATCCTATGATGTGACCATTCAAATAAAACCTCTTCAGCAGTAATTTTACATCCTGCCATTTGTTTTATATTTTACAAAATGAAATTTGGGATTTTTTTGAATATTGATGTTTAGCATCCTTGGGAGTTAAAGGATGGCCCCAAATAAGACAATAAATAACTGATTGTCAGCCCCATTCACTCACTGCTTTTCATTCCACAATGATCATGTGATCAGCATTATTTTTGTTGGTTGCAGTGAACTTCCAATGAGTGAATTTCAACTCAAAGTTGCCTCATTTCTTCAGACTATTTTCCCATAGTCAGTTTTCCCAAGAAATGCATTATACGAAGACATGAGATGCAGCAACTAAAGAGCACACAGTTGAAGTTCGTTTGTTGCAAAGTAAACCTTACCATTTGCATGGTCAACAAACTTACATGTAGTCTTATTCATGAGATCATCCATTTATGAAACTAACAATGCATGAAGCAGGCTACACTGAATTAAAAGGAACCTGGTTTGAGGAAAACAGAACTTAATAAAAGAAGTATTGGAAAGCTTTTAATCCTCCTATTGGATAAGTCTTAGAGCTAGAAGATACCACGAGTGTTGGAGAATATTTACATATTAGACAAATATAGTTTTCAAAAAGGAAAATGAATCTATTTTTATCATCTGAAGTTATGGTCAAAACAATGATGTTAATTCACAAGTGCCAGTTTATCTGATCAAGTGTACTCTTTTTCATTTATTTTGGATTAAAGTTTAAATCATCCTTGCTGACTTATTTTAACTTATATTTGTTTTGAATGGTCTGTAGAAACAGACCTCCCCAAAGTTATTTCTGGATAAGCCATCTAGATAATCTGGGTCACGTTCAATTAAATTAATATTATTGACAACTGATGCTGAATAATTGAGTTAAAACTGTTTTTAATAAGTTCTCAGACATAACACCGTAATACAATACTGAATTATCATAAGTTCACATGAACCCCACCAGGGGTCTTGTTACGATTTGAATAGAAGAATAAATTTTGAAGTTAATAGCGGCAATGGATGTCCAACATTGTAGATTTTTAGGTTAAGTTCCGGTAACATTAAAATAGCCTTCAAAGTGTTCACACTACTGCACTTAAGAAGAAACCTAATAACAACAATGCACAATATTCAGTAAAAACCTTTTCATGTCACCTTTTTCACCTGTGATGGACAAAATTTCACCTGTTGGAAATCTTAGCTACATTCTTGTCATTCATGGCAAATGAAAGCTACAGTGTTGAGCAGTGCTTTCCTGTGATGAGCAGTGCTTTCCTGTGATGCTGTTTATTATGCTGTACAAGGTTATTCTAAGTTTTGAGTCTGTGAATTAATCTTGAAATGTGACCATTCAAATGAAAGCTGCTGAGCAGTTCTATGGCACTGTCTGTTTTTCATCATTTACTATTCCCTTATAATTATTCTCATGAAATTTGGGATTTTTTTTAATTTTGACATTGCATGGCTTCTCTTTGGAGTTAAAGGGTTATTTATATTTGCATATTATTAATAACAATAATAATAATATTTCCTACAACTTAGTTAAACCTTGTACATGTAAGTACATGTTAAACTAATGTTGATTTCGATTTCTTGGTTTTATTTACAGGTGTGACTACAAGTTATTTCCATTGAAAGCCCAATAGCTCAATTCAAGTAAACCATGTTATGCCAAGCTTTTGACTGATGAAAATCCTCTTTGACATAATCCATAGTGTAGAATTAGCATGCCAAAAGACGTGATAAATGGATCACCTCTCGATTCTCTAGCACTTAAGAAAGTTCTAAGGCCCAAGCAAGTTGTCTCATTAAATCGCAGTGTTCCATCTAGTGACAACATAAGAAGACAAAAGACGGATTTGCTCATTGGTGACGACATTTCAAGCCTTCTACAGAAGTCTGAAGGATTGCATGTTTTTGAAATTGTTGATGGATTGGATGACATTGAGAGAACTCCAATCATTCTACGAAAAGATCGGCTTGTTCAAGAAATAGAAAATAGTCTTGCGGAAATTGAGGATCATTATTCTAACAGTAGTAAGCTAGAGGAGGAAAAGTCGGCTGTGGAAATGGAAAGGAATTCATTGTTGAAGGATATCGAGGAAGCAATTGCAGAGATTCAAAATCATGTACTCACTTCCTCTGAACTGGATCTTGAGAGAGGGGCTTTGCAAGAGGAGTGTGTTGGACTTCGTGATCAAGTCGATCATTTAAAAATGGTACTGGATAGTCCAGTTGACATTGAAAATGGTGATAAAACTGATGGCCAAAATTCAGGTGTGGAAAAGCAAATATTAGCTTTGAAAGCTGAGATTAACATGCTGACTTTAGAGAATGAAAAACTCAAAAGTAAAGTACAGAATGATGATGATGGGGATATTCCTTCTGATTTGATGAGTCGAGAGTTGGAGCTGTTACATGATGAGAATACCAACTTGCAAAAATTGCTTCAAATGGCAGAAGAATCGGAAGAGAACATGGCTAAAGAGAAGAAGTCATACCAAGCAACAATAAATGAAATACAAAAGCTTAATGAGAGCTTGAAGAAGGAGAACAAAAAACTGAAAACAGAGAAACGGCAGCTTGAGTTAGACAGGGATGAACTGGAGGAAGAACTTGACAGTTTACAGACAGGTGTGAAAAGGAATGGTGATCAAAATGGAAATAATTTAATGTTGAAGGTGAGAAGGATATTAATAGGTACATGCACAGTTGCCTCCTGAAATAAGGTATCCTCGGCTCCACTGATACATTACATGTAGTTGAAGAACTTCCAAAATAATTAATGTTAAGTTTTATTATGTTCTTTACAGTGTTGCGTACTATACCATTTGCACTTGCATGACACTGTTTGCTAATTATTATTATTCTCCATAAATTCCAATTACATTACTGCTAAGTAAGTAAGTAAGTTAGAATACAAAATACAACTGCTACAGTTGTAGTTGTTATTGTTATTGTGGCAGTAGAAAAAGCCTGGATGCCTAGTTCAAAACAAAAACAATACAATGTAAGTATAATGTACATGTAGCAAGTTAAAAAAGTAAATAAATAACTAAAAAGATATGCTGTTGTTTTGTAGGAATCAAAAGAGGACCTAGCAAAAGCCCAAAAGAATTGTTCACTTCTTGAAAAAGAGAATAATACATTGAATAAGAAGATTGATCAGTTGCAGAAAGAAATACAACAACTTTATGAACAAAGAGAAGAAAAGAACTCTGCCTTAAGAGTGACTCCAAAATCCGCTGAAAATGCTCAACAGTTAAAATCAGCCCTTGAAAAATTGAACAAGGAAACATCTTCACTTCATGAATCATTGGAAAGTGCAGAAAAAGAGATTGAAACTTTGAAAGATGAACTCAAGAAAGAGAAGGAAGAAAAAGAAAAGCTGAAATCAAATGCAAGTGAAAGTGGGAAGAAAAAGAAAAGTAAGAAAGAAAAGGAAAAAGAAAATGAAAAAGAAAACAGCAAAGATGATGCAGATCAAGCTAGTGAAGTGGAGGCTTTCAAGAAAGATATTTATAATTTAAAAAGTGAGTGCCAAGCACTTTCAGAAACTGTTGCCAGGACTGCAAATGAAAAACGAAAACTGACAAGTGATCTTGAGTCAGTAAGTGAAGAGAAAGCTAAACTGGAATCAAAAGTAAAAAAGTTGGAAGAAATTGTTCAAGAGCTGACCAAAGTTAAATCAGAGAAAGAGGAACTGCAAGACAATTATTCAAATTTGAGGATTTTTCATGATGATCTTGCTCACAAACTTGAAATTGCTAATAAAAACTACACAGAAAAGGAGGAAATACTTCAGAAAACTGTGACTGAGAAAGACAGTGTTGAACAGCGCTACCAAGAATCTGAAGCCACAGTTCAAAAAGTGCAGGAAGAGTTGGTAGTTTCGAGGCATGATTTGTCAACCAAAATTGATGAAATTCAACTCTTAAAAAGAAATTTTGAAGAACAGAGAAAAGAGTTTTCAGCAGCTAGGGAGAATGAAAGAAAAGAAAAACAAAGTCTGCAAACAGAAATCCAAGAATTGTCTGAAAGGGTGAAAGCCAATGAAAAAGAAATGAACCTGGTTGTACAGGCTAACACATCGAAAGGATCTGAGTTGCAAAACCTAAGAATTGCTGTTGAGGAGATGCGCAAAGAACTGAAGTTAACAAAACAGAATTTACGAGTTGCGGAAGAAGCAAGATTGGCTGCTGAAACTAATACGGAAAAGGCTCAGAAGGCTATGGAAGAGTTAGAAAAATCAAATGCTGTTATTAATGACATGGCAATGGAGAAGTCATTAGAGCTTTCTCGTACCAAGCGAACTCTTGAAAAGAAGGTGGAAAAGCTGTCAAAGGAAAATACTGAAATACGCAAGAAATTTGGGTTTGAAGTGCCGACGTCTGCACGATCTCAGTCTCCACCCAGATTAGCACCTGTTGCTGTTCAAATGCAAAAGATCCCAAGTCTCGACATGAACCTTGAACATCTTTCTCGGCCATCACAGAGACCACGAAACAATGGTGCAAAAAGAGCAAGCAGGGAGTATAGTCCTTCATCTCGCATGGTAACAGCAAATGGGCCGACATCTGAATTTAGATTGCGACGGTCAAGTGTTGATAGTGATACCGCAAGTGATCACCAGAATCAAAACCATGTGTCTGAATATGTAAAGCCACTGAGCAACAAAGAGGTGCAAAATGCACCAGAGTACAGGGTTAATGTTGTTGCTTCTGAGGTTGTTTCTGCTCCACCAAAGCAAGTGTTTACAAGTTCTGTTGTCCATGTCGCAACCTCAGTACATGATCAGAATGCTGCACCAGCTAAGCGTGATTTAGATTATAACCAGTGGAGAGAGGATGAATGGAGCAAGGAAAACAGAAGGATGGAAGAACGAAAGATGGAAGAAAGAAGAATGGAAGAAAGAAAAATGGAAGAAAGAAAGATGGAAGAAAGAAAGATGGAAGACAGAAGGATGGAAGAAAGAAGGATGGAAGAAAGAAAGATGGAAGAAAGAAAGATGGAAGACAGAAGAATGGAAGAAAGAAGAATGGAAGAAAGAAAGATGGAAGAAAGAAAAATGGAAGACAGAAGGATGGAAGAAAGAAGGATGGAAGAACAGAAACCAGAAGATAGAGAAAGGTAATATCATTAATAGTTTTAAGTCCATCACGGGCAGAACCAGCTGTCCTTCTCAGAGAGGTGTTGTTATAGAGAGAGTTGACTGTACATTGCAGAGCTGCATGGAGCTCTTGGTACTTACATAATAGAAAGTTTCATTGTCATGGCCACCATATTGAAAGTAGGGCAAACATAGTGCAAAATATATCAATGAATATAACTGCAGACAGTACTGTTTTGGCCTTCTGGGCCTCATCAGTGCAGTGCTGATGGTGGAGTTGAAGTTAGGCTATAAGCCACCTCAGATGATCCCACCCATGTGGTATTGATCATTCAAACTAGTAAACTAGTGAGCTATGCATGCGTGCTAGCAACAATGGTACACTCGAGATAGAGCGCTCAACAAGGCATGAGCCAAGAAGCATATCTAACTTCAGACAGTACATATATATATATATATATATATATTTGATAATTCAATGTCAATTTTGTGAAATTTAAACAAAGTTTTGCTTATACAGAAGCTGCTCTTAAGCAGTTATGTATTTGAATAATAAGCAGTGAGGCTTGTACTGCATAAAGTTGTTGAGGTTATTGAAGCAATGTTATGGACACCAGGGATTAGGAATTAAAAAACATGAAATAGCAAGAGACTAACAAGTAACATGTTGCATTACAGACCTACAAATAATGCCAGCAAGCAGGATAACAGTGAAGCAGCATTTCAAGTCATCGGATATCGGAAGCCAGGAGGAAAAGTTATTCATGAACACTGGGTGTGAACAGTGCCATGGTATTGGTTCCTTATAGGTCCCCGCAGCTGGTTGCCTTCCTAAAATCTAGTTGCGCACAGCAACCAAATTTTGATCGTGACAACTGGTGGCAGAAATACAAACTGTTTTATTTGAAGCGACCAGTTGCAGCAATCTCTTTATGTGTAATGTGACAAAATAAAAGAATTGACCAGTCAAAGGCCAAAACTTGTGTGTACTACTCATGAGAGTTGTCCCCGCAACCAAATAAAGAAAAAAAATTAGTTGCTGCAACCAGTCTCTTCATGTAAACAGCTACAGGCAATGTAACTAATCGCTAGCCTCATGTGTGCCAACCTAGCAGTTTGATGGTGTAATTTAGTCAAAGATGATGAGTAGCCTGATTATTCTCAGATGGTCTGAGCTCACTCACTCTCAAGCAAGTCAGCAAGTGACCTTCAAACTGTTTGAGAATCAGAATCATGTCAACTGTGGGAATGCGACAAATAAAATACCCCCATGGATACAAAGAAGCAGGAGGGCAGCATTGATTAAGAAACTAGGCACTCCCCTGCACTTGCTACATTATAAATTTACAAACGTTTAAAATGGCTGTCACTTTTGTTATAATATTATTATTATTATTATTACCTTTTTGCCCCCATGAGCAGCTAAAACAAAAATTTAACAAAAATCCTAAATTTCATTTTATAAAATTAAATTAAAAACAAACAGTACTGCTAAAGAGCTTTCATTTTATCCACAATATTTACACGACCCAAGGTCAAGACAGATAGCTGTCATAATTATTTGTTTATGTCTTGGCATTGTCATGTAAAATATTACAATGTACACTGTCTTACCCTGCGAATCTCATTACATGACAAGATAAAATATACATACCTTACTAATTTCGACTATCATAAAAATTTTTACCATGTTCAAAGTGAATGCTAGTGCGTGGTAGTTGGTAAAAGTGAAGAAAAGTGCATTAGATCATTTTGTATTTATAATGCGCTATATAAATTGTTAAATTATCATTATTATTATTATTATTATTATATTATTATTATTATTATAGGAGCATCTCTCCTCCACTGACAGTCAGCCGACTGCCGGTAACCTGTCAGCCGACAGTCAGTAACCTGTCGACCAACTTTGGGTGTCGGCCGACTGGCGGTGACCTGTTGGTCGACAATCAGCCATCTGTTGGCTGATACAGTCGAATCCCGAGTTTTCGAATACTCGATTTTTCGAAACTTCCGATTATTCGAACCAAAACTCGTTTCCCTTGGATTTGATTTCAGTCAATACCATCTTCGATTTTTCGAAGTCCCGATTTTTCGAACCAATTTCCGTTTCCCTTGGAGGTTTGAAAAATTGGGATTCCACTGTAGTTTGTGTTCAATTGAACTATTATCAACTGTCAAGAACTATCATCAACTATCACGCAACATTTTATCTGGGCTTTGTATGAAACTTTTTTATTTTTTTACCAAAAACCCAATCCAGTGTGGCAGGTGTAAACGTGAGGGCTTTTCTCTCTTTTTCCTTTTCCGCCCACTAGAGATTGAAAGGATAAACATTTTTATACCGTTTTTTACATGCTATTTATTCTTACCTAAATGTATGAGAGTACATGTCTTTTAAGCAGGTCTGGTACTCAACAAATGTACAGTATTGATGCCTTAACGGGAAGTAAGTCATTGGTAATTACCAGGAGGTATTGTATGAATTAGAACACTGTCAACACTTAGCTAGAAACATGATTGGTTGTTAGACAATTGACATGTTTAAGTGTTCACGATTTTCTTATCCGCCCACTACAGACACTTGCAAAAAAAAGTACAACTACAAAAAATTCTAGTAAATCCTGGTATTTGTCAATGGTTTGTTCTTCACTAAGATCCACTTTTATTTTTAATATTATAATATTTAATCAGTCACAGAGCTATTACGCAAACAAGCTAGATTATTGATTTTTAGCGTTAGTTCATTTTTGAGGAGGAAAGTATCAATTCTAAAAATGTAAAACTCTGCCACATTCCATTCTAGGTTTTCTTGGACTCGAAAAAAAAAAAAAAAACAGGCGAAAAAAAATTGACGTTTTTGCAAGATGACCCAAGATGTACATGTTTCCGTTTATTATACAAAAAGAAATACAAATATTTTTTGTACCAAGGTTGAAGGTGTATTTGTAGTTTAAAAATCTTTATTTGTTATAGAGATATCTGCGAATGGCCAGAGTATGGATGATACAAAATTTGTCTCAAACCTTTTCGTATACATTGTACAAGGCTAAAATTTGGCAAGACTTATCGTTAATTATTTTCTTTTGTTTTATAGATGATTTTGCATTGAAGTTTGCTGATTGTATATACAGAGAAAATAGAAATGCAACTTTAATAAAGGGAAAGATTTGCGATACACTTGTGTTTAATATTGAGAGATTTACGTCTCATTACAAATTAATAGAAACAGACGTGCGTACTTAAGGTTGTTTTACACTGCAAGACATTTGATTTGTATAATAAATTACATAGTTTAATATGCTTGTAACGGACAAATCGTTTCAAGATAAGTTGCTGAACTTTGACTTTCTGCAACAGTTGCAGCTACTTTATAGCATTGCACAGTGCAACACCATATTCTGTAACTTGTCTTACAATTTTCATCACTTGGCGATCAACTGCACTGGAGTACATATACCTCGGCCTTTTGTGGTCAACGTTGTCTAGTGTAACACCCCTCAGATTTCCAGCCGTTTTGTGCGCCCGCGTTCTTTCGTGTACGAGGAGAAGGATCTGAAAACCGGACTCCCTCAAACGCCTGAAAATCGTTCTATAACAAAGCCCATATTGTTGTCGTTCTATAGGGATTTTTTTTACGTACTCTGGACTTAGCATATGGCGCTAGGCTTCTGCAGATTGTGCTCGGCAACTTTTTGCGTTAGGAGCAACTTTTTATGGGACCAGCAAAAGGCAGCAACTTCAAGCAATTTTCTCCGGAAAAAGCATAATTTTAGAACATTTCTAGTAAAAACTAGAGAAGAATTGAAGTAAAACTGTGAAACATGACTATCTCAAGCTGATTTGATGGCTTTATATTTATTATAAGGCTTTATATAATATATATATTTATTATAAGGCTTTATAATTATGCAACAAAACTGTTAATATATAACTGAGGTTATGTGTCGGAAGTCAATGACGTGGCAAAAGCAACTGTTATACAAGTTAAATTTTGCTAGAGACTAGAGTGTTTAAAATATGGTTCTATCTTGCCATTGATAGCAGTGGGTTTTTTTAACCCTCTGAAGGGACTACCCTGGGAGAACATAGAATTTTATTTTTAAATAAAGGTGTCTGTCTGTCTGTATTTTTTCTTTTGTGAGCAACTTTTGAGTATTTTTGGTAGTTTCTTGGTGTTGCGGATGGTGTGATCACCAAATGACGTAAAACAAAAGATTCAAAAGACACTGAACAATACCCACACCACAACACAAAAGCTAACCAACAATGGCTTCCGCAACACAAAGAAACACCCGTATTTTTAGAGCACAATTTCAGCATTTTCGTAGCACAATCTGTAGAAGCCAATATGGCGCACTTTCCCCATCTCCCAGTCGTGGGAAAATTCCTTATTGCAAAATTCCGTTTTGACCTTGCTTTTCTGAGCAGATGAAAAGATTACACGAGACGTGCAACCTCCCGTTATCCGTCTATTGATCGCCTTTTTACTCGTCAGAAAAGGGACCAGAATTCTTTGTGGTAAAAAACACGAGGTGCCAATACCCCGGGGTACAATGAGGGTAGGCAAATTGCTCGCGCTTCGCACCCGCGCACCCCCAAAAGCGCCGGTTGTGCAGGCCAATTTAAGCGAAGAGCAATAATATTGGCTTACGTTAGTCATTTGACTTTCACTTTATTCTCATGCATTCAGGTACTGTCTCGAAACGGACAACCCTGCATTAAGGCGGGCATCAGTGGCTGGCTGAATTTCCGTGCTCGGGACTTTGTTTGGATTTTAGGGTTTACCTCGGGCATTATCCCTTACGTAAGAACCTGTGACTTTTTCCTTTGTTTTTTACTTTTGCAGTATTGCATTCCCAGTTGACTCTATTGTTTTATGCCTTTTGTTTTCTTTGTTTTACGTCACTCATGAGTTTCACAGGTTCTTACATCGAGGATGAGCCGGATTTTACCCAATATCTCTGCAGGTTCGCCTGTGGTGTAGTGGTGATCACGTCTGCCTTGTGAGCAGGAGATCGAGGTTCGATTCCTCGACAGTGAACCATATTTTCAAATAGCATGTTATAATCGTGCCAAAGGATATGTTTATTTAATAGTATCCAGCCTAATCCATTTTCCAGCTGGATCAATTTCCCTTCGGTTTCGTTAGTTTTCCGTTATTTCATGAATACGCTTATTTCGCTGATCGAGCCTGCAAATTCTGTCTCCTCCTACCCCTCGTCCCCCTCCCCCCCTCCCTCCCCCCCATCCACCTTCCGCCTCTTGTGCACTTCATAATCGCGACAATTAAAGGCTTCATTTGAAGGCTAGCGTCGATCTTTCTGAAAACATAACTCAGGTTGGTGTGAGAGGAAGAATGAGATAACACCATAATCACATAAATATACTTAGTTGATGTCGCTTTTTTAAAATACCCTTTGAACTCTTTCGCAACTTTTAATTCTGCTTACATCCGGAAAGAAGGGTGACCGGAAGTAACCTCAAATTTCTTCCCGTTTGTTCTAGTAGCGCCGAGTCCTCCGCGTTTAGCGAATTAAAATATTATGGCGGCTGGATAAAAGTGTTTTAGCCGTGTAGTTATTTTATTTGACATGAAAGCTAATACAGTTTATCTGACAACGTTTATGAAGCTGCAATGAAAAGAAGTCACGCTGATGGTGCTATACTACGGCCTACAGATGAAACAACTCCTATACTCTCTGTACAAGGCGATCCTAATACTTCTGCTCCAGACAGTCTTGCATCGAGCCCGGTATCCGCGAGGAGCGTTTCTTTCACAAAGTGAGTTGTATTTAATTACGTCCTGATATGAGCAGGGTTTTCTGGTTATAATTAACAGCCTGGCTTTTAAGTGAATTTCCCCTGCACTGATAAACTGTTGATTTCTTTCGTGAAACCCACTCAGGTAAGTTTGTTATATATAGCTTATTACATGCCACGAAATGAATGGAATTTTCATTTGGATGTTTTTTTAAACCCAATCTATTTTTATAAGGAAATTTGCAGTATCCCTGTGCAATTTAGGTTTTCAATGTGTCTGTTTTGTTTGAGAATAATTGGGAATAAGTATCATTGTTATTAAGTACATTACTACATATGACGAATAA
The DNA here is from genome assembly GCA_022457155.1 of Cladopsammia gracilis. Classification (NCBI taxonomy): domain Eukaryota; kingdom Metazoa; phylum Cnidaria; class Anthozoa; order Scleractinia; family Dendrophylliidae; genus Cladopsammia; species Cladopsammia gracilis. The sequence goes on from JAJGOT010000145.1 coordinate 1,167,830, forward strand.
TTTCTCCAGTGGGCACCCAGATCTTATTTTCTTCGACGAAAAAAATAAATAAATCAATATAGCTTCAATCTTTTCTGGTTTTTAACTTAGATCTTAGCAGAGAACCCTTCTCTCCACTTTGACGGGCGATTAAATAAATCAAAGTATGGTTTATTGTTCAGTTGTTGAAATTTTTTGCCGGTGTCATGTAATGAGATCTCAAACACGAAGGGGCGCATACATGGGCGGATTAGGGGTCAAGGTCGAGCACCCAAACTATGATCAAATGCTCGTCACGAGGAAATCTAAGAGAAAAATGTATTTACAGAGAGGTGGTTTTGTCTTTGAAAGGCAAAAAAGCAACAAATAAAAATAATATAAAGAAAATAATGCACGTTTCTGAAGTTGTATTGTATTGCATTGTATTGTTTTGTTTAGTAATATTGCATTGTATTGTATTATTGCATTGTATTGTATATTGCATTGTATTGTACTATTGCATTGTATTATGGAAGTGCATTCTATTATTGCATTGTATTATTGCATTGCATTGTTTTGTATTGTATTATTGCATTGTATTGTATTATTGCATTATATTGTATTATTGCATTGCATTGTATTATTGCATTGCATTGTATTATTACATTGCATGGTATTATTGCATTGTATTGTATTATTGCATTGCATTGTATTATTGCATTGCATTGTATCATTGTATTGTAAATTGTATTATTTTGTATTCTATTATAGAATTGAACCTCCTTAATAATGGACACCAAAGGGGTGAGCCCAAGTGTCCGTACTAGAGATTTGTCCATATTATAAGGGTAGACTTTCTGATATGAATTTTATCTTGTTAGAACCAAGGTAAATGTCGATAATATATATAGAGATATATGTTTTATAAGGGTGTCTGTACTACAGAGCTGTCTATATTATACAGGTGTCTATAATTTTTATTATAGACTGAGGTGTCTGTATTATACAGGTGTCTGTTCTGTAGAGGTGTCTGTATTATAGAGGTGTCCATATTATAGTTGTGTCTGTACTATAGGGGTATCTGTACTATAGAGGTGTCTGTATTATAAAGGTGTCAGAGGTTTGCCTATAATTAAATGTATTTGAATTTCATTTAGTTTGCAGAATCAAGATGAGACCAACACAAATAATGAAAACTCAAAAAGTGGGTCTGTTGTTGATAACAGTGAGACACAATACTCTGTTCCAAAGAGGAGGCCATTTCATTATAACTCCTTAAAAGATCCATTGCACACATCACACGATAGAGACATGGCAGCAAGATACCAGCGCTACAGATACATCAGCAAGCTTTCAGGACACAGCGTGGTAAGAAAAATATCAAATAATTCAGATTTCTTCCATGTATTTATCATCTCTTTACAACAAGTGCAAAGTTAAAAATGGACAAATCCACTAGACAAGTTACTGTATAATTATCTAATTTTCTTTTAAGTTTTAGATCAATATTGATGAAATGTTTGTTTGTCTTTTCTCTGCTTTAGATCATTCCAAGTCACATGCTTCCTCCAAATCTGTTTCTCATTTTTCCTAAAGAAACTGATGAGAAACAGAGTAGTCTTGTCACAATGTAAGTACCGACATGTCATGCGATCACATGATCTAATTTCATGGCACAATTTGTCATTAAATATTGAAAAATTAATATTGAGCTGAAATATTCAGCTAAAAGAACTAAAAAGATCAAAACTGTATTTTATATTTTTCACATATATAGTTTCTTTTAAAGGCACTGTTATTAAAATGATATGAGAAAACAGTACAATGCCATTCCAAGCCTTTTCCTTATTCAGAATCAGAGCCCCTGATGAATATCTAAACAAATAAAATTTATCTTTTAAACAGCTTTTCAATTTGGAATACAATGATGGGGACATCATTATTGAGCATACCATGGGCTATTGACCAGGTGTGTACTATTTGCATTTTGTTTACTATACTGAGCGATGATGTAAACAGCTTGAAACTCTTACTGTATATCACGTTATTATATAATATTAAATAATTTTCAGAGTTTGTTTAAAATTAGGTTTGCGTTGATTTGGCAAGAACATTACAGTGAAAATCAAACACTGCCACAGGAAAGTAACTTTCATTTCAATGGTCTCACTTTAAGATTTCATCCACAGACTCAAAAGTTAGAACCACCTTGTACAGCATAATAAACAACACCACAAGAAAGTATTGTTCAATTAAGCTAATTCATTCGAATGATCACACTGTGAAAACAGCATAACAAACAACACCACAGAAAATTTGACTCTTTTACACTATAACAAACAGTACCACTGCATGAATTCATTTCCTGCTCAATAGTATATTCACTATTTTAGTAACATGTGTTTTTGTGTTTTGCAGGCTGGTTTTGCTCTTGCATTAATTCTTATGATAGTGATGGCTGCAATTTGTCTTTACAGTTGTTATTTGATTCTTAAAACTGCAGAGGAGTCAAGTAAGTGAAGACAGTTAATTTTTTTTGCATCCAAAAATAATTACCTGCCAAGGTGAAATTTGTACTCCCCCTCCTCCCCTGGCTGGGGCAAATACAGTCAACCCTCTCCCCTCCTGAGTACACTCCCCTCATCTCCCCTGGCTGGGGCAAATACAGTCAACCCTCTCCCCTCCTGAGTACACTCCCCTCATCTCCCCTGGCTGGGGCATATACAGTCAACCAGGCCTCCCCTCCTGAGTAAACTCCCCTCAACTCCCCTGGCTGGGGCATACACAGTCAACCCCCTCCCCTCCTAAGTACACTCCACTCACCTCCCCTGGCTGGCGCATATTGATCAAGTTTTTAATTCTCCTTTCCTTCAGCCAAACGTGGGGAGATTTTGGAATTTTCTGATATCTGCAGGAAGTACCTAGGCAAGCCTGGTGAGCTTATTGCAATATTGTTTTCTCTGGCTGCTATTGCTGGTGCTGCAATTGTCTTCTGGGTTCTGATGAGTAACTTTCTCTACAATTCTGGAAAGTTCATTCATGGTACGTTTCTAGCTAACTATGCATAAAAAATTCCAGAATAAAATATAGAAATTGTCGGTCCGATTAATCAATCAGTCCAGAACAATAGCCATTTTGTGCGACATATGTATTCAGTTTATTAGGCCTATTCGTATTCTAAGTGTTTTCAGGGGTGGATACAGGGGGAGTGGATTGGGTGGCTAGCCCCCCCCTTAGACCATCAGTTTTAACAGTTTTCTTTTTATAATTACAACAATGAAAAATTTTAATAGACTTTGGCATATACCGATAGCCACCCCCCATAAAGAATCCTGGATCCACCCCTGGTTTTGTAATCAACATTTTGTAATCATCATGCAATTGGGATTCTTCTATTTTGTAGAACGCACTCTAAAGGTAATTAGCATTCTGACTTCACTTAGTATTTCATTGTGTACACAAGTTTATCATGTAAGAAGAATATGACAGGGATCATATATTTTAATAAGTGATTCAGAAATAAATAAAATAATTAAAAATGTGTAAAAAAATAATTCAAAGTATGCTGTTTGATTTTGTTACAGAAAGTATTCATCATGCATACACAATTCCTTCAGGAAATTCTTCATTGTTAAACACAACTGTGTCCCCAAACATTGTGGAAGGTAAGTTTAATATCACATGTACAATTCCCTAGCTGTCACTGAGGGTGGTCACAGCCTGGATATGGTATTCCTCAATTTTTCTTTTACATGCTGTTTCACGCAGTTGTCCACTGAGGGTTCTCAATAGTCAGATTGAATTTGGGGTGTAGATGTGTGCTGAAATTTGAAATAAAATCAGGAATGCAATCATGTGCAGAGCTAAATAAACATTGTGTAGATTATATCTAATGGGGATCAAGTATACTACTTACATAAAGTGCTTTCTTGGGGACATTAGATATACTTTGGGATTTTTTTGGCAAACAGAAAGGTTTTTTTTGTTCTGTTTCAGTGCTTTGTCCTATAGCTGGTCACAGTGCAACATCAAGTTCTGCTAATAGCTTAGTTAAAGCTGACACATCCAGTTTCTTTAAAGTCTGGCATCAACAATACAGTGTACCATTCTTTCTAATTGCTGTCCTGTTTCCACTGTGCAGTGTTAAGTCCCCTACCTTCTTCACAAAGTTTAATTCCCTAGGTGAGTTGGATTTAGGAAGTACACTGTAGAAAGTGGTTCAAATTTGTAAAAGAACATCTACAAAATGTTTATGTATTAATATGTGTACATGTATATATTTGTCCATGGTGCAGTTTTACATGTGTTTCAGTAACCAATCCTACATCTAAATCTAACACTTTAATATGTGTTACGAAAAGAATTAGCAAGAATGTTCCTTAATTTTTTTTACCAGGTACCCTATCAGTTATGTACATTATAGCATTCACTATTACTAAAGCCAGCATATGGGGAATTCACATGGATTTTAGTGGACAAATGCCAAGTAAGAAATAACTGATAATAGAAATGATATATAACAATTCCAGTTGGAAAGTATATGAATATAATATACATTAATGTTATGTAATTATTTTATATAATAATATTATATAATTTGTATTAATATTATATAAATATAATATGCATTAATGTTATGTTTGTTTTCATTAGTGTTTAAGGCCAGCTTCCCAGCCTTAACTGGAATCCTCACTCTGGCATACTTTATTCATAACTGCATACTGTCAATAGTGAGGAATCAGGAAAACCCCCAAAATAATGTAAGTAACATGGTAAAAGGGGTGAGGAGTGAGGGTGGGTGGGAAGAAAGGTGGGGGGAGGGGGTGGGGTACTTTATTCATAACTGCATGCTATCAATAGTGAGGAGTCAGGAAAACCCCCAAAAATAATGTAAGTAACATAATACAAATGGGGAGGGGAGGGTGGGAGGGAGAGAGGAGTACAGGTACCTTATTCATAACTGCATATTGTCACTAATGAAGAACCAGGAAAACCCTAAAAGTAATATAAGTAACATACAGTACACAGTGGGAGGGTGGGTGAGGGGTAGGGTGGTTTGTTGGGGGGGGAGGGCGGGTTGATTGGAGGAGAAAGCCTATGTGGGTGCCACAATTCAATATCCAGACACAGTTAATTAAAAATGAGAGTTTTACTTACTACAATATGCATATTATTTTTTTCTGCATTTTCACTTCTACCTTCTGCTTTTACATATTTCAAAATACTAACCATTTCAATTTTTCTGTCATTAGGCACGTGACCTCAGCATAGCCTACTGCCTGGTTGCTTTTACTTATATTCTTGTTGGTCTGCTGTTTTTCACTTCATTTCCAAGAGATAAATCTTGTATTCAACAGGTACTGTTTTATTGATTATACACATATGGCAAAGATAAACTTGTTAAACATTAATTTAGGTCCAAAATAAATTGTACTACATCCAGATGTTTCAGAGTTATGTTCTTTATGGTATATTATTGAAAATTCATTGTCCACTTGTTATACAGTTCAAGCCATAAAATGTGGCTATTTTTGGCTTTCAAAAATGCCAAAAACTAGCTTCAGCTCAAAATCATTACCAAGCTTAAAAGTTACTATCTTTCTTTTAATTATTTATCACCACCACAACATGATTTCTGTCAAGGTCTCATATTTTTTTCTTTGTCCAACACTCGTGACACAATAAACATTACATATTTCTTGTATCCTCAGCTCTGTTTTTTTTTTTTGTAGGTTTTTCTTGATAATCTTCCTGCCCCAGATGTGATGACCTTTATAGCAAGGCTCTTCCTTTTGTTTCAACTGATGACTGTTTTTCCTCTTGTCGTATATATCATACGTGTTCAGTTCATGTTGTATTTCTTCAACAAAATCTATCCAAGGTGAGTCATTGAGAAAGTGTTTTCCTTGTAATAAATAAAAAATAAATATATTTATAGTTGGCCAAAAGTGTTTTTCAGTAGACCTCTACCTTTATTCACTTTGATTAAGTTCTCATTTCACGTTTGGAGGGCTGGGATAAATATTTATCTTGCTGTCATTTTGTTGACTTATCTTCTGTTCGATTTGTTGTTTACAGCTTTCTTCATGTTTTCGTCCTGAACTTAGCACTTGTTACGGCCAGTGTTCTTTGTGCTGTATTATATCCACATGTTGGCAACATTATCAGGTAATATAAAAATGCTGGCTTCAGTTATTCATAAGGTGAATAGTTCTATCCAATGGATAAATCAAACTTTAAGGTAGTCACTTTTGTGGCAGTCACATACTGTATGTTTTGCTGCAATCATATGTGATTGATTGATTGATCCTAGTAAGTAGTAGTGTATTATATTTCACACAACAAAATACTGGATGATTCTTGATGGAATATTTGGGATGCTTGTCCAGGAGGTTTCTCAGCCTGCCCCACCATTTTGAAAGCAGAGAATGCCCTTGGGACAAGGGTTTTTGAAAATGAGAGCCACTTTGAAAGAGGACCTAAGTTACCTCCTCACAAGCCAACCCCCTTCACTGAAATTCTCACTGTCTTTCCTTTTTCTTGCAGGTATGTAGGATCATTAAGTGGACTGGCATACAACTACTCCCTTCCCTGCATTGTGTACATGATAATTCAGAAAAGAAGAGGACAACTTTTGTTACCAAGCGCAGTGCTCCACTCATTCATTGTTGTAATTGGAGTACTTAATTTTATGTCTCAATTCTTTATATAGGGGCAGAAACTTATACGTGATAAGCTTCAAAACACTGTCTTTATCCTCTTGCAAGCTTTCACTTCCAGACATGTTGAAGTTTTAAAAAGTGAAAAAAGTAATGAAAATAATGAAAAACGACTGAGAGCTGTTGAGAACAAAAGCTGATGTTTCGAGTGCTACCTAGCCATCCCCTTGATAAAATTCTTGACCTGGCCACTGTTGGAAGTGAAAGATAATGATTTTGATTATCATCACAGATAGCTATAGAGTGATTTCACAAAACTAGTGTGAAATAAAATTAAACAGTTATTGATAAATAGTCAAAAGTAAACAAAAGGAAACGATGGAATTGGCTTTTAATGGTGTCTATTTGTCTAATTTCTATTTCACAGGTTATGTGAAACCACTCTAAGAACTAATTCAATGTTTAATGTCTGTCTGACTTTCCCGCTTGACATTAATAAAAAAAGGGAAGTTTCCTTGTTGTGAAGGGAAAGTTTTCGGTACTAAATAATGTAAAGATTTGAAATCGAATTCAAATTTATAATTATATAATGTTATTTTCTGCTAATGTAAAGGGATAAATAACATTTTGCACCAGAATTGTCCTATATAACTCTGTTTTTCACATTCATATTTATAGAAATATTGTTGGACAACTGTTACTGAAGAAAAAGTTAATCTGAGTATTAAGTTTATATTTTCATAAAATAGTTTTCTTATAAATGGAAGTTAAAATCTAGCTTATCTGGTAGCACATTATTTACTGCCATTGAATATTTGTTGTAAGGATCCAAAATAATTTTGGGGATTGTATAGTTCAAAAAAGCGGATTTTGATAAGCTTTTGACTGATAAAATTGACCAGACATTGGTGTAGCTGGTATACACGGGAAATCCATGAAACTGAAATTGTTTCTTTATTTAAAATAAAAAATGTAAGATTTAAAGGCGTAAAATTAGGTTTTACGCTAAAAATAGTTTGTTGGTTCTGTACTTACCACATGGCGTCACAATAAAAAAATTGAAAAAAAATGGAAACAAAATAAAGGGCTCTAACGGAAGATTTTGCGACTTTGTTTTGTTGTAGTTTGCTTTTGTCGACTGAATTCCTTGGGGTAAAAGGTCAGATGTCTCCTTGTGCCACAAAAGTATATGTAGCTGATGCACAATCAATCCTTAAGGATACCATCCCCACCTCACCCCCAAGGGTACATGGGTGTAAAAAAAATAATGTAATTCATTGGTATTGAACTTTATTTTTTTAAGTTTAAATAATTCTTGGGTGCTTTTCAAATCTTAACAGCTTTCCCATACGTTCAAATTCGTAACTATAGCAAATCCGTCAACGGGGATTGTCTTCTATCCTACTAAAATAAAAACTTGGGGCGCTTTATTTAAATCGTAGTTATTTCGAGGGGCATTCATTCAAAACGTTAATTCACTTTATGTCTTCCACGTGGTATTCAAAGAGAATTTCGTGCGTGAGATAATGTGGTTGCCAATACTTCAAGAACAGTTTTGACAAAAACAAAAACCGCCAATTCCCGTGACGAAGTTCTGGAAGACGTACTTTGAAGCATCTTACAGCCATTTCTTTGTATGAATGGTCTGAACGCGAGCGTTTCCTTATTCCCCATAGAAAAGATCGGCGGGTAAGGTTGTTTCTTTTCCTTACCATTGAAGGAGTTATGTTTATTTCCGGATGAAAGAGACGGGAATCAGTATTCTTGTTGATGCATTATTTAATAAATATAATATATTAAACGTAAAATTGAACGCTGTGTATTTTCATATATTTTCGCCCGTGGTATAGTAAACAACCTCTGTCGAGATAACATGCATAACCTAAATTGTTTCACAGGACTTGAAAAGAAAAATCATCCTACATTGTTATAAATTTGATCTAAAGTTAAAACTGTTTTCAAGAAAAATAAAATAACATAATGATCTAAATTTTAATTAGAGCGGTTTTTTTGTTGGGTATCAAAAGATTATATTCAACTGCTTTTTATATTACTTCTGTCTCGATCTCTTCTCCCTGCCGTAAGCCTCAGTTTGCCGTTTTTACCTATACTATATCAAAAGATTATCCACTTTGGCCAATCACAACGGACGCAGACAGCACAATGAACCAATCAGAACTCGCGCCAATATAAGGCAAATCACTTTAGTTTTTTCTTCTGATTCGCAAATTAAAAAAGGAAACAGTCGTGGGAATGTGAATGTCTGATTGGTTAAGAAAATTGCGCGATTTCGGCGCAATTTTTCAGTCTCAACCAAACACAAAATACAGCAAAACTAGAGCAAACACTAGTTACATTTCGACACTCAATTAAAAATTCCGGCTCTAATCACTCTAAATACAATGTAGTGATATTTGTTTCAAAGCAAGAATTCTTGGGAATTACTCAACCCACTGTAAATGCAATGGAACTTGAGTTATTTACAATTCGCAGACAAGCAATTATACTAAGTAATTATTCCTAACTGAACTATTTACGTTTACAAAATCATGAATAAATACAAAATAAAATAAATTTCACTTCTCTAGAACATGGCGGATAATAGACTTTTGCCCGTACAACCTGGATATTTCATTGAAAAATCCTCAACATATTGCTGCAAAAAATTATCAACAACGTAAATTAAGTTAAAATAAAAGGTCACACAACTGTTGTAGGATAAAGGCAACTGTACCTGATTGGTTTACAGAGATGTTTACAGCAACCCTGCTAAACTTGTTTTAAATTTTAAAAATCGCGTAAACTCGATATGTAAAGGCAAACACAAAACTGCTCGAGGCAACGAAACATTCAGCAGCCAGTGAGCTGGTTCCTTGGTGGGCTTATAGGCTTAAAGAAGTCACCAAGCAGATCGAACCGAGCGCCGAGTTCGCCAATTTCTTTAAACACAGAGGAGCTAGAGACGGGTTAGAGAAAGTGTTTCCGTTTCTTGTATAAGAAAGATGCCCTAGTTATTCAGAACCTACTTATTGGTAACAAGTTATTATGGGCGTTAGCAAAGGTCTATTGGGAATCTCTAAATATATTTAGACGGATATTTCAGTTTTAAATCTTAAATACGGTGCCCAAAGAACCTATCAGATTCAACAGTTTTGTTCAAGATGTGTGATAAATAATAGTATTAAAAAATAAATTCAGTTTCGGCATTCTTTACATGCTGTTTGATGCATCACTTGAGAAATCCACCAGCTCTTCGTATTCGTCCTCGTCATAGATGACGTCATCCAATCCTGCATCCTCGTACTGCTGATATTCAGCAATAAGGTCATTCATATTGGAGTCCGCCTGAAATTCAAACAAAGCAGTTAATATGGTTTTCAGGTTGACAGAGACAGTAGTTGTCATAAGAGTGGTGCACTTGTGGGATGTGGCTCAAAATGCCATGAGTAATCCTTGTGTCTCATACCTTTAATGACTTTAATATCCATTTTACTTATACCTCAGTTCACCATCTTTGATAGATACATTATCTGTTAGAACCGATCGAAGATTTCTCTCTTTAAAAGTGTAATCCGCATTAGCAAGACAAGCAAAAAAGTCAATATCGAAATTTAAAGACAACTTTAATAAGCGTTTTGTTCATCGTCTTTTCTAAAAAGTTGAGCTTCTCGTAATTGCGAAATACTAGAGCATTTTATTCAATTACCTCAGAATATTAAAGGTACGCAAGCTTTTAAAAGAATGAAGAATAATTATCACTTCATAGATATCGTTTAATTCCACATTTAAGGTGGCTCCATATTGTTCAGCCCTCTCTTTTTTTGCATTCCATTACAGCTAGCCCGATGGCGTGGCTAAAATCTTTTACTTGAAACCAATAAATCTTTTATCAGTCAACAAAGTGGTATCCAAATGACGTCATCATTCGTTGCCATGGCAACGCGAAAAGAGGTCAAAAATACGCTATTTTGGACCATTTGAGGCTAATAACTTATAAACTACACGGTGAAAGTTTTTGTTTTCGATTTATTTTTGTTTAATTGGCAAGAGAAACATTTTAACAATTTTTTAAAAATTCTGTACATAGAGTTCAGAGCTACCTTAAATTTATGTAAAAATGACATATCTCTGAAACCTATGTACAGATTTTTTTCAAAATTGGCACAAATGTTTGTTATGTTTATAAGACGAAAATATATAAAAATCAAAAAATTTCACCGAGCAGTTTTCAAGTTATTAGCCTCAAAAGGTTGAAAATGGGGTCTCTTTGGCCTCTTTTGACATTGCCATGGTAACAAATTTTGATGTCGTAGCCACCTAAAGTTGTTCATTGGTGAAGTGTTTACAAACCTGTACTAAACGTTTTCTCTTAACTTTACTGGTGTCGCTGTGATTGAAGATATCATAGATGTATCATGATGGGAATGTTTAAACTATTAGGAGCCACCTTAAATCATTTTTCATTCATAATCGTTCCTTGTATAAATATTATGTGATTTGACCAATCAGGAGGACTATTTCATCGCCATTAGAAAGTGACCAATAGAACTGCCCGTTTGATCGTGTGTATGCGCGCGCAAATGGCGGGAAGTTTGGTCGCTTTGTGACGTACAACTTTGCAAAATTTTCTTTCTCGCTTTCGCTCAGACACGGTTTTTGCAGCTCCTTGTTTTTGCGTTATATTTATACGCTTTACCTTCATTTTAAGGTCTAGCCTCGTGAAGTTTTTGCTTGTTTGTTAAGTGTAATTGCTTCGAATAGCCGTCTATCAAAACAAGTGAGTTATATTCTTCAATTCTTCACAAAGACGACGGCGAAAGGTTTGTGCAAGTTTATCGATTTATGGGTCATTTATAATAGTACCGAAACTTTCACCTCAATTCACTACAACTTAAGAGAAGAAAAACCGACTACACTTCCTCAGAACAGTTGAGTTTGCCGTGAATGCAAGCAACTGGGACATTTTACTCGAACGACAAAGAATCGTGGAATTCATCCGCACAATGGCGGGAGAAAGGTTAGCGGCTCAATAACTATCGTTGCATTCTATGCTTTCAGTTGCTTAAAGTTTAAACCGTATAAATGTCAACAAGACAAGCCAAATAGATAAATTTAAACAGCTTTTCATTCATGGATATTCAGTTTGTTTAAGCTCATAAATGTTATAAATGTTCTCCTGCACTGACATTTTAAAATTTGAACACTTGACTTGAACAAACGTGACCAAAATGGCTTTTGTTATTATAGTTTATCTTTCCTAAGTTTTTATGACATTCTGTCATTTTACAGAGTACAGTAGTTTCCTTAATTCTGCGTGCAACTTAATTAGTGGGATAAGTGCATATGCATTGAGCAGTTGACTAGCGCAGATGAGGAGTATTCAAAGATTTTCCATGTTGATTTGCAAGGGTTGCGATGTCAAGTTCCAAAATGTTTTTTACATGTTTCAAGACATGCCCTTATTCATACAAAACAACCTTCGTTTTTTTTTTCAAGACAGGCAGACAATATTCTTCATATAGCGTGCATTTATGCTTCTTCAAGTACTTTGTCAATTTTTGCGACCATCTAGATGTGTAATTTACCGTCGTATAGTATTAAATCAGGTGGAATTAATGCCCATTCTTTAAAAAGCACAAAACATCGAGGAAATGTTTAGTTTCTAAAGTCTATCACCTCAGGAACTGAAGCAAAAAGTAAAATTAAGCGTTGTGTTCATCTTCTTTTGATATATATCTCCTCTAAACAGTTGAGCTACGAAACAATTACTTCAAGCATTTCTGCTTTTCTGTACGAAAAATTGCATAAGCATATCTTACAAATGAACTGAATTTTTAAACATTCTGTAGTTAGGCAAAGTAGCGCACGAGCCACAGGAATCCCACACAGCCGGGCAACTATTGCTACTTCCCCCCTGTATGGGATGTTAGTCCACCAGGGGGTTACCCCAGCATTTTCACCGGTACCCATTCATACGCCTGAGTAGAAAGAGGCAGCGTGGAGTAAAGTGTTGTCTAAGGACCAACTCGATGATAGAAACAGGGCTTGAACCACTGATCTCCAGATCAGAGGTTCAGCGCTCTAATCACAGCACCTCCACAAAGCATTAGAAAAAAAACAATTTTAAATTTATATTTTTTAGTTTTAAATCCATCCCAGAACCTCCTTTTACTGGGACTCGTACAAGCATTTTCCTTAACGCTATCAAAAAATTTATCACTTAAGCCATGTGACAATAGCTGAAACTGCCTGAGAGTTTAGAAACAGGTCCTGCTGTGAGTTGACTTGATACCAGTTATAAGGTTAAACTGATGAGATAATGCATTAAGTTTTATGGAAAATTTAAGAAAAAGAAATAGAAGCACTTGGTTAAAATTTTGATCTGTGGATGAAATTCCTTAAATTAAGAAAGACAAACAAGACACTGGGCAGTACTTCACTGTGGTGCTGTTTCTTATGCTGTACAAGGTGGGTCCAACTTTTGAGTCTGGATAAAACCCTACAGTGTGGCCAATCAATCGAAAGCGGGTCTTTGCTGTGCTGCTGTTTATTATTGTACAAGGTGGTTCTGTAGCTGGAATCCGAAAGTACGACCATTCAAAAGAGAGTGTTCTCTTTACACTGTCCTTTGCGTCTGTTTTCCGGTTTTCTCTAAGTAGACATTTCTGCAAAATTTTTCGACTTTTTCGTGTGGTGGCGTGAATGAAAAAATGAAAGTGGGTGGTGTCCTGTTTACTGCGAGTTTCCCGTAAGGTCCGCGTTCAGCTATGAAAATGGAAATGCGTGAAATGGAAGGTAAAAGGAAGAAACTGTTATAAAGTATAGTAACGAGGTAAAAATGATAAAACACACCTCTGTGAACTCCATAACATCCATGCCTTCAGTCGTGTACCAATGAAGAAAAGCTCTTCTCCTGAACATGGCGGAAAACTGGTCGGTAAACCTCTTAAATGCCTCTTGTATAGCGGTACTGTTGTACAGAAACGTGGCGGCGGTTTTCTGTCCTTTAGGCGGGACATTACACACAGCTGTCTTCATGTTATTTGGTATCCAATCCACAAACGCAGATGAATGCGCATTTTGCATCTCTGATATGGTTTCTTCGACATCTCTCATGGCGAGCTGGCCTCTAAACATGGCTGCAGCTGTGAGATACCTTCCCTGGCGTGGATCACAAGCGACCATCATGTTCTGAGGCCCGAACATGTTGCTCGTGAGCTCGGAGATGGCGTATGATCGATAGCTTTGTGAACCCTGGCTAATGAGCGGCGCGTGGGCTGGGATGAAGAAATGAAGGCGAGGAAATGGTACCATGTTTACTGCGAGTTTTCTAAGGTCCGCGTTCAACTACGAAAATGGAAGCGGATAAAATGGATGGTGAGTACACGTTTTTATACTCGTTTTATTTACTGTTAGATATTGTATATGTTTTTAGTGCCTATTTAAACAAGATAACCATTTCCTACAATCTCAGATGGTCAATAAGAAAAAAAACTTAACCCAAGTAAAAAGAAATATGAACTTTTGGCAGAACTTTTCTGTTGTAATTTTCGAATCAGTGGATGAAACCCTCAAGTACGATTGTTTGCATAAGTTGACAATGTGAGAAATCTGACATGTCTCACTGTAGGAAAACTGGTTTTATACTAAAACTGTAAGAAAGCTGTAAACCTGGCCAATCGATTTAGGGACACTTCATCTTTTTAAGACAATGTCACTAAAATCTAACTAGAAAGTTCGCCCCCTCCCCCACCCCCTGTACAGTGTTAAAGTCCATAAAATGCACTAGACGTAAGGTGCTTGTCTTGCTCTTGGATATCAAGTATCAACTATGCATATAATGTTAGTATTCAGTGCTCCTTACCTGACCAGGAAAGCGTAGTGACGTTGTCACACCTGCCATTGTAGTGGCCACTAATTTATTCAATTCACTATAAGTAGGGGTCTTCAGTTTTAAAATGTTCGAACAGATATGATACAAAGCTTCGTTATCGATACAAATAGCGGCATCTGCAATGTCCACAAGATGATGAAAGCTTAGAGTAGCGTTATACGGCTCAGTCACTGTTTCAGACACTCGAGGCGAAGGCAGCACGCTAAAACTGCTCAGCAGTCTATCAGGGTATTCCTCGCGAAGTTTTGACATTAACAGTGAGCCAAGACCAGAGCCTGTTCCTCCGCCTAGTGAATGAGCCACTTGAAAACCTTGGACACAGTCACAGAATTCTGCAAGTTTTCTAATGCAGTCCATTCCTGATTCTAGTAGCTCCGAACCTTCTGTGTAAAAGCCTTTCGCCCAGTTGTTCGCTGCGCTGCTCCGACCTGTATTAGAAATTACGAAAAAAATGTGCTGAATATTTTGTGTAGATTGGCTTGAAGTCTTCAGTTAGACTTCGAACCCATGCAGCGAAGCGATTGCATTGGGTTGATTTGCTAGCAGAAGACCTTTGAGCCTTTAAATGTCTATCGTTGTGCCTAGGGCCTTAAGTTTTTCATGCATGGCGTTATAAAAATTCAGGCTCCTGATTTCTTGAAGCCCTGGAGCTTCATTTTTTTCAGTCTTGTAGGCCTTTTACCCCGGAGCCCTAAGATAATAAACATGACACTGATTGACAATAAAACTAGTTGGTATTGCAACAAAACATATCATAAATATCTCAAGCGACTCACCACATATACAGTTGTCAGGGCTGAAGAGTCCTCCGTACCTTGAGGAACGGAGTGAGTTGATAGAACCTGGCTCTAGGTCCAAGCATGCTGCCCTAGGGATGTACCTGCCATCTATAAACGCAAAAAAAATAGCGATCCAGAAATATATATGTGTTAAAAAATATATAAAAAACACTACAGTCTGAGATTGGCGCGCAGCTTAAAAAGACGAGTTTTTATGTCAGTGAATATTAAAATAGGAGATATTTAGCTGATCCCTCATCTGTTTATAAAGACTGATTTTCTTTGCCAAATTCTTTAAGCCTTTCTCTAACCCTTTCCTATAGCGAAAATATAGCGAAATGTCTTAGATTGTGTTTTTTTCTGCTTGTAATTTTGTTAGCTTTCTTTTTGTAAGATGTGTTATTGCTTTTGCCTTTCCCCGCCTAGATTAGCTTCGTAGCTATTTGCGGGACAATCAATATTTTTCTTTTTGATTATTGTCAACAAATTATTGTTGTTGCTAAAAAAAATTAACCTCTGCTCTTGTATCTATCCATCTATCCAGACCTCAAACCACTTGCGCAGTCGTTTAACCTTAGCTCATTAAATCATAAGAACAAGAACCGGATTGGGGGATATTAAGCGAAAGGACGTCACTATAGCTATACACTTACCCGTTGTTTCATCGAAATAAACGTTAAGTCTGTCTGTCTGTGGACTTTCTCCCGTGCAGTGTCCATCTGGCGTTATACCATGTTCATCAGCGATCATTTCCCAAAACTAAATAAACAAAGCACATTCATGCATAGTACGTCAACACACAGACTATCCGCAATACTACTATTGAGCTCAGTTTGAGCCCAGGAGTATCAGACTTCTTAGAACTTAGAATGTGTACTCCCAACTAGCGAGGGGTGCTCGTGTAGGTGATTTTAAATTAGGTGCTGGATAAATAGTGCAGGTGAAATTAAATACTATACGATCAGTGGTTACAGTCTCTTGAGATGAGTGGGTGGGCTCATAGTACGGATTTCAGGAACTGAAGAACTAATGTTTAAAAGATCTGTAGGTTCGGAGCAAGAACTGCTTGTTCTGAAAGTCTGTTTCATACGCGGATTGATCTAACAAAAGGGGAATAACTGAATGCAAAGACATTAACACATGGTTGTAAGTAGGCATACGGCTTACAAGATCTAGGTGATTGTTTAACACACAAAATCCCATATTACATTTTGTACAAATATTATATTTAAATAAACCTAATGATAGGTAAAAAGTGTTCTTATTTGAGTTATAATGTTGTGTTGGTGCGGCACTGGAGGTTTACATTTATAGAGTTAAAATTTAGAACCGGTATTAAACGACTACAGTTTAGTTGACTCTAGCTTGGAGGTGGAGGAGTTTAAAGAACGCTCTATGAAGTAAATATAATTGGCCTTTTCAAGTATTTTTACAAGTTTTCAGGCACTTTGAAAATGCCTTAACAATGCAATAAAGATTCTATTTTTGCTGATTTTGTTATTTTTTCCATTATTGCCGTATTTTTCCATTATTCCGTATTGCCTTATTATTATCTCTCTTCATACAAATGACAAAATTTGCCTTTGTAGATAAAGTTAACCTGGTGAAAATAAACAAATTCGGCGTCAACTAATCAAATATTTTAGTCTTCTTGATCATTTTGACCTTTTTTCTTTGGCCGCAATACTGGTCATTACAAATTCGATATTCGCTTTAGCGTTTAACATTGTCATCTGTAATAGTCACTGCATCTGCGACAAGAAGTACGGTTTCGGTTTCAGCACTTAAGGAAAGTTTGGAGTCTAGCTTAAAAGCACATTATTAATGTCACCAAGTGTGAAGCGATTTATTAACCGTTTCCCTCCTAGGGTGAACCCATGGGTCGTATAACTAGTTGTAACTAGTCTATGAATAAAATCCGTGTGACCACTAAGATTGTGCTTTTCTGTGGCCATTTTGATTTACTGGTTAATCTAGTGTAAATTTCACGAAGTTTATATTAAACAAGAAAAAATTTACTTCAGTGAAGTGAAAACTGACATTATCGTCATTTCAACGATTTTCTTCAGCAGGTGATTTAACTAGTGCGCTCCTACAGGTGTCCATCTTGAATTTTAAAATTCTTAAAAATAAAAGGCTCTAATGTTTTTCATTTTTGTTCTTCAAACAATAACCCACAACAGTTCTAGAACACTTTTCACATGCATATCGATACATCTTCTTTTGAAACTCGTTTCGAATAATTTTTTGAAATAAGATGAAAAGAAAACCGGCGAAAAAGGTTTTTTTTTACGAGTGGATTTAAGATCAGGAACCTGTCTGTTTTCAGGCAGGTGGCTTCTTGCGCGGCTTAGAATGGTCTACGCGCAAAATAAAAACTAATAATCGCGTCTAAGTGAATTAAATGATTGCTGCTTTTAACCTGGAAGCGTTGTTATGGCATTTTAACACTTATTGATTGGCGTTACAAGTAGTTAAAATTAACCGCTATGATAGACTGACGTTTTGAGCAGTAGTAAAGTCTTCCATCAGAGTAAATATCGACTCGATGTTGACAATAAACGAAGTGCTGCTGTTTGTCCTCCAACGGAATTTACACTTCGTTCTTATTGCTTTTCGTATATACCTTAGAAAGTAATAATAATCCTTTCCTTTTCTCGGCTACCGATGGCATGCTCTCTTGCTAAATACTATAATAACAATAATAATTTTAATCATAATCATTTAAAATTAGTTTGAGTCTTGAACCCCACTGCCACGATAATTGCGTTTAATTGATAACGGGGGAGCTGGGGTAAAATTAGCTGGCTTTTTACATGATTCAAACTATGAAAGTTCATTTTATGTTCTTATTAAACTCAAGCTCGGGCGGTCAAACGTCAAAATGTGTTTGACATGAATAACTAAATGAGCCGTTTTAAGGAGCTAATGGAACTGACTTGAAGTGTTGTATTGTCAACTGGAACGTGCACTTTTGAGACTCAGTTGGACTTATTTGGTTATTAGACTGAAATCACGCCGCGGACACTTATGAAAAAACTTGAATCTCAGCGTGCTTCATTTATAAGGTCAAAATGGATTGAGTTTTTAAGTTAAAATATTTCTCATCACCGGTGCATTTATATTCTTCTCCACATCATGGCTTGTTTTTCTCTTGCTTTGATTAGCATGGCAATTACTTCTCGTTGTTTTGTATTTTTGTCTTCAAAAGGATATGGAAGAAAATGAGAAACTGAAAAAATCCTTTGAGGACCCTTAGCTGTTGTAGTATAAAATGTTTATGCACGGCAAAACGGCAGAAGTCGGCAGATTTCATGCAATATTTTGAAGTTTATAAAATATCTACTACACCTTGACTGTCTCTTTTAACAATAATTTTTTTCTATGTTTTTTTTTATATGAAAACCAATCGTCACACAAACGATGCGCGTCCTTTTCTAAGTTAGAAGTGAGCTGTACCGATGTAATCATAGTTAGCTGCCTTGGACCATTCACCAGTAGAGGGAAAGTTTTATCAATGTTTCATAACAATATATGTATCGATACCTTGGAACTTATTTGATTCCCACATTGGCCAACTTGAATATGAACTATGTCTCTCATGTTACTCGTTTCCTATTCTTTCTCAGCTTGTTCCTGTGGGTAAATTAACAGTAAGAGTCAGGGAAAAACGCGCGGGACACTTCACATAGTCGTCTTAAACTCAGTCAGCAACAAGTTGGCTGGTCAGGTATTGTGGTTCGTTCCCAGAGACACATCTCATTAAATATTATTACTTAACTTAGTGAGCTTTCTCGCCTTAAGAGCCACTTAACAGATTCTATGAACAACTTAACACCTATGTCATCTGTGCCTCTACCAATGGATCATAGGGTTAGTGTCACGGCGAATTAAGCCGGATATGTCAAAGCCTTGGTTGCTTTTGAATTGCGATTCAAAGCGACCGCTACTATAGACAACAAGTGAAAGTTGAAATGCATATTCCCCGGCAAGAAACGTGAAAATTTTCTAAGGAATCTTTTATAATAAGTTAACATCTTACCTTGAAAACTTGGTTCTAATTGATTGACGCAAATGAACATTTTGAAGGCGTTGAATCTTTTCAGGGTCTCTCAATAGTACATAAAAACCAGAGCCATTAGGACATATTTGAAATGGGCTACATTCTATCAATTGTTCACTTGTATGAATAATTCAGCAAGGCCAATATTGCTTTGGATTAGGGGGGTGGTTTATTCATGGTGTTCTTCATCTCAGCAAAGTAACAATTTGTCAGGCTCAGAGCTTTACCGGAGCTGTCGTGCTGCCATTGGTCACAGGTCACGTGATGTGTTTGCAACAAAGACTGGGAATAATCAGTGAAAGAGGTTGGTTCAACAAAAACACAGGAATGATTTCTGCACCTGTAGTGATACACGGCCTTTTGTTTTAACCTCTTTTTAAGGTCCACTGTTGATACATTGTGTTGGTAATATTCTAACCCATTCAAAAAATTAAACCATTCTTTAGTGTGAATGAAGCGAATTATTTATTATCTCTTGCCTTATGACATAAAATTTTTTGCGGCTTCTACTTTTGCAATTTATCTCCGCAATCGAAAAAATAAGTTCCGATAAAGACCGAATCATTCCAGCAAAACTTAATTCCGCAAAATATTCTCCACCACTGGGATTTCTAAGCACCGCCATTAAATCTTGAAACACAGTGATAGTAATCCACTCTAGTGCATGCATTTTAGAACCATCATGACAAGAATCAACACTTTAGCGTTATTGTGTAGACTGAAAATATTAAATTATATTGAATTTCTGTATGCCAATGTTTCAGAAACAACAAAACTAATGTTTTGGACTTTTTAAATACCATACTTGTTGTTTCAAACTTCAAAGTTACACTTGATTTGCTACTAACCGCAAAGTTCAATTTAGAAAAATTCTGTCGACCCGCCTTTTCCCGAGGAAATATAAGAAATCATTGTTTAAACAATTTCTAAATTGAAAATATTGTTGATGTAATTTTATTTTCAATGCAGTTCTTTCTAGTTTTCAAACTTAAAAGTTGTATTTGATTTGCTGCTAATAACAACGAAATTAAATTCCCTTCAGAAAAAATCCACCTAATGGCAGCTATTTATCTTTTTCCTGAAAAAATTTCCCGATAAAGCCTATGCATTGCTTATTTTAATCCTAAAATTTAACCACCGATGTGCGGATCCAGGAATTTCTGAAAGGGGGGGGGGGAGTCCGATTTACCCTCTAAAACGCCATTTACGGCATTCCTGGGAGTCGAAAAGCGTTTGTTAAGTCGATAACTTGACAATCAGTCAATTGGTGGAAGTGAAACAACTACGTATAAAACAATGTTATTCTATTATTTTTATGAACCACATGGGAGACACAGGTCTGATAGGGGGGTCCGGACCCCACCCCCCCCCCCCCCCCCCCCCACCACCCGACCCTCCCCCTGGATCGGCCACTGCCACCGATGTGCTATAGTTTATCTAAAAAGACTAAATAACGGATAAAAACGTCAAAATTCCAATCCACTTTAATCCTTGTAATCCTGCACTTTATCCCCAAACTACTTGTTCTATTGTTATTTGCACTGGACAGTGTTCCTTTACCAGCCAAATACAGGGCCGATTTTTCAAGTTAAACAAAATCTAACTCAGTCTTAAGAGCTTCAGTAATGGAGCTCTAAACCTGCTGATAAGGACTATAGCAGGGCTTTTGCGCCATGTATCATCTTGACTCTGTTTAACCCAGATAAAAATCGGTTTAGAGCCATGCATGGTTTTGTTAAATCCTTTCTTTTTTTCGTTTAAAAATAGGCCCGCAAATTTTAACCCTGAATACTAAAACCACTTGTGAACCCAACATAGCGTGATGGTTGCTTTAAATAATGTAAAACGTAGATGACCGCGGTCTTGAACGAGCTCGTCTTGGCGGGTGCATATTTGTTCAGAAGACCGAGGTTGAACTCAGCTGTCCATGGCTGCTTATAATTGGGCTAACTATTTATTTTGGTAGATATAGGGGTAATGCCTGCTACCAACGGAACCATAGTGCCCATTTAGTGGCTATTGTTTACAAAGCACATTTGTGCGGTATTCCGTCTTTCAATTACTAAATCAACAAGTAGCATTCAAGCAGGTGGTTCACTCTCAGTGTCCTTTGTTTCTTCAGGGCTCCTTGAATGTTAAGCCCTAGGAGGCGAGGAGGCGAAGTCAAAACACTCGCAAAAATTACAAAGCAATCGCTCGTGCTTTTTTCTTAGTTCACTGATGTTCCCAAATGCTCATCGTGTTTTAAGAAAACATATTGTATGGTTTGGATTCCTTATTTGTGAAATAGTAGAAATAGAATCAATATCCATAATTTCAACACGATTCTCTGTCTCGAACTGAAAGCATTTTTCCTGTCATCTACCCTTGTTTGTATGATTTTAGAATGCATGAAGTCATGTGCTCATAACCTGGATCGAACAACTGAAATTAATTCTTGTCACGGCGTTTTTACAGACTGGATTATCTTTAGAATCCTTTTTCTCGGGAAAAGTAATTAATATCTCTTTCCGCTCAGCATAAGTAATGCGGTACTTAGAATAAAAGACCTAAGATCGTTCTTTATCTGACCAAGGTGCAAGAAGACCCATTCTATCTCTCCTTGTGTATTCCGTTTCTCAGTTGGATTCAAAATCGATCCAAAACAGAATTTTTAGAAAATTAGAACAAAAAACCTATTAACGCCACGGGGTGTCTGCACCCTTAGATAATGGGGTATTGAGACTTGCGAGATTGCAGTCTAGGGAGAAATTTGATTGCAGATTGTTACCCCTAGCAACCCACGCACAGAAAGGCTGTGACCAAAGGTCGTGTTTGCATGCAATTTTATTGCAGATTGTTACTACTAGTAACCACGTGATCCATGTACGCTTCATGGATTGATTTTTGTTTTAAAAACTGTCTTGACTAAGGGACAATATTTGTGTTTTAAATTTGCGAATGTCCATTATAGTATGCAAAACACTTCAAAGTTGCTTTTTCTTCCCGCTAAAGTGGCCGTTTAGGTTTTCTTTGCGAAGCATTCTTTGCCCGCGAAACTAAAGATGCACTTGAAGAATGTTGTAATGTTTTCCTTCAACGTGAACTTAGCTTGTGGTGTAATTAAAGTTAACCTTTCTGTATTAAAAGAAGTTTAATCTTCCCAATGGCGATAAGCAGAGTTCATTAGTTGTTATATTTCCCTGTAGCTGGTCTCTGCCTTATCAGCTGCCAGCTATGTTTTGTTCAGGAAAGTAAACATTTCTTATTTCAATTTCCTTCACAATAAACAGTTCGTGTAATTAGAACCCAAAGCACTGACATGTAAATGTATGCTTTTCTTTCATCATTGAAGGTAACTTCAGGTTTTTTAACCAGCGTTCAACTTCAGACTGAGATACTTTGAATTCTAAAAATTCCACTCCACTAATGTGTTAGCTTGACATCGCGATTAGTGGTTCGGCTTCCTTTCTGCTTATTACAAAGTGATATTGGAAAGGTTCCACATTGAAGGCAAAGCCCGATTTGATTCATTTTAAGGGAACGAAGGTAAACGGTAAACAGTGGTGTATTTTTTATGTAGGTAAGGGCGGCTGAGTTTGCTTTGAGTAACACTTCATGATACCAGGAGCTATATTGAAAAAGAGTTGTTCAGAAAATTTTTTTATTCTATCGCTTTATGGATACTAAAGATACGCGTTTGTTTAGTGGAAATGCTTCGCTGATTTAGTTATAAAGCGGCCCTTTTTTTTTCAAGACCGTCCAAATTATTTATCTGTAAAAATCTGATTCCAAATTTCGTTTAGTGAAATACCAATAATAAAATTCGTTTGAATCGTCAGACTTTTAGGTTTTCATGCACATACCCAACCTTAGAAACAATTTGTACAGCCGCATAACAAATAGTATCATAAAAAAGTACTGCTCAATAGATTTCATTTGAATGGCTCACACTGTAGGACCTTTGTATATCCACAAGTCTCATAATCATCATAAGATCACTATGGAGTAAAAATCGGCAGAACATTCCTAGTTTGTTCGTTCCAAAAATATGCGAAATGTTCTTCATAAAATGAACTAAACTGCTGTAACCAAAAACAAAGCAAAAAAAAAAAAATAGTAAGATGGCGAAGATATTTGCTTGATAACATAACAAATGTATGCATAACAAATGTACTTTTACTCAGTGTAAAACTAATCTTCCCACGCATAGTAGTAACATCAAGAATTGTTTGATTTAAAAAAAATATAGCTCAAACGCCAAAAGTGCAAAGATGTTATGTTCACTTATGTATTCTGTCATGAATCTGTAGTGTTTGAAATAAAATAATATATTATCGCAGTGTAATGAGGGGATGGGGGTAGGGAGGGGGCTGCTTCATTCGTGTGCTCAGGTTTCACTGCAAATAAGAAAAAAAAAATCACCTTAAAAAGAGTTTGGCAACATAATTTTTGTTCATGAGGAAATATAAAATGTAAAAATCTAACACAGTACCTTTACAGATCCAATTTTTAACTTGACATTTACAGCCCATTTAATAAATGTTACGACGGTTGCATGGTCATTATATCTTTTAATTTCGAATTGAAGAACAAATTATTTCAGGTCGCGCGTTATTTGTTAATACATCTTACTATTAGACTAAAGTTGAACTTTGATCGATATACTCTTTGGAAAACAAAACAAAAACAAAACAAAACAAAACACAAAAAAAAACTAAAAAAAATCTGTATTTAGTTTATGAATTAAGAGTGTCAGAATTGCTGCACGGATACTTTATTATTTAAACACATTCAAATTTGCACGATATTGCCTAATATTACACTAGCTCGTCACGTTTGCTATTTATTTCATCATTTAAAAATGATCTTTTCTGTATGAAATAAGTCACGTTCAATAATATTTCATTATGATGATATCTCGCCATCAGATTTGATAAAATTGCTATTAAGTTTAATATTTGCTTTGCTCCGAAGTTGTCAAAATTAGACGGTTTTGATTGGTTTAAAAATCATTTCATTTGGAAGACTGATGTTGCCTCCGGATACAAGTATGTTTTATCTATTACTTTACTCCCTTGAATGCTAATAATCACATCTTTTTTTAATGCAATTTCAATAATCATTACAAGTCATAAAATACGGCACCCTAACGGGGAACATTACAACTATAAGACACTAAAACTCTATAGAAATTTTGGATCTGAGAAGGTATGTTTTACATTAAGAAACAGTTTGAAACATTTCACTGGAGGGCTTCTACCAATCTTAATCAAGTTAACTTTATTTGCATGTATCGCATCTAACTATTTATATATATATTTTTTTCGGAACTGTATTAATATTCAGTATTTTAAAAGGGATAAGTTAGCAAATAATTTTAATCCATTTTTATTTTAGCTTTTGGCTTTCATTTCACTTTTACCTCTGATGTCGAGTCTTAATTCTTAACTTATTGTACTTATTGTATGTTTTAAATGAGAGCTGCAAATCTATCAGTGTTCGTTTTAGTAAAAATAGAACTTGAACGTGCAAGCTTTGAAACAGTGTTTGTATTTGTGAACCCTGAACTCAGTTATCGTGTTATTTTCCGAGGCAAGAAACTTTGTTTTACATTGTCTCTCTGAACCCTTCAGTCGCTTCATTCTTAGGATGTTTGGTTATTATTAGTATTACTTTACAATATATCCTGTAATGCAAATTGTATTTTACGTTCACGTTATTGAATTCTCCAAGAATACCACTTTTCAGAAATTGACAAAACGAATCCTACTGAGCATTTGTTCAGCTCGTATATGTCTTCTGTGTGACAATTTATTCATATATTTTTTAAATAAATTAGATGTTGAGAACTTATCCAGCAGAAAAAACAATATTTTTTTTTTCGAAATTTTTAAAGTAAATGTTATTTTGATTTTTCTTGTAGGAAGTGATGCACATGGTTTACAACAGAGAACTAAGTCAACGGTTGTTCTTTGGAGCCGTTTCCATCTTGTCCTTCACAGGAAATCTCTTCTTTATTGTTCTGATTGTACGTAATAGGAAATTGATGAAAAATGCATATCACGTAATACTTCTGAGCTTGGCTTTTACTGATATGATGACAGGTGAGATGAGCTCTTTACATATATGGTACTAAACTAGTTTGAGGTGCAGTAAGGCCAGTTCTTTTCAAGTTTATAGACCAAGCCGGAAGAGGTATTGCCTATATTATTCCCTAATATGGACTGAATAAGCTCAAAATGTCTGGATTGTTAGTGAGTCCAATATCTGGAATTCAAGGAATGTCTGCCTCTGAATCCGGAATCCAGAGCTTTAGAGAGCCCCTTAAAATTACCCGTTTAGTCATGGACAAATAACTAAAATACATGATTGAACTACCTCTAGGATTTTGAGTGAATACGAGTCGTATCTGAATATATCGGTCCAGCCCTAATAATTATAGTTACTAATCATTGAATTTTGAAGAACTACTAAAAAATACATCTTGCAAAATGAAACAACAGTGAAAGAACATGAGCACTGAAGTAAAAATAATACCCAACCCTCTCAAAAATAAAATGGCCCATCCCTTACAAAGTCTTCTATCACCATTGCTGCTAATATTTATATTTTCTTACACGAGTGTTTACTTTCAGGTATTTGTCTTGTTTTAACACCTGTTTACATCATCGGAGAGCAGCCAGCATTAACTAGCCAGAACATTGGCTCCGCTATATTTTGCTACATAATCGCAAACCAGTTTCTCATCTTCACCTTTGGAATTGTTTCCTTGTACACTGTTACTTTACTTGCAATTGAGCGATGGTTCGCCGTGTTTCGTCCCATGGAATACAGGACGACATTTAGACCTCACAGAGTGCATAAATATCTCATGGCTGTCTGGGTCTGCTCCTTTGCTGCAAATAGCACGCACATTATAGAAACTAAGTATCTAATTCACAACAAGAACGAGACTCAGCGTTGTGTGTTTGGGGGAATAGCTGGCAATGAGGCAAGAGCTGCGATAGGAGTTGCAGAGATTTCTATTAAATTTGTAATGCCTGCGTTAATCCTCTTCGTGTCTTTTTCCCGCCTTCATCATTTTATGAAAGATTCATCCGTTCTTACAACACCTCGTCGTAGTCACGTGGTAATAACCCGAGTCACATACATGGCCGCCATAACCTCCTTCGTGATGGTCCTTTGCTGGTTTCCTAATCAATTCTTTTATTTACTTTACAAATTTAACGTTGTGCAGTTGAACAGTGCGTGGCACAGGGCGACAGTAATAATGTGCATGTCTAACTCATGCTTGAACCCATGCATATTTCTTTTAAGTAACACGTTTTATAGAAAGAAAGCAAGAGAAATGCTTCCAAGTTGCAGGGGATTGTTGAAAAAGGATGGGATCTCATTGACTGAATCAAGACACGTTACTCAAACTGCAGTGCCGTGCGTCAAGTTTATCAAGTCTCATCCTATGGGAGAACTGGACAGGGTGGAGATATTTGATCATGCACTTAACACGTCTGTAGCCTTACACAGTCATGGGCTGAATTAAAGATGGTCGATTGTTTCCATAAACTTATTTATGTATTTACAATAAAGATACTTACAGTGCAAAGTCACCTGGCTCAATTCCCACAAATCTTGGATTTTATTTCTATGCACACGTACATATATATCAATTTTACGTTACAAACTATTAGAACATAGTTAGTCTCTTCTTTAGCAATTACACAACAAACAAGGCTATTTATGTGTGTCTGGTGATGATTACAAGGGAATATATATGAACAAAGCATGCACACTTATTTTGTACTGAAAATAGCGGTATAGTAGATTCAACTTGGTCCGACCAAATATCTTACAAATAGTAGTATATAAGCGACTTCTTATTAGTTAATTGTTCTGACACTTAAAATAAAGGTATTTGTTCATTCATTTATTGAAACAAACATAAAAGCCCGTTTAATGTCTTATTTCTTTTTCTCCTCGACACATTCCCCTAATAGTAAAATAACACAAAACGAAAGGGCAGCATATGACTTAAAATGGTCAGTCAAATATTTTTAGTTTACAAAACCAAGACGATTTAATCAATCTTATTCCTACATAATTAACTTGGTCACTACCAAGTAAAACAAAATTTTGATACCATTATTCGATAGAATAATACCTTGATTTATCACATGGTCCCTTGCTCCAGGGCAATACCCTCATTTATCTATCCTTCCACTTCCACAGTCAAATCTTGAATCGTGTAATGTAAAGTTTGTAAACTTCTGAAGTTTGGCCATTCAAAGCTCATCGACTTTTCTTTCTTATGTTGTTCTGTGTTGTGTCTAGAATACGTTAATTTACAAAATAAACTTTGGGCTTATTTTGAACATTTTCGTTACAAGGCAGACTGACAATAAAAGAATAACGGTAGTACTGTGCTCAGTTTGTTTAAGTAATCTGTTCCTCGCGCATCTGTTCCTCGGCATCTTGTCGTGTGTATATTCCATCCAATGAGAAATCTTTGCTGCTGTTTCCTTGGAAGTGGTCATTCTTTGTTAGTGAACTCTCATGCACAAATGCCAAGGAATCCACACCTCTCGATTCATCTGGTTGTTGCTCTGACTCATGAGTAGTTCTCACTTCGTGGCTGCTTCTGGTGCCTCTCTCCCTCGCTGTTATGTCCGTCTCGTCAGGTCCAACTTCCACTTTCTTCCAAAAGCAGAGAATTCGTTTAAACTTTTTGCGGTAGTTACGGTTGGTAGCTCCGTAAATCCAGGGATTTATACAAGAATTGAACATGGCCAGAACAACTGTGGCGTGGTGTAGGGGCGTGTCCAACTGGGTGACGTTAAACTTGGACAGCATGTAAACAAACTGGTTTGGAATCCAGCACAGCGCCAGAAACAAACCAGTTATTGCGCACATGCGCAAAAGGCTCTTAAAGGCATTAGTGTGGTTGCTCCTGGAAAAACGATCACGTGACCTGCGCATGACTCGCCATAAATGGCAAAACGTGATCATGGAAATAAACAATGGGATGAAAAAGGTGAACATAATGTAAACAACGGTGAAAATTTGTGTGGTAGACTTGCTTTTAATCAGTGTAATCCAAACACACGATGGTATTCCGTTCTCAATGACAAGTGTTTTCTCAATCAGTGCCTGCCAGTTCAATGCACAACAAATCAAGGATACACTTGTGATGTAAAGGATGACTCTTCGCCGCTTGAATGAAGCTTTGTACTTGGCTGGCCTTGTGATTGCGTACCATCTGTCAATTGCTAATAGCATTACTATGGCAACAGATACCTTTCCGAAGGTGAAGACGAAGAAGTGGGAGCTAATTATGTGGCAGTAAATTTCTCCTGCCAAATTTTCTGGAACAGGAAAGTTCTCATCACCTATGACAAAGGCAGGTGTAATGGCCAATATTACTCCTGTGGAGGTAATAGAAACAACAAACACGATAAAGGCATTGTAAAATTTAAAAGAGCACTATCAACACGGGTTGTTCAGAATTAAAAACTGAACCAACAAGCACAAACAAAAAAAAAAACAATTTTTTCAAATTAAAATTTGACATCAAAGGCGGCCCACCCTGGCTGTCGTTGGACATTTTTGCAGAAATCGTAAACTTTATATGACAACCCAAAATTATGTGTACGTTTCTTTTTTCTCCTTGAATTTTTGATTTGCACTAATAAACCTTTTTTTGCTTTGTTGCACGTTCGTGCAACAGAGCTTGCTGTTATTCTCGCTGTTGTTGTTGGCATTGCTTGCAAGAGGTCTTATCAGCCAGTGGAAGTCTAAACTTAAGACATATAGACCCTGATATATTATTTCTTTGCCGTAGAATGCGATCGCGCGGGGAACTACTCGAGCGTGCGAACTAGCGAGGACTTGAGCGATTGAGCCGAGCTTCATTACCTCGCTCACTATCGATTAACTAGTAAGAGACTGCTAGAAGTCTATATTTGCACACTACACATTTGCCACCCTTTCTAGCAGTATGATGCCCGGATATCAATGTCTTTTTTTTCCAAGCAGTTGTTGCTTATTAGAAATGTCGTAGTTTGAACTACAAGTCGCGGTTGCCTATGAGGGAAAACTTTCAAGGAGGTTAGCTTTATTACTTTAGAATTCAAAGTTGACAGCACTTAGTAGCTGAAAAGAAGAAGTCGATCAGAAAGGTTCGGCTTTATTTTGAACTTCTTAGACTATAAAGTTGATTTGTGTTGGTAACATGTATCATGTTAATCATATATACTCATAACTTACCTGTGAACATATCAGTAAAGGCCAATGCAAGAATCATCAAATTGTACGAGTTTTTTAACATCCTACGACTTCGGAGTATAACCGCACAAACTAACGCATTCCCTAATAGCGCCAGGGAGGCAATAATTCCAAACGTCACTCTTAAGGTGATTCGTGAGTGGTCCATACTGCTTCTATTGACTGCTGGGTCCACACTGCTCTTTATTCACCGCTGGGTCCGTGTACTTAATGGAAAGGGTCATGGCTTTGTGGTCTTCTTAGGAGATATTATCTAACAAAGAGAATAAAGAATTGTATTTAATGGCAAAACCAAGACTGGTTAATTGAAGGCAAGGAGCCGCAAATGAGCACAATTTCGTTTGTCTAGTCTACTTAAGTGTCACTTTCGTCAGTCCTAACTAAACAATTGTGTTACATCATTGTATGTTTCCTATTTTAACATTTAATAACTTTTTTGAGAGACCGCGTGAAATCGTATATTGTTTACAATCATGTCCACCTCACTTTTTGGAAAGATCTTGCGAACATTGCAGTGGCTACTAAAGTAATTTAGTAAATTGAACTTGCCAATACAAAATTTAGACATTTACAATTTCCTTTTATATTTTTAACAACCACACACGCAAAAGTAGTTTATAATTAAAAAAAAAATTAATTAAAATTGTGAACAATTTAAAGATTTCATGAATTTTTAATAAATTCGGCTGCCTTTTCATAATACTCTTTACGACATGTAACCGACCGACAGCATGATAAAAACCAAAATAAATCGTTTTCGCTACAACGGAGTGAATTATAACATCAATTCTTGATCTTTGAGCGATAATCTGATGAGAGCAGACTCTCGCCTCTTGTTTGGCCTCAAAATCTCCTGCACTTACGGCAACTTTTGCCCACTCTTGATCGCTCCCATCGAATTTGAACCTGTTCAAATTTTTCAACAGAGGTGTCTATAAATTTCTCTCGTTTGGCTCAGACTTGACAGTTGCATGCGTTTTAAGCGGTCAGCAGTTGCCGTGTTTTGTTCAGTGGACTCAACAAATCAATCATGGAGTCCAACATAGCGTCGAACTTAGGTTGACCAAGGTTTTATATTGATAACAAAAAAAATAAAGGCCCGACGAGATGTTTCGCCTCATAGATAGCAGGCCGGCCGAATTCCATCGTCTTGCGTTCGTAAGGAAACCATCATAACGAAACTAAAACAAAACAACAAAAAACAAACAAGTAAAACAAACAAAGACACTCGCAGTAAAACAGCGGAAGAGAACTAAGAATTTTCAACAAGGTAAAAAAGGAATGCGCTCGCGCTTGTACACGGTTAACTTGGACGACTGAAGTCTTCGTTTGGCCCCTGATATCAAAAGTCACAGAGAGTTGGACAAAGCTCTCGTCCAGACTCATCCAGCACTTTTCCTCTCGGTGACTCTCGTGCTTGTTTGGCCAGGCCTTAATAACTGCAATGACTGCGCATGACTCCCTCGTGTTCTGGTAGTTTTACCGATTTATTTCCAAACGTAATCAAGAAACAAAAATGCAGTGTAAAATAATCTTAGAGATATATAATATATTTTTAAAGCCGGCGAACGGCGAACAGTTCTTCAAAATCGATGAAGTCTAAATGCCAGGTGATTGTCACCCAATTCTTCGTCAAGGTTTATTTTTGGCAAAAAAGAACGGAATGGGAATTTTGTTGTAAAGAGGTGCACTTACCGCAATACTACGATGTAAGTTCCAAATGTAACCGGATTTTCAAATTTCGTCTTTTCGATGCCTCAGCGCAACATACACTGACGAAAACAAAGTTACTTCTGGTATTAGCTTGACTGCAACTGACTAATAACGACCGGTAAACGTTTTCTGCTTTAGTTCGTGCCCGGTTTTTCATTGCAAGATTTTAATTGAAGACGTCGGCGAACGGACGCAAAAAATAGGATTTTTGCTTCAATTATTAATAATCTACGTCAGCAAAATATTATGGAAGCTCGTAAAGCTCTTGGAGCTAATCAACTATATTTTTCTTTTCTGACAAAATTGCAAAACAGTTTATCACTTCAAAGCAGTATTTAATGGATAAAAGATTTGTTGAAGATCATTCGTGACATTTCTTACCAGTTAGTTAAAGGATATTGTTATTAGTCTTAATCTAAAACATTTTCAGGCTTTATCCACAAGAAAAGTCGAAGAAAATATCATTTTTGTAGCTGTTATTATTTAAATGATTTTCCTTTAGAGTACAAAGCATGGTTAGTATTGCATTTTTCTCTACAGTAATTTTATATGGTTGTTTTTGTTAGTGCTTAGCTCATCTTAGTGTAAATCCTATCCCAAGTCTCCAAATTCGAAAATTTGTTTAAGTACAGACGGGTCATGTTTATGAAAAGCACCGATATAAGCGGTTATGTGTTGTGTGCCGTCACATATTACTAAAAAATGCCGCACATTTAAACAACTTCCCTGCATAGATTCAGTTTTGAATGGAAAGGCTAAAAAAGCGTACATAAGTTAGCTTTTGTTCTTATTATTCCATACTAATCCTTTTATTCTCTCAAGCATTTTAAAATAATATAAGGATGTAACTGATAAAAAGTTTTTTAAAAAACGGCTTTAATATTATTATACTATATTATTGCCTTCTGAAAATGCCATTAATGTTTCCTGTTCAAGTACTAAATTTATTCCACTTTTATTATTGCCATCTTACACCTGTTTTATTATTATCTTTGGAAGAAATAAAGTGATTACTTTTGTCTTAAACTCAAATTTGTTTTTATGCTTTCTCATCAGTTCGTGTTATTTAATCCGGTATTCGGCATTTGAAGAGGAAAAAAATAGTGCTAGCTGTAATTAATTTTGTAATTCGTAAAATAAGTTATTACAATTTACCATTCTCTTGAGAAAAATGACATCTTAAATTGTTTTGAAGTGGAAGTTTTAAATATAAAAGCTTAATTAACCGTCAAGGAAAACTTGTCATTCGAATACACGGAATTGCTGGATTTACAATAAGCGGAAGGACAGACATCAACATAGGACGAGCATAAAAAAGTAAAGCCACCGAGCTTTCCGTCAGATGAAAATCGCTACATGTAAAATATCTTTTTGATATCACAAATATTACACTAGTGCAACATGCTTCACTTTATGCAAATAGATCCAATGTTCGGTGCTCTATCAATTGAATCGAATGTTGAAGTCGAAAGTTCGATGTCACGGGGAATTTGACGATTTTTTTTTTTCAGTTTGCTAAAGTTGTAAGTCTTGCAAGTATCTCCCGGGTACACGAAATGTCCCTAGAAGAGAGAGAAAGAGAGAAATCATATAACAATCATTTTAAAATCGGCTAAAAAAGCTAAAGAATTTTGAGTTCAAGTCATCTTCGCATCCACCTTAAAGCTGGAAATGTTAGGTTTTTTTGTAAATATTATATTGTAACAAGTGAAAATGTTCAATATATAATAATCAGCAAAGCTACGTCTTAGACATGCCTCCAGAATTCCGTTTGTTTTGGCTTGCTTGGAGATTTTTATACTCCTTGCGTAGTTGGGGGTATATTTCGCGAATTTTTAATTTAGTAATTGCCTTCAAATAATACATTTTTAAATGCAAAATAATGACGACATCAAAGGCCGTTGGTTTCCATGCCAACCAGTCTTTACTTATAATAAAAGTGTCATTTCGTTTCGTTATTGAATAAAGTGCAATGTGGTTCTTTTAGTTTATTGGGGGACATGTATGTAGTGACAACTTACAAAGAATGAACGAACTATCCCTGCCCCCCACCTTCTCCTCAAGCCATATAGTCTTAATAAAAGTAAAATCTGCAAAGGACCGCAAACGATAATGCTGCCAACGGTATACGTACTATCTGTAAGAGACCTACCATGGTCTCACCCACCATGGCACCATGTAAATGGTGCTTACCATTTACAGGATCCATCCGGTTGGAAATTTCATGCATGAACATTAAATGACTTAACTTGACCTAGTGGAAGAAGGGAGAAGTAAAAATACAACTCACATCAGCTGGAAAGATTAAAATGTTTGGAAAAAATGTATCACCAGAACCAGCAGCCCATAATTTCTCAAACTTTCCGAATGGAATGATACGTACCATTTGATTTCCCAACCAGAATTTCTGGTTTTTCCATGTAAATGGTAAGCACCTCATCAGCCAAAAAATGAACAAACAATACAATAAACTGTAAGGGCTGATCTGACTACATGAAAAAGGTGACTTTGCCGGAGAAACCAATACGACAGAAACCGACAAAGTTGGGTTGCAACCGTGGACAGCTGTTTTGTTCTCATTGGAAGTCGTAACTTTATCGGTTTCTGTCGCATTGGTGTCTCGCAAAGTCAACTTTTTTACGTAGTCAGATCAGCCCTTGCAGTTTATTGTATAATATATTCTTACCGAGTTACCGATGTTCGTTCAAGTGATGTTTTCAATCGAAAAACACCTTTCAGTCGATAGGCTGTGTCTTTCGTTTAAAAAGAGATTGTTCTGACGGACGACTGCGGTGACGAATGTCAGTGTGGGAGAAAATCATCAGGCTGTAGTTGTTCAAAGATTGAATAACTTTTATCCAACAGTTAAATCGTTATCTACCGAAAAAAATCTTATTCAATTGTATCAGGTCGGCACGGTTGTGGCGTTGATAGCGCTATCATGCCATAATATGCCACTATTCAGTAGATAATTAGCCATGGCATTAGATTGGTCGGAAGTGTTTTGAGGACACAACCAGCCACACACTAATTGTTTAGTGTGCAGCAACCCGCCACGATTAACTTTAGTTATTTGCGGGTTGCTAATATATTTTGTTTTATTATTTGAAAATAAATCGTTGTTGTTGAAATCACTACATTCGGGACCAGAATGGCGTATTTTTCTATGACGCTACCATTCCCCCTCTTTTCAACTTTGCCAAATGCACTTAGTTTGTTGTTAAGAGAAATGGCGGACGCAAATAAATTTCTTATCATTAGCAAGGATAAGATAAAAGCAATTTGTTTCAGCAAATGGAGTAAAGGGTTGCAAAGTGTAATTGATAGCTACTCTAAATCTCTCTCAGTCCCCCCCCCCCCCCCCCTAAAAGATAGATTAAGATAAAAAGATGATATTGTGAGTGGAACTTACAAACCAATCCCTTGTAAAAATGATATCGTTTCGCGTTTAAGTCGAAAATAAGCCCGTTATCTGAACTTCAGCCAAGGGCAGTAAGCAGAGCACTAAGCAATTTCTATTATTTTTATGTGCCCGGTAAGTAAGAAAAACATTTCATTTATCGTCTCTAATCAATAATTTAAACTAATAGGTGAATCTTTACAAACATACATTAAAATAGTGCACCAGTTTAATCAAATTTTGAAATGTTGATGTTTTGGAATATTTTGAAAGAAAATCGTGTTTTATACAGTACTCTCTAAACCGATTTTTAATTAGAGCACGGGAGATCGCTTTTTCCGGCCTTTTCAACAAACTAGTTCTGCTCATTTGAAGTTACCGCAGCTCTGTGTGACGTCACAGAGAGCTGGTGAGCTTTTCTTCAGGAACATGCAAATTTAATGGTGGCCGTGAAAATGCGAAAGGCTGGAAAAAGCGATCGCCCCTCGATTAAAAAAAAAACGGTTTGGTAAGGTAGGTAAACAAACGATTTTCTTTCGAAATATACCAAAAATTAACATGACAAAATTTTATTTATGCATTGGCTTAGTTTACCATTATTGTATCATTAGCATATGCGACTCATTCTCTAATCCAATTACAAAAACTCGATATACTAGATACTCTTTGTGCAATAGATATACTAGATACTCTTTGTGCAATAGTTATACTTGATATTCTTTGTGCAATAGATATACTAGATACTCTTTGTGCAATAGTTATACTAGAAACTCTTTGTGCAATAGTTATACTAGATATTCTTTGTGCAATAGTTATACTAGATACTCTTTGTGCAATAGTTATACTAGATATTCTTTGTGCAATAGTTATACTAGATACTCTTTGTGCAATAGTTATACTAGATATTCTTCGTACAATAGTGTTTTGAGTGCTTTTACGGAAGCATAAGCTTAAAATTATGTCTAAAAAGTAAGACTACACTACATTCAGTACATTCAGTACATTCAGTAGCCGACACTTGAAACCGCGATCATTAACTGAAATGGCAAGTCATATAAAACACAAAACTTGCCGGAACATAAATCCCACTGCAATAAGCGGCGAACAGAATATCAAACGGTCCTATCCATCCATGAACGCCTTGCATTGTCTTGAAAACCTTTACACTGTAATTCTTCCTTCTACTTCTCAAGTCAACACACGGAGAGATTTGGCCGTCATCTTGAAATCAAGAGCGAGTTTACGAGGTCTTGCGTCAACCAATCAGACAAGTTAAATTTAAAATACGCGTTCGTAACTTTGCATGCACTAATGCGACACCCACTAAAAAAGAAAAGTCACTGCTGAATTTATAACTCGTCAACTTCGCCACGAGTAATAACACGTTACGTTTTTATTGTCCTGGAAAGATTTTAAACTTTATTGACTGTAAATACGGTGGGATTTCTTCTTCCATTAATCCTTGACTTTGCGTTTTCAAGTGCTACCCCACCGAGAATATACGTTTCGGAATGCTCTATCTGACTCTTTCTCCAAAAGCATAGAATTTTCTTAAACTCGTTGCGATACTTTTTATGGGTAGCTCCATAAATCCACGGATTCACGCACGAGTTAAGCATGCTCAGAACGACTGTCACGTGATGAACGGGGGTAGTTGGGTGACGTCAAACTGTGACAAAAGGTAGTAAATTGGTGTTCAGCAAATTCCAAGGAACAATGCGGCCGAGGCACACATGCGTAATGGACTTATAAGGTGTCTGGAACGATTAGTTCGTGCATTGGGAAACGAAGAATTATTCGACTTATTCAACATCAGCCAAAGCTGCAGGAACGTTCCCCATGATATAGACAATGGAATAAAATACGAAATAGTAACGTGTATGGTGATGTAAATCTGGACAGCCAGTTTGCCTTTTGTTAAAGATATCCACTTGCAAGATGTCACCTAAAAATAACGAGTCAAGGGTTAAAAGAAAACACTTTATATATGCCCAGTCAAATTTAGAACTCCTCGATCAACAGGGAAATTGCGATGTGTGATTGCCTGTTTGCGATCAAGTGATCTTAAACTGTTTGCGACGGTGTTACGTGCATATGGAAACCAGGCATTCTTTCTCTTGCGTTTTTCGTGATTATCGGCGATTCGCCGGGAATTAACGTACAGGGTGTTCCACATACACCTTTTTTCAAAAGGGTTTTTACAATGTAATCTGTTATCAATAGAGGCCCTATATTGTTTGTAATGTTTGAGCCAGGGCCTCAATATAAACGGTGTATGTATACGAATGGACAACCCCTGCTAACATCAAGCATTTTCCTTACTACTTACATTATGTCTTACAACGGGACGTTTCTCAAATAGCGTCCTCGAATTCATGACGCAGCATATAAACACGACCAAGACAACATTGCGAATGACACTTCTCCTCTTGAAGGCTGATTTGTATTTCCAGGGGCGATAAATAGCAAACCAGCGATCCACCGCTAAACACATCACCGCAGCCACGGATATCTTGCCTAGTGCGAACAGGAAGTAGTTTGAGCTGACCAGTCGGCAGAAGAACTCTCCTTGGACACCGCTTGGAACAGGAAAATTTTCATCACCGATGATAAATGAAGGGGTGATTATCATTGAAATACCTTTGAAAAAAGTTAAGCGATGGTTAACTAATTGATTAAATTTTCTTTCAACTTTGACGACTTGGGACGGGAAAATTGTCATCACCAATGATAAATGAAGGGATGATAATTAATGAAATACCTTTGAAAAAAGTTAACGGTAGTTAACTATAAATTGATAAAATTTTCTTTCAACTCTGACGACTTGGGACAGGAAAATCGTTATCGCTAATGATAAATGAAGGGGTGATTATTAATGAAATACCTTTGGGAAAAAAAGGTAATGATAGTTAACTTGTTGATAAAATTAATGTTTCAACTTTGACCACTGGGAATGGGCAATTGTTTTCACTATGACGTGTTCGCGTCATAAATATTCAAAATGGCGACGTGCGGGAAATTTAAAAGCGAAAATTGGCGATATTCATATCCTTTTTTTGCACACTTAAATTATATTTGCACCAGATTTTTTTATAAATTTTTAATTTATGCTTTATTTCCAACAATTTAACGTCGATTTGTTACAACAATGGAAGTTCCCTTTAAGCTCTATTAGAAGCAGGGACATTTCCAATGGTGTAATTTGTTTTTGATTTCCAGAACACATTTTCTTCTGGAATTGTAATTTTGTGAGATTTTTAAGACATCTACTTTGATAGCGGAGCACCGGCCGGGCCGAAGGCCCGGCTGTGCAGCCCCATACTCATAGAACCTATGCCCGTCATTTTTCATGGTCATGGCTAGCGGAATGTTTCGCGGGCGCGCGTGTGCCCGCCCTCCGCCGACGTCGCGCAGGACCGGACTACTGTAGCGCCGTCGCGCAGGACTAGCTCGCGGGCGCGTATGACGTTGCAAAACATGCGCGTACGACGTCATGTTGGAACAAAAGCCAGGCTTTTTTTCGCGTGGTTACACGGCCGAATGTCACGTCAGCTGGGAAAACACTTCAATGATGTTTTGCTGTGTTTACTGAGCGGAAGAAACGGTTTAAATTTTCACATTTTTCAAACTGTGGTCAAGACCGCATTTGAGGCTTCGAAACTCTGCAAATCAAGCCGATTTGGAGGAATATACAGCTAAGTGCTTTTTGTTAAACCTGATTTCGTTTTAAATTAAAGCTAGTATCAATGCGGGAGATGTTTGTTTTTTACGGATTTCAGAACTAGAAGCGGAGATTTGAATTTCCATTAAGCAAGCGAGGGACTTAAAGGTAAAACAGATTACATTTTTCGATTATGTATTGTTAGTTTTGGAGAATAGATTTGTAAAACGTGCTTACATTCAGTTGTATCGATTCGAAGAAAGCTTGAGGTACGCGTTTTGCTTTTAAACGTAAACTATTACTAGTGTATCCCATAGATAGTGAATGCTGCGGTGAATTTGCTTTATTCCAACAAAAGTTGTATCATACGGTCCTGGCGAATTGGGCAGATCTTTTGCATTGTTTTGCGAGCCACATGAATACCAATTTTACTTTCCTCCACAAGGGCACATGTAATAGTTTCCAAGGCCAATGGTTGTAGAAACGTTCTGTCTTTGATTTAACCAAGATTTGTGAAAATTTCATAGCATGAGCCAGAGATATGTTGAATATTGACATGGTAGCTAATGTGTGTGAAATCATTGAATTTCACCGAAGTTTTAAAGTCCCTATGAATTAAAAAAGAGTGATGCTTATTTGAAAGGCCTTTCAAAATGAAGACGTATGGCGTTTAAATTTTTGTAAAATCATCTCTCGTTCAAGATAAGTTTTTGTGTTAAGCAAATTAGAAAACTGATGATGTCGTCAATGTTTACAGTATAGAGACAAATCACAAAATAAAGAATATGTCTGGAAATATTTGGGGCATGTTACTAAAACTTGGCACCAGTAATGCATCTGAGAAAAGACACAAGATAGCACATATTATGATGTAACCATGGCACACTTAGCTCCAATCTCTTTCTATTTTGATTAGAAAACTGCCATTTATGACTATTAGAGGAAAGGGATGGTCCTTTCAAAACACACATAATGGCCACATGGTATCAAGTCTTCTTATTAGCCCTTTGGAAGTCAAAGGTGTGTGGTTAAGACAAAAAATGGAATGTCTTTTCTGCATGAAATCGTTCTGGACGCAAACTTGTTGCCACAACAACCTCACAGTAGGCATCATTTTGTTTCTTTCTTAAGGTACATCACTGGTGCAAAGTTTCTTTCACATTACCTTATTATATCCAGAGATATTTGTTTATTTTGTGATTTGTTTTCTAATTTGCATAACACGAAAACTTAAATATCTCTGGAATGAGAGAAGATATTACAAAAATTGAAACGCCATAGTTATCATCACTTATTTTTTACTTTATTTGCACTTTAAAGGGCTTGTCTCATGAGTTGCGCATGCCCAACTTTCCAGTCTCAGATCCCATTTGCTCCTTTTGCATTTTTTGCCAGGAATTGTTTCTTTTGCTGCCATGTATAGTCTCTCATTGTGTGTGTTATTAACATTGTGTGTTATGAACTTGAAAAGGTCAGTCTGACTTTCCAAGTTGAGACTGAAATCGCGTGAACATGCAACTCGTGAGACCGCCTTTTAATATCTAATGTCATTTCGAATGTTGACATTTTAAGTGGCAGAGAAAGAAATGAGTTGTACAATTTATAACACTATTTATTTAAGAATTCATACGTTTTTAATCATAAGGTGGTAGTTCATTGTGAAAAAGAAAACTACCAATTGCCATGTAAGAAGGTAATCTAATTACCGTATAAAATATAAAACATATAATTTAAGATTTATAAACAGGGATTTGCACTCAATAATATTATTTCACGGATCAAATATTATCTCTAACTACAAAGGAATGACAAACCTAAAATGCGCATATCAGGAACATCGCTTATATTTACAAACTGTACTAGAAGCATGCGTGAAAACTTATGTTGCAAAAATATGAAAAATGATTGTTCACAACACAACGGGAACTGATTAAGTAAAATATTTTTTGTGGATTAAAGAATAAAAAGTAACTGTTTTTCAATTTCTGGTATTAATGGAAGTGAATATTTTAAAGGTGACTGCACTGGTGTAAATATTTTAAAATATTGTGTCGTTATATATTTAAAATTGGCATCACAATTTTAACAGGAACTTTTTAAGTGAAAAACTATTGACAATGTACTTCAATGAGTTAGCAAAACTGCCTGATAACTCTTTCACTTTTAAGAGTGGTCCAATTCAAATTCGGTCAATTAAAACGATTACAAAAGAAAGGACTGCTGGTCATAGTAGGACTTAAGCAAGACAGTTACTAGATTAGTTGACATGGCTCTCTCTAGTAGTGAAAGGGTTAATCTTTTGTTTTCAAATATGAAGTTGTGAGCTAACCACAACCTAACAGGAACTTTAATATTAAACTGGATTAGTAAATACTAACAAACAAAAAGGTTGTACACCGCCGATCTACAGAAGTTGAGAAGGATTCCTTGAGAAATCTGCAAGAAAGAAGCACTAGTCAGACGATGAACTGGGAACTGCTTGTAAGAAAGAAGATTTGAAACACAAGAATCGACGAAATTTCAGCTGATATTATGATACAATCTCTTTAAAAATCACGTACACATTGTCTGAAGAATTATTTCGAGGACCCAAAGTGGCCCTGAATAATTTCTATGATCGCTCCTCGAGGACGCATCCAACGAGAGGTGTGAAAATTTCAATTCCTGAAAATTTCCACTGTCAGCAAGAAGAAACATAAAATTCCACATAAAGAAAGGCTTATATGGCGTGGTTTTGGATGTGTAAATCTCAAGTAAATCTCGATCCATAAAGTTATTTCAAGTTCTAGCAATGATTTTAAAATTTGGCTTGTAGCTACTGAACTCACCTTTTGTAATAACACCGCCGAATCGGCGGTGTTATTACAAAAGGTGAGTTCTACAGAAGTTGAGAAGGATTCGTTGAGAAATCTGCAAGAAAGAAGCACTAGTCAGACGATGAACTGGGAACTGCTTGTAAGAAAGAAGTCGGCGATGAAATCGACTGTAACCGATGAATTTAGACAACGCGTGACAGTGTAAAAATAAAAAACGCAAAAGCAACTCACCTTGCACAGCCAGCGAAAATCGAGAAAGTAAGACGTCACTTCATAAACTCGTGGTTTATTTGAATAACATGACAGCGAGGCGAACAGTCATTGTTCTTCCGCACGGAATTGTGGTTAAAAATGTGGAGCTAAAGCACGGAATTGTGGTTAAAAATGTGGCACCAACTGCTCAATCCGAGATTTTTCCTAGCTTTTCTTCTGTATTCTCTTTTATGTTGCTGCTCGTTCGCTGCGCTCACTCCGCAGCAATAAATGGAGATCTGAATATTTTTTTCGAAAGAAGATTGTGTTGTCCATTTTTATGTGTTTGTTCATTCATTAGATAGATTGAAAAGCGATTTTATAAACAAAACAAGACTGATTTTATAGTACAGTTCTATCTATCTTCTTTGTGTATTTTTGCAATTTTGATTTCCAAATCAGTTTCTCGGGCAATTTTTGACAAACAAAAACTGTATTTTATTTGGAAAGTACTCGTACCTGTTATTCTAGACGGAGAAAAGTTGTTTTTGTGAACTTTTCTACGGTCTAAATGTACTCGGTCGCCAATCTTAATTCTTGTGCTTCCGACCTTTCACCTTAGTTAAGTTTCACCTCAGTTAAGCTTGTTCATAGTGCTACGCTGTTAGGCTCTGCCTATCTATATATTAGGTGATATTTAAGGTGATATTTCACGATTCAAATTTAGTAATTTTTAATAAAATATAATAAATAAACGACCAGTCCACTAGATCAAGGTTTGTTTCAAATCGCAAAAAAACATGAATAATTTTTAATTAGCTTTTCTAGAAATGAACTGGTGTCATTATCACGTCGTGGTTACGTTTATGGAAACTGTTATGGAAGATCATCGTTGTCACTAATCTATTGTTACACCTTCACACAACATTATCATAGAATTTTTATTTTCTAAATTACTGAAATCCGATTCACGCACATTCTCAAAGGTCAAACCACACTATACGACCCAAGGTTTGACTATTATGATTGAACGGTTAATCCACAGACTCAGCGACAACCACACTATACGATCGAAGGCTTGATTCATCAAGTGAAATGTTTTAAATAGAAGACGCCCAATCTCACTTGTCACAATATTTCCAAAACGGATTAACATACCAGTGAGTTTATCGACGATTACAAGAACCAGAATCATCAAATTATAGGAGTTCCTCAAGTTGTTACGTCTCTTTAATATAACCGAGCACACCAAACTGGGCATTTCCAAGCACAGAAAGACAAGCGATTATTCCAAATACAATTCTCAGGGTCAGGTGTGAATTGTGTACACTGATATTGCTTTCGGTGAGGGCAGCCGTATCAGTACTGTTGATAGATTGTGAAGAATTGAACATCATAGCCATCGATTTTGCTATTTAAACTGAACAGGAACACAGATTAAAGTTTTTGAGAATTATCCTTGCAGACAACGCACTAAAAACCATTTGCGTTATAAAGCAATATATGAATGAATGAAACATTTATTTAATAAAATATAATAAAATTGAAAGCTCTGATCATCCACAGAGATCACTCTATGGGATAGACTCGGTTCTTTTCGGCTATCAAATGCAAATACAGGTGCCGGTAAGTAAGTTTCTTAATTTTTATTTAAATATGAAATTTAATTAGCCTTCTTACAGCCCAACCGGAAAAACTCAGATTGACTTGCTGATATTAATTGCAAGAGTAATGAAACATTTCAGTAAAAGAGAGCAATGTTTATGAAAAACAGTCTGTGGGAAAATAAT
This sequence comes from Cladopsammia gracilis, assembly GCA_022457155.1. Classification (NCBI taxonomy): domain Eukaryota; kingdom Metazoa; phylum Cnidaria; class Anthozoa; order Scleractinia; family Dendrophylliidae; genus Cladopsammia; species Cladopsammia gracilis. The sequence goes on from JAJGOT010000145.1 coordinate 1,211,015, forward strand.
TACTGCCGGTGTATCAAAGTGTGTCGTATGAAATTTACACAATCAGCTACTTCAATAAATATTGTTATTAAAGGGCAATGTCACCGTTTGTTTTGAAAGCCAAAAACCATATTTATATCAATGGAAACCTAAAGGCAATGGTCCAGTTTTGTTAATAATCAGCGGTGAAAAACCAGAGGTTCGAAATAAATTTGAACCAGTGTAGACAAAATTGCACCAAAATCATAATTTCACTACAACATAGATGATCATATTGCAAAAGATTGAAGATGTACCCTAACCAGCATGATCTTAAGATCAGTGGAGGTAAAGTGGCACTGGTTGCACGAGTTCTCCAGTACGCTCGTGGTGATCATTCTTACATCCCACGAGAAACCCATGGGAACGTTAACGAGGAAATGAGTTCCAGTGCAAGCAACTCGGATTCGCAATCAAGTGGTTCAAAAGTGGAATCGGATGGCTTTGTTGAACACTGCTTCGAGGTCATGTTTGTTCCAGATGCGGATGTCCAACAAGTATATACGTCTGGAACAAACATTACCTCGTAGCAAAAACAGGTGCATGGGTGTATATTAAGAAAATGCTGGGTATTTGTATAGAAAAGGTGTGTGAAGGAGGGGGGGAAGGGGGGGGGTCATGCAAACATTCTGACTGATCAGAGGGAGTATGGGGGGCGGGGGAATAACTAAATTCACTCCTTTAGAAGGAAGAGGGGATTCCCTAATATTTTCCTACTTGAAGCCCATTTTCCAACCACCCCCCACCCCCTTCCTGATAATTATTGCACAGTCCCTAACAATAAAGTACTCTGTATAAATATTGATTTCAATAAAAATAAAACAGAAGATCAAAATGTTTTCAGAAAAAGTTACGAAGTTTGGTAGGTATTGGTTAAATGCATCTTTAGTAAGGATTATTATAGACTTTCGCGCTAATTGTTAATACGCATGCTTAAGCTTGGTTCCCACTAGAGACATTAGCGGAATCGTAAGAACCTTACGATCTAGTGGAAATCAAAACGACGTAAACGGATAGTAAGCGACGGAAGCAGAAGCGGAATCGGAAGAAAAAGGAAACCTTCTGATCCTTCCGATTCCGATTCCGTCGAGCTTCCGATTCCGATTGCGACTCCGTTTTTTTTTTTTTTGCTTTCCACTGGAACGTAAGGCTTCTTCCGCTTCCGATTACGTCACTAGTTGGAACCAGCCCTTACAGCATGTATCGAGGGCGTGCTAACAAAGAAATCTAAGCCTTAGCGCGAAGGTAAGCATCAGTTTGGAGATCATTTGAGAACAACTCCATTTTTCAGATAGAAATCGTTAGAAGTTTAAGTTAAGCAAATCAAAAGTTACTGGTTTTTCGCCCTTCTTTAAAGCTAAGATATCGATTTAGTATATATTAACTTAAAGATATGTTTAGTTCCAAAAAGTCAGTGTAAAAGAAATAGCGATAACAAAGAAATTTAACGTGATTTGTTATCCAGTTTTAAGAGGCCTGAGATGCCCAATTGCTTCAATTGCAAAACAGTTAGACACTGGTTAGAATTATTTCAGCATTATATGTTTCATTTTGACTTTAGATCAGTATCCTTTGAGACAATTTATGAATATAAACATTTTGAAAGGTTTTTAGATTAAAATTTACATTGAACGATTATCATAGGAAATTAAAAAACCCAAGAATGAAAGACATCATTTGAAGGAAAACAAAAGGTAAATTTAAAAAGTGTAAACTATCTTCATAATTATTTGCAGCAAAGATATTAAGCGTTTGTGCACATGGAGATGCCAAGTTGGGCACATCCATTCCTTTTTTAATTGCCAGGGCACTGAGTTTTCGAAGTAAAAAAAAAAACAGATTTATTTTTGTAGAAATAATGCATTTAAACTGGGTAAACTTGTTTGATTGCTTGCCCTAAGGGGTGATGCCGGATGGGATATAATGTAAACAAGATAGAAAATAAGATAGCAGGTTTAAAATTGGAAATCAGCACTAAATTACTCATTTGACAGATACCGCACTGCTAACAAATTACAGATTTGCCATAAAACCAATCTAAAGCAGGAAACGCACAGTCGGAGTAGACGAATTTTAACGTAAAAATGTCTACCGGCCTGAGAGCTTTATTTGGTATCATTGGAGCATTTGCCATCACCAACAACGCCTTGTTGCTGGTGGTTATTTTTAAGAACAGATCCATGCTGAAGACGCCATACAACACATGGGTTTTAAGTTTGGCTATCACTGACTTAATTACAGGTTGGTGCAAGTTTGTTTTCATTTCAGTTTGCTTTAAAAACATAACAGCAGCAAGGTTTGGAAAGCGCCCTATTGGTTTTTCGCAGAGTGTCAGGGTCTTTTAGGTCCATGTTAATGCGTATGTATCCTTTCTGTTTACTGTACATTTAACAGGAATATGCGTACGATTCCCCAGCTTAAAAATAATTTTTAACTCTGAGTGAAGGCTGAGTATAACTTTACATTGTAAAGAGATGGCCGTTTTGAGCAGGTTTTATAAGATGATTTGAAAAAAAATGGATCGTCACTGGGGTTACGAAAACATGGCCGCTGCAGTGAGATGGTGTGGTCGTTTCAGTGTTGAGAGGTGAACGATTGTATCCGGAAAAAGTGTGCTTTTTCATTCTTAACCAACGGATCGATACGGAGGAACTTCTGTTTGGTTTGCCTTTTAAAATTGGATCGAACTTTTTGTTGGCTCCCCCTCAAACTCACTTGAACCTTAACAGCATGGAGAAATAATTTATTTCCTTTTACGTTTTCTACTCTATGATTTTCGGAATGACAACAGGAACGAGATTTTGTCCGATTTTTAAATTGTTTGGTATCTTTCCATACTACTAGAAATGTTACGGATGATTAAGGAAACAACATGATTTTTTAGTCCGGAGCCACTATTTCGAACATATCTTGACCGGTTCTCAAAGTCATCAAATAATATATAACGAATTCTCATGAATCTTTTATATTTAAGAGAGGTTTACAGTGAGTAGCTTTTTTCCTTGACCTGATGTTTAATTATTTTAACTGCTTTGCATTTTTGTTCCACATATGTATTTATTGATAAAGAAAAATGCATATACAAGAAAAACTTTTCAAAGCACAAAGAACACTGCCTCATAAAATCTGTCTTTAATTTCAGTTTTGACATTTTTTGTTATTAGAGAAGGCAAAGAGTTACCAATAACATTTACCATAAACTATTACCTGCCAATCCATTGTTGTCAGCTTTCCATTAAAATCCTTAATTGTCATTTTGTCAGGTGCCTGTGAATGATGCACTCTTCTGTAAGAGAACATAGTTATTACTAGCATGCTTCCTTTAATTAAGGAAAATGTCACAATCTATTTTCTTTGCACAATGTTCGTGCCCGTTTAGTTCTTAGTAACAATTACGGTTGCAGCAGAACACTTATTGCTTCACGCGACATGTTATTCTTAGCTCCCATGTAGTTTATCTAATGGCTTCAATTCAATACAACACTTTTCTTCTCTTCTGCAAATATTAGTTTTATCATTTTGGTAGACATGTCAAGTCGTCAAGTTAAAGCCGAAACCAGTTCAAATTTGAACCTCGGGTTATAAATAAACCAATCTGAAACATCACTTATTTCATTTTCTACATTTTTTATAAAATACAAATATGTCGAATTTGTCTTTATAGCTAAAATCATTTAAATTTGAATTCGAGGTTATAAATGAAATAATAATTTTCGACAATTTTCACTTTCCTTATTTACTTTAAGCCGCCTGTTCTACTAACGAATTTGTCTTCGTGGACATGATAAATATCATGTTTTAAAAGGCTGTAAAAACAGGGAAAAGCATCGTGCCAATATTTTGCTTTTTTTTCCCCAAGGGCAACTTGAATAAAAAAAAGTCATGCCCTGAGGAAGGCGTTTGAGCAAAGCCGAAATATCGGCACGATATTTCTTTTTTGCATTTTGTAAATATCATGTTTTAAAAGGCTGTAAAAACAGGGAAAAGCATCGTGCCAATATTTTGCTTTTTCTTTCCCCAAGGGCAACTTGAATAAAAAAAAAGTCATGCCCTGAGGAAGGCGTTTGAGCAAAGCCGAAATATCGGCACGATATCTTTTTTTTTTTTGCATTTTGTATATAGTTTTGAAAAAAAAAAAAATATATATATACATATATATATATATATATACACTGTACAATGTTTCGTGTTTCTGTTATCGCACGGCTCAATCTGCCGAGTTGCAGAACTTTGCGTTAAAAGGGTGTTACACTCGGCAAGGCTTCGTTCACCTTGCCTCGCAAACAATCTCAACTTACTTTTGTGATAAGTTTACGTGCGCGGAGTCGTCCAAACAGGAAAATTTCCTGATATGTATGAGGATAAATCGGTCTTATTTAAACCATGAGGATGCACGACACCTTATTGAAATTATCGTCGATGACTTAAAAATATAGACATATATTTTTTTAAAGGGCCAGATGTTTTTTCTTGCTGGAATAACCTATATGTTTCGGGGATTAGCCCTTCATCAGTGAGGTTACGGAACTTGCTATTTCACTGTGCGATACTATTAAGAAGAGTCGCTCAGTTAATCATAGCAGAAATAAATTCTGCTTTCTGTATGCAACCGTTGCACAACTTGGGTCGCAACGCTTTTGGTCGTAGTGATGTATGTTAGTGTAGTTGTATATTTATTCTGAAGTTAAACTTAAATTGAATTTCAGTGTGAAGTAAAGTCAAGTGAGGTCGAACAAGCAAGCTCAAAACTGTTTTATGAATATTTAGACTCTTTTGCAAAGTATAACACCGATAGTTTTACACTTTTTATATCTGTTATTGCTTAACACTTTGACAAAGTTCAGTACACCCAATGATGAATGTCAGCTAGTTTGGCGTCAAAATCACTTTTGTACTTAACGCTCACCAGTACGAAAGCACATATCAGTGAAACTTATTAATAAGCGTTTTTTTTTTCAAAATCCTGATAGTCCAAGTGACCTATCATTAGGTATTATCAGAAACCCATAAGTGGGTTGAAACGTGTAACGCGCATTCACAGCTTCCGAATATTCATTTTTTGCTTAGTACCACATTTGGAAATCCCTCGGTCCCTCGAGATTGGAAGCAAGTTGTTCTAGCGAATTGATTGGTTAATATTTTATATCGTGATTTTCCAAATATGGCTGTAACCACTTCTTAGCAAATTGAATAATCGGAAGCTTGTTTGTTTGAAGCGTACAAAAGACAGTTACTAAAGACACTATCATTTCACTTATTAAATGTAGATGTAGATGTAGATGTAGATGTAGACAGTTGCACGTTTCAACCCACTTATGGGTTTCTGGTATTATCAGTTATAAATTGTCTGATGTTTGGTTTTCTTTTTCAATCCAAAGGAATTAGCATTCTAGTTACCCCCGTGTACGTAATTGGGGTTGAGTCCATCGCAGTTCCTCCAGGAGGGTTTGGCCATTTCTTCTGCCGAATGATATATTCTCAGTACCTCGTGTTTACCCTTGGTATTGTATCTGTGTATACAGTAACATCAATGGCCATCGACAGATGGATGGCTGTAGCCCGTCCAACCAAATATAAAACAACACTGACCAAGCCTCGAGTTAGCGTCTGTGTGTTGTGCATTTGGGCAATTTCCGTTCTTTTAAACACACCGCATCTCTTCGAAATGAAAGCTGTGACTGACGCAGACAACAAAAGGCAGTGCATGTGGGTTGTTCTTACCAAGGGAACGACCAGAAAAGTCGTTGCGATTCTGGAGTTCTTAGGCAAGTTTTTTCTTCCCCTCCTTACTGCTTCACTCACCATGGTGAGCATCAATCGCCGCGTCAGGGCGTCACCAGCTCTCTTCCAGTCAAACAGAGGCAGGGCTGGATTGCGTTTACTGCGCATGTGCATGTTAACTGCGTTGGTGCTCGGTGTGTGTTGGTTTCCAAACCAGTTTTATTATTTGTTGTTTAAGTACGACATAACTCAACTGGACACTCCCATGCATCATTTCACTGTGGTCCTATGTATGTTCAACTCGTGCATCAACCCTGTAATCTACTGCATCAGCAACAAAAGCTACCGAAAGCAATTCTTGCTTCTGCTGTGCCCGCGATACAGGGATAGAGTTATAGAACTCGAGTTTACTGGGAGCGATCCGGTCAGCGTGACCAATGACAGGATCAACAGAATTCACATACAGCCTGTTGTAAGTGTTACAAAAACGACACACGCCTAAGTTGTCACTCTAAAGTTGTCACGCTTAAGCAGTGTGACAGTAAAACAGTTTTACAGCACCACTTCTTCTTCAATTTCTACAAAAAAATAAATGAATAAATAAACAAATAAATAAATAAACAACATAACAATGTAAATTATATAAATATCTAAATGAAAACTATAATTATGTTAAAAAATTGTAGATAGTTTAACAAGTGAATAAAAAATAATAATAATATGCATATGATAATTAAAGTAAACTAGTTTTTTCTTTCAAACTTGCACGAGTTTTTTTTATTATTTAAGACAAAAATGTTTTTTTTTTATTTCTTCTATGCTTAAGAAGTTAAAGCAATTTTCTATATTTCCATATTTTAGGTCCAGCGAAACTAAGCTCATGGACTACAAAGCGAAGCCATTAATGGCTTTGGAAAAGGAAATCAAAATATCTAAAATTGTCTTTTTCTGTTCTATCGACAGTCGACGTATCTCTTGTTGTTAAGGCTGATATGGGTCGAGTCAAAATACAAAAAAAAAGATAATGAGTAATGTGTAATATTGTATTAAAAAGTGAAGGTGTGCGGACAGGTTCTCGATCGCGCGTTAACGTTAACAAACTGGTTTTTTATCGTACAAATAACTATATTTTCACTCTTTATTCATACAATTATAACCTGTAGTTGGTTAATTAATAATATTTAAAACTAAGGTCTCCTTCAATATCAGTGTTGTAGTTTAGGTGTGGGTTGTATACAGCATATGAATAAAGGGGTTAGTTTCTAAAGGACCTGTTGTGCTGCGTCGGTGGGGAAGTAAAACACGAATTACGGAAGCTAATTTACCAAATTTTCGTGTGGAAAGTACACATCGTGAATATCAATATTAGATGATTTGACAGATAATACGCGTGGATATTTTACGAGTTGCGTGGTATGCGAGCAATGTGTAAAATATCCGCGCGCATCATCTGTCAAGCGAACAACAGGGGATTTATTATTCGACTGCTTTATTTTCTATTTTTAAGAATCTTTTCTTCAGTAACTTCTCGGTTTAGACATTATCTTTCGTCCAGTGTTTCACTTTCGCCGTGAGCGCGCAACCTTACAATTTAACTTCGCTATGTTCCTAACCGGTCAAACCGGCATACTACAGTGCAATAAGATCGCATATTTTGCGTTTTCTCTTTCCCTTATATATGGTTGAAGATAATATTAATAATAATCATAATCATTTTCATCACCAACTTTATTTATTGAGGGCCGACACTTGAAACGCTTGTGACCCTCCTAGAACTACGATAAAAATAAAGAACTACGATAAAATAAAATAAAAATAAAATTTACAAGATACTAAACAAGAATTCTAAGGCAAATGTATATCAATAACTGAAAAACTAAATGCATGAAATTACGTATGGGTGTGATAATTTTGAAAACTATAAATCTTAGTCAAATGACGTTATAGTTAATACTGGATATTAAGCCGAAGGTTTTGTATTTGTTTATCCATTTTTAGGACTCATTTGGAGATGTAGATTATTGTAAATTGGGATAAATAATTATGGGATAATGTTTGGAAAACAAAGCCTTACTAATGTGTCATATTGCTCCATTGATGTTGCTGACACAAGTCAGTGTATTAAGCTTTGCCCTGGTGGTTCAAGGCATACTGTAAGTCAGTGTATGAACTTGGGAAGTTTCTTGTTGTCGAGAATGTTTCCATGCCAAAAAAAAAACAATAAACCTTACCCACACCACAACTCAAAAGCCAACCAACTATAGTATCCAGAACACCAAGGAAAACCCAAAATATGTCCATTGATGCTTAAAAACAAATGTCAGTGTTAAATTGTTGAATTTTTGACGTCTTTACGCTACATAAGTAAGCTTTAAATTAATTGAAATACTCTGTTCTCATTGTTGTCATGATAATTAAGTTACATACACACAATAAAGAATGTTTTGCTGTAAATTAAGCAATGAAAAACAACATATAAACAACTGCAACTCGTAATTTTGGTGTATGAGATTTTATTAGCTTCGGTACAGTTCTTAAAAGAATTCAGTCTATATACCACGTGAAGTAACGCTGTGGAAATACTGCATTTTGCTACAACAAAGTTGTCGTCGCAACTCCTGTTTTAATGTTTTGGTAATGGTTGTCCTGTACGTTCAAATTCTTTCTTCATTTCGTCCCACTGCTCTGATGTCATCATTATGTCCCCTTCAAATGCATCAACACCATTCCCTTTAGGAGAATAACAACACATTTAACATTAATAGCACCAATAATAGCACCAATATTGATGCTAACAAAGATTAACAATGTTAAACCGTCCCTTTGGCAACTTCGTTCCCAGGGCCTGCTCTGTGTTCAAAATGGCGGGCGGAGAAACTGCTGGACATGGCTGCCAAAAATACTGTCACGTGACATACGATGAAATGTCATTTGTGAAGGTTATTTTCAGTTATTGGTAGCCTGTTTCAACCGTTTCAACTGGGGAAATACATTTTCATTGCGTGTCACGTGACATAACACTCTACGATTCTTGATGTATTTCAACAATCTTATCTGTAAGCTGTTAACAATACAAGGAGGGACAGAATTATTCTTTGGAGTTGGATATGCTGTATAGGTGTGTTTGGCCCCAGGGGTATATGGTTCATTATGATCCGTTTTGGTATGAAACGAAGTTATATATTTCGTCATAAAATGGAATGTTGCACCTTCTAGTCTGAAAATTTGTGGAGTTAGGTCTGAAAAGGTTTCTAAAAAATTGCCTTTGCTGGTTTGAAAACCGGTATAAGCTTCAAAAAGATACACGGCCATGCTTACTTTGGTTCACTTCAATTTCATCAAGCTGCTCGTCCTCCTCTTGCTCCTCTCCTTCTGTTAAAGGAATTCCATCATCATGTGGATCCTCTTTGAAAAAAAGTATTTATTATCAGTTGCGTCGTTAGTTCTCTTTTCTTTCAGTTGTTAACTTGGTTGAAGTTCTAGGTCCCTATACGAGTCAGCATTAGGGTGAAAAACCCTCACGTCGAAGAAATAATAATAATAACAATAATAATAATAATAATAATACTTCGGCCATTCTCGGAACTGCGCACTTGTTGAGGAAAGTGTTGTGTCTCTAAGCTACGGGGAGTGGCTGAGACACAATAAACATTACCCAGTAGAACATCCGGCAACTGGAGAGAATCGAATAATAATAATAATACAAATAAGAAATTAGCCACATTTACAAATAATAATAATAATAATAATAATAATAATAATTTGTTATAGAATAATAGTAATAATAATAATAAAGAAAGTTATCTTATAATAATAATAATAATAATAATAATAATAAAGAAAGTTATCTCACTAAGGGATATTACGGCACGATTTACCACCAATCGAATACGATTCTATCAAAATCTTATTTCTTGCTACGTTATTGGTCAGGAGCCTGTATCAGTACATTGTCAAGCAAATTAAAGTGATCGACATCTAAACTTCTTCTTACAGTATCGATTTATTGTCAAGCAGAGAGGTAATGAAAATACAGAAGATATCCGAGTTAGGGGACATGGTCTTGATATGGCACTAAATCATTCTAATTAAATTTCAGCAGTTAAGAGAAATAATTTTGACTTTAAAAAAAAATAATTTTAGCCTATTTCTTGGGGTCATGTAGCAGCTCTCGTAAGGCCTCACACCCTGATTTCTTGGCCTTTAAGTGTCAAACTCAAAGAACCTAAAATATGAATAATAACTTCCGCATATATTTCGGTCACGTTCATGTCATTCAAGCCAAGGAAATGTTTTCAAAATCGCTTTAACCACATAAACCACAAGTAAATAAGTGGGTTTTAGCCACCATTATAAAAATTGTTAAATCTGGAAGTCCTACTCTAAAAGCTGTGTCCACAATTTTGCTGGTGTTCACGTGCCGGGCTCATTTCCTTTAAACATGCGCATAATGTGCGGAATTTATGATGGCTTGAATGAGCATGATTTTCTTATCGCACAAAAAAGGCTTTTTACTCTTGACTATTAAACAGCATTTATTCTCAGAAATGTTCTAATTGAGAAATTAAAGTAAAAAAAAAATAGAAAGAAACCTAAGCCATAATTTAAATATTTTTGCGAAGTGTTTTTAAAACGCACAATGGTGCGCGAACACGTCACACTAACATGGCAAACACATCATAAGATTCTCGACTTCGTCATGAGCAACCTTCTGGCGGCAACATTTTGTCAAATTATTTTATTTGAGTCAACTTATAATTTCTATAAAGCGAGGGGGGAAAGCGATTTCATGACAACAAGCAAAATATACACTGTCACTTCCACTACTCGATCCATGACCGGATAATATCAGGTAAACATGAGGGCTGAAAATATTTGCAATTTGCGGCTAAAAAGATGTAACAACTTAGTACAACTAAAAATGTCGATTTAGTCCTATTCATACGTTTAGCCTGAACAATGGGAGATTTAACCCCAATTCAATGCACAAAACTATTGGAGAAGCAATTACTTGTTGTTGTGGCCATTCCTCGGTTTAAAACTGTAAGGGGATATTCTATTTTATATTTCCATGAGTATATTTTAAGAAATATCTTTTAAAAATGGTTATATGTAGATTAAATGGCTTAAAAATTCATCTGAAATGTAATATTTAAGTTTAATTTCACGGAGCCATTTTATTGATTTAAATAAACAAAAACCTTTTACTCCGCATCCATATTTATTATACTTTTTAGTTCACTGAAATCAGCTATGAAATAATGTAAAACTTTTACCTTTAAGATCCTCTTCGGCGGCAGTGGCCACACATGGAAACCACATAAAAAGAAAAAGAAAAATGCAAACTCGCATGTTTCAGGAGCCTTGTTTTACACGGATAATCGCACAAGATTTTACATTTCGTCAGTGATAAAATGAGGAAATGAGTGACACCCCAGCTGTCACGGGTGTATTTACTCTCTTTACAGACTTAAGGCATCAAGCCAATCATATTCCATAAACAATTTTAATAACAATATGCATATGTCTTTCTGCAGGGGAATAAAAGGTAATTATTATTCGACATAGCATTCTAGAGTGCAAATACGCATGAAAACGAGTGCAAATGTGTGATGCGTTATTATACTCTTCTGACCGCGCGCTAGGAAAAAAAAAGTTTCAAATACTTAGTTTTAATCAGGAGATTACTGTCGTATTATAAACAATTTATTCAGCGAAAAGTTGTGTAATACGGCTGGGCATTTTTATGCTCAGCCGTATTACACAACTTCACGCTGAATAACCTCTCTCTCTATATATATATATATGTATATATATATGTCGCTAAGTGTTTTGTGTCAATACTTTAAGGCGAATTAAATTAAATTGTAAAACGCAAAAAAAAATCATTATACATTAAAATTTATAACAATTAAGTCGCATTCGTCATATTAGTTGATAAAACGTTAAAATTAAGATTAATACAGTGTCAGTAGATGGCAGGTGCAACTACGATTAAAATTAACTTCGTAATAACACAATAACAACTTCTACAGAAAGACAAATCCATTAGTATTTACTTCTAGGTAAATAGACGAATTGAAAAAAAATATATATATATATATTCTTTGTTATTTGGTATCGAAAAACTTTAATTGGCGGTTCTTCCTCTTATCCGGCAAACCCAATCGAACTTCCTATGAGCAGCCAATTGCAACCTTGGGATCACAGTCATATAAAAACCTGGTTAGGAGCGCGTCTCCTTATGGCTGGGATTGTGACTGAGATTCCGCCTAGAAATTAAAGGTGTCCGCTAATGGAGATCAAGCATCTTTGTAAGGGAGAACTAAATATTATCAGCTGCGGCCGGGGTATGAATAAAATAAATGAGGGTTAGTCTTGCGCTCTCTCTGTGCGCCTCTAAGACATAACCAAGACAACGGAAACCATATCTGCACAGTATTTTTCAAAATAACTCCTAAAGTGAAGTTAAATTAACTCCTTGCACTGGAGTTAATTTTTTCGGAGTTATTTCAACTCCAAAAAAAGAGTTATTTCCCCTCCAAAAGCAGTTACCTTGCTGTATAGTAGAGTTAAATTAACTCCATTAGTGGTTGGAGTTAAAATGACCCCAAAAAGGGATTATCCTGAACCTAAAATTTTTACTCCACTTTTGGAGTTAAAATAACTCCTTGAAAATTACAGTGTGTTGGACTACTGGACTATCTATCTAAAACGTTAACGTTATATTCTGTAAAACAAACCTTTAAACATCTGTGTTTGCTCTCTTGTCATTAACAAAGTGCTTTAATGGACGTGAAACTCGTGAAGGGGGTGGGGGGGGGGGGAGAGGGAGGGGTATTTCTCAAAATGTTTAGGGGGGGGGGGAGAGGGAGGGGTATTTCTCAAAATGTTTAGTGAGGTGTGGCAGTGTGGCCCAGTCTTGAAGATTAAGATTTTTCTTTCCTCGTTACACCTAAGGTTAAAACATTTAATTTTCCTCTTTATAAACCAAAATGGCACAAATCGTTATCCAATTAAAGGCCAGAACAGGTCATCATCCATATACCCTTTGAGGCGGCATATTGCTTAGAATTCGGTGAATGCAGAGGTCCACATGACGCGTAAATAAGGATAACACTTTGGAAAATTTCGGAATAGGTGATATGGGGGTTCACCGCCCTCCGGTATGGAAGATACCCCAAATTAAATTAAGTATATAATTGAGTTTCACAGGCTTAAAACCAATCGAAAAACAGCACGTTTGTCCTGCAATTTGTACAGCTTGTCTCACTCAAATATCTCATGCTTTGCCTATGACGAGGTTTTGTCTGATTGGATGCTCATATGGTTTAACTCACAGCGCTTGTTTGATACACTACATTTGAGGTTGATATCTGTTTCAAGTTGGCTCGTTTGAAGATGAAGTTTCTGCTTTTGCTTGCGTTCTCGCTCTTGGCCGTCAACGTTTTTGTTGCAGCCGACGAAGAGGAAGATGGTAAGTTCTCTTTTTTCACTATTTCGTTTATTCCTTAATTTCAACTGTACTATTAAGAGTTTTCTGTCCTTTTACCAGCATGGTAGAAGATGCTTGCCTTTTTCACCATTGCCGTAAATGGTTTACCCTTTTTGTCTAATCACATTTCTAACCCAATGAGTAGTTTTTTTCTAAACCCTTTTCAATAGTTTTCAGAATAGAAATTGGAATGTTTTTGAAACGCTACTAAATGAATATGTGACTAGCGATCCTATATAGATCAGATCTAAATTTAGGATATGCTTTACGCTGATATTAGACCTGCAAAGTAAACTACATTTATCATTTTTTTTGTCACCGCATACGTAGTGGTAGTTTCCCTCTTCCTGTTGCATAAGATCCACTGAACTAAAACGTTACTTAAAAATGCAGGAAATTGAGATTTTCGTATTCAACGCTTTATTAAGATTTTAAGGTAGAACTTCAATGGACTCGTCAGTCTTGAAAGCTTATTTACACAGATGTCACTCAACATAAAAATGTTTTGATTAGTGCAGAATCCAATTATAGTAATGCTGTTCCATCACGGTAATTGAAGTTTTCGAGGGATCTTTGTCCAGGGGGGGGGGGGGGGGGGGGGGATTCACATATGACTGGGATTGTGATTAGAATTTCAAAGAATTTAATGAAAGTTACCAGAATCTCCATTTTATGGGTGTGGCTCGCATTCATTTTTTCCTAAGAGAATCTATGGCAGTACCCTTATCATAGCCGTAAACCTACCGGAATAATAGCGTAAACTGCCCTGAAACCTTAACTGAAGTATATGACAAACATGGTCATTTTAAACGGTTGATATTGTCCTTCAGTAGCTTAAGGCCTCACTTGATCCGTTCACTGGTTATTTTAAAATTAAACACTTTAAGCGATTCATGTCGACGATTTTTACCCGAAAAATGTACGAGGATCAACCCCGCTACTTTAATATGGAAGTTCCCCCACTGACATCAGTGTCAGGCCCAATCATGATCTCTGAAGCCTACGTTTGATTTGTGTCCGTCTATCTGAGTAGTGTCTTTGAAATGGAATGGCTTGTCAAGATTCCATAAATGTGCATGTAGAGTAATCAATGAAATAAAGTTAATGCTTTCCATTTGAGAAAAATATATTGTTTGTGCAATTTAGGTGTCAGAGAACAGAACAAACTTTAAGTGCAACAGCCAGCTGCAAAAACAAAATCTTTATGGAAAATCGAACCGTAATTGAAATCTCAGTCTTAGTAGTTGTTTAAGAAGTTAATTCAAATAATGTTAATTTTACTTTTCGATCTACCTTTTATCTTAAACAAACACATTTGCTTACTTGATTAATCCTTTACCTCAACTAAAAATATTTAATTAAGACTGTAACTTCCCACAGCTTGGCTTTAACCAGCGTTCGTTTCTGGTGGGGGAGGTTGTTCTTTTTCCAATTATATTCTTTTAACATTGTTATTCTGCACTATACACAGAAATCAATCCAAAAAGAACACAACTATGCTTCTCAAAGTAAAGTCTGTATTTTATTCATTCTGTTATCAAAACAGAATAAGCAATATACAATTTCGTTTTATTAATACTCTAAAGTCGGAATCGGTCCCCTAAGTGCACAACCACTGTTTATTGGGATTTACTGCTTTTCCGCACCAGTCCCAAAGGACTGCACCATTGGGTTTCCTCCTTGGGTGGCATCACGTTTTCGTATAGGAATTGCATGTTCTGATTTCCTAGTTTTGTTTTATTTCCTGCAGAGGTTTTGAAGGAATTGTTGAATGATAATGAAGCAGATGAGCCCGAAGAAGGTAGGAGCACTCTCATATATCCAGTGGTTGTAACTTGGGATGAACACTCAAGATACGATAAATAAGTCTGAAGACTGTTCGCATCCTGAAAGTCTGTAATTTGTTCATGTATATCCTTCATACATTTTGTAATTTACGACGATGAAATGCTCGAAAATTACCAAAAAAGCTTTTAAAAAGGCAAATCAAATTACAGACTTTCATGCAGGTTGTCAACAGAACGCCTCCATTCGTAGATATACTGAGGTATAGGTATAGTACTGAATATAGGTTGCGGTTGGGAATACAAGGATGATGTTTCCTCTCTCACTATGGCACTACGACAATTCGACACCAACCCTTAAATTCATCCATTTAACGTTTCGTTTCTGCATGTGTTTTCAACAGAGGATGAACCTCGTTTTGCTCGGGAAGTCGAGGAAGACGACGGGGACGAGGAAGTAGAACCGGTAAATGACCCAAGTGAAAATGACGAGCCTGAAGGTATCTTCACTTTTATTATTTAATTTAATTTTATTAGTTTCTTTTTCATTCTTTACATAAACATAATTGCAATAACCTATGAATTATCACCTACCTCACAACAATATTTTATCTGCATGATGCGGGTTTTATCTCAAATGAATATTTTAAGCGGCATTGATACCCTTTTCTATATCAGTTTCCCCTCACATGTTTAATTACAGCAAATGATGTTCCTGTAACACACATCTATATTTACACCTCTATCCGGTTTATAAGACATATTAAAAAGAGGGTTTGTCCTGGACATTGTTACCCCGAGTTAGCAGTGAATCAAAGAAACGCCAAAGCGCAAGCAATCACTTCAATCACTGATGAAAATTTGTTAAACTGTCCTCGGACACGCGCGGCTCAACAACCGAGGACGCATACTGCATAAAAATGTTTTACATTAAATTTAAACCAAAACTGCGCCATGAGTAACGTTTTCATCTCAATCTTTTTTTTTAGAAATGGATGAAAAGAAAGAGCCCGAGGAAGCTTTCGACCAAGAAGAAATGTTCAACGAATATTAATTCGATAAAGTGCAATTTTGTGGGGCAATATTTGACTATGTCAGCTTAAAATAATCTGGGAGCTTTTTAGTGTCTTCTTTCGCATAACGGAGATGACCAAAGCGGTAATAAAACTATAATACTCACCGATTGTCGAGTCTTATTTAATGCAGTAACAATATTAAATAAAAACATTCTCACCAGTCTGAATCGCAATTGTGACAGAAAGTCGGACTTGCACTACTTGTTTTAGATGTCCATGCGTGTCTAAACCAGTTTAAGCTGCTGCAGCTTGTTCTCTAGATTCTGGGTAAAAGTGTTTCCCCCTTTGGCAAAAATGACAGCATTTTCCCCTTCCTGGAAGAATCACTTCAATAAGGGCGATCTTTCTTTACCCAATTTTCTCATTGTTCTCATTAGAATTAAACCTTAAAAACTCCGAAGAATGCCAAAAATCAAAATTTAAGAAAAATCACAAAATTTCAGATTTCATTTTGTAAAATATTGAAAAACAAATGGTACCATGCAAAAGTACTGCCGAAGAGGTTTCATTCAGTTGAATGGTCACACCATAGGATTTCATCCACAGACTCGAAAGTTAGAACAAATGGTACCATCAAAAGTACTGCCAAAGAGGTTTTATTTGAATGGTCACACCATAGGATTTCGTCAACAGACTCAAAAGTTAGAACAAATGGTACCATGCAAAAGTAGTGCTGAAGAGGTTTCATTTGAATGGTCACACCATAGGATTTCATCAACAGACTCAAAAGTTAGAACAAATGGTACATGTACCATGCAAAAGTACTGCTGAAGAGGTTTCATTTGAATGGTCACACCATAGGATTTCGTCAACAGACTCAAAAGTTAGAACAAATGGTACCATGCAAAAGTACTGCTGAAGAGGTGTCATTTGAATGGTCACACCATAGGATTTCATCAACAGACTCAAAAGTTAGAACAAATGGTACATGTACCATGCAAAAGTACTGCTGAAGAGGTTTCATTTGAATGGTCACACCATA
Organism: Cladopsammia gracilis; assembly: GCA_022457155.1. NCBI lineage: Eukaryota > Metazoa > Cnidaria > Anthozoa > Scleractinia > Dendrophylliidae > Cladopsammia > Cladopsammia gracilis. The sequence goes on from JAJGOT010000145.1 coordinate 1,228,091, forward strand.
GGATTTCGTCAACAGACCCAAAAGTTAGAACAAATGGTACCATGCAAAAGTACTGCCGAAGAGGTTTCATTTGAATGGTCACACCATAGGATTTTATCAACAGACTCAAAAGTTAGAACTACATTTCATGTCTCCATAATTGACTCTGGGAGTGCAGACCACTAAGGGGTACAGTTAACTCCCGTATCGCAGACACTAAGCTATAAAACACACTTCATTATTAGAACAGGTGTTAAAAATCACTCGCACTATTAATTGAAATTTCTGTATTACAGAAACCAAGTTGTGGTTCTGAAGCGGAAGTTAACTGTGTTGGAATAAAGAAAATCATTTATATTAATCAACTTTTCTGGCATCGTTTTCCTTATTCGGGGGTCGGGGACGGAGACGAATTTGATACCACGAACTCTGCTGATATAGCCTTGTATTAAACTCAATCAACATTAACCTAAATATCACGTTCTTCAGTGCTCCGTGCATAACACTCATCATATTCATTCCGAGATAAACTCTTCACTCTGGGGTTGTACTGTTGAATCACTGGTAACGGAGTACTGCTAGTTCCCTTGTTAGCCTTGTTAGTTTCAGAAGAGGCCTCGTCGGTGCTAAAGGACGTTTTCTCAATGCCAACGAATTGGAGAAATTTCTTCCTGTATGTCGAGTTAGTAGCACAGTAAATGAATGGGTTTAAAGTTGAGTTTCCCATGCATAGCACCACTGTGAACTGATGTGCCGGTGTGTCCATTTTAGTGATGTCAAACTTGAAAAGCAGGTAATAAATCTGGTTAGGAAACCAACACAGCGCCAATACCACTGCAATAATTGCACACATACGCAGCAGACGCACGCCGGCCTTGCCTTTGTTGGTTTTAAACAGAGCTGGCGAATCCCTGACCTTTATCCACAGGCTCAAGAAGGACAGACACGTGATGAGCAGTGGGATGAAGAACTTGCCGAGGAACTCAATAAACGAAATCGCTTTTCTGACCTTTCCTTCCGTTAGTGTTACCCAAGCGCAAGTGTTATCAGCCGCGAGTCTCATCTCGAAGAGGTGTGGAGCGTTGAAAAGAAATGACACCAGCCACACGACGGACACCATGATGTAGATTCTATAGTTTTTAAAGCCAGCTCTGTACTTGGCAGGTTTTGCGACTGCAAACCATCTCTCTAGAGACAAACAGGTTATGGTGTAAACTGACACAATTCCCAGTGTGAACACAAGATAGTATGACACCACAATCCGGCAGAACAGCTCTCCAGCAATGCCTGTTGGGATAGGAAAGTTCTTGAATCCTATGATCCATGGTGGTGTTAGCATCAAACCAATACCTGAGGATCACGGACACAAAAATAAATATACAATGTTTATTTTCGGCTGTACAAATATCCTTTTACTGCGCCTTTCAATAACATGCGAATTTGAGATTCAAATCTCCACCAACGGTTGCGTTATTCCCTGCCGTCAATCATAATTAATACGAAAGCCAACGGACCATGTAAAAAAGAAACAAACAAAATGGATCGAAATCTACCAATCATAATGCACGGACGTGACCTTTTGAACTCTTTGAAGTGAAGATCTGTTTCCTGAGAGGTAAGCTAAGATGATTGACGGCAGTGTAAAACGCAACCGTTGGTGGAAATTTGAATTTCAAATTCCGCATGTTATTGAAAGGCGCAGTAACTCCCTAGAGTGGACTAAATTGATGGAAAATTCCCAAGTTTACATAAATGCATACAAATTTGCCAACCTGATAGGTTCAACCCACGTGCAAAAATGATGTTTATATTGCCGGGTCAAATTTGACCACCCATCGAAATATTTTAAAAATAGCTATCAAACGCATAATTGTATTGATTTTCTTTCTGTTTCCAACCTAATTTGCTATAAATTTGCAAACGAACAGACTGCCTTTGTTCTTCTGATTTTTAAAATCTTATTTGTCTAGATATACAGTTGATTGAAGAGAGTATCGCTTAAGAAAATTAACTTCCGGCGAAGGATTATGAGGAATGCGTAGAGCAGCCTCAAAGGTCCTATATACAGTAGGAACAAAATCCTGAAAATTTACTTCTATGATTAATATCAAATTAACATGCAAAAGTTATCATTCAATTTTTGAAACAGTGTGAACATTGCAAACAGAAAAATGATCACATACAATTGTTTAAAAATTGACGTAAGTCGTATTATGATATGTTTGTAACGACCAGACCAGGTCCTGTTTCATTTGATTTTAGTAAAATACAGTCGGACCTCTATTAAGCGGCCACCCTAGGGACTTTTGAAAACTGGCCGCTTAATAGAGGTTGGCCGTTTAGTAGAGGTACAATATAAATTGGATAGAAATGGCAGTCAACGTAATTTTATTGCCTCTATATAGCAAAAGGCTTGTTGAAAAGTGAACATATGTGAAGATAAATGCAAAAATCATTGAAACAAAAAATTAAGTGCCCTGTATTTGCGCATTTCAAGTCCGTGCAAAGTTCTAACTCTAACACAGAGAGCATGTAGTCGATAAGTACAGCATTTTTTAGTGTTAAGTAGGTACAGAAAAATATGCAAATCTATGTAATAAAAACATCAAGTTTCTTTGGCCTTTTTTGCACCAACAGTCTGTAAAAATTTTACCTCAAAATATTTCACGGACGATTGATTTAAAATAATCCGTCACTGCTGTTTGCCGTTCAGGAGCTCGGAGTTGTAATTAACGAGAAGATCAAGTCATTTGCCTTTCCGATAGATAGGGCAAGGTCCTAGTAACCGTGAAACTGGGCAAGTGCGGAGATTAAATTGCAGATTTTATTGTTATCAGTTATCACCTTCATATTATCTGTCAACATTTCGCTTGAAAAGATGATTTGCTGGCCGCTTAATAGAGGTAAAAATACAATAAATTCTAAACTTGCAACAGCAAAAAGGTGGCCGCGGCCGCTTAATAGAGGTGGCCGTTGAATAGAGGTATCGAATACAGCACTTTACTGACAAATAATTCGGGACTTTGGAAAGTGGCCGCTTAATGGAGGGTGGCCGCTTAATAGAGGTCCGACTGTAGCGTGATAAAGACGGGGGGGGGGGGGGGTACTCTCAATTATTAACTATATGGGTATGTGCCGCTGTGAAGGTTATGGTTTTCAAGCAGTTCGGTCTGGGATAAGGTATGGAAATCAGTTTGAAGGTCAGACAACAGACATGTGCCAGTTGAAACGGTTGATCAACCAATTACGGCAAAACCAGCACATTTATTTACCTTATTATACATTGGTGTCACTAGCTCGATTTTGATTGGCTATAAGCACGCAGCTAATTATTGCTTGCTGTTTCTGTTACGTCATACCTACAGACAATAGTTTTATGCATGCAGAAGTGACATCATACCTACAGACAATAGTTTTATGCATGCAGAAGTGACGTAAGTTGTTTACTCACAAGTTGACTGCTGTGCATTGACTGGATCACTTTTTTGTGCGCGCTCTTGTCTTTACAAGTGCAGCTCAGGAATATGTATAATAAAACAATTATTGGATTCGGTTTTCGCATGATAGCGATAATTATCAAGGCCAAAGTTTGTGTTATCCGCCGAAGCCGCTTAACCTCATCCAATAATTGTTAATTAACAGCGGTCGTTTGCAGATTTTGGTTCTATGTTAATAATCATGAAACCGTTTAAAACCCTTTCATGTCTTATTTGGACTTTTGATTCGTTAAATAAACATATTTCTTGTGCTTGAAGTCAGGATGTTCGTCGACCGATAGACAAATTCGGCTAACGCATTGTTGTACCCAATTCAAACCTTTTGGGATTAGAACTCTTTGTTCGTCATATTTCCATATCAATGAAGCATTGACATGGAAATTACATGGAAATACTGTGAACAAAGGATGTTATTCCCAGAAGGTTTGAATTGGGTACAACAATTGTCTATTGCAGACGTTTATTTCCGCGGTTTGTCTTACCCTTTCACGCCCAAAACTTCCCAATTTTCTGAGAAATATTGAACAACAATCAAAAGGTTGGAAGCACTTTGTACATCATAGACTTAGTAATTAGCACCACAGAAAAATAGCGCTCAAACGCTTTCATTTGAATGGTCACACTATAAATTTGATCAACAGACTCAAAAGTTAGAACCACCTTGTACAGCATAATAAACAGTACCACAGGAAAGTACTGCTCAGTAGCTTTCATTTGAATGGTTACACTTTAGGATTTCATTCATAGACTCAAAAGTTAGAACCACCTTGTACAGCGTAATAAACAGCACCACAGGAAAGTACTGCTCAGTAATTACAGAATTAAAGGTTAGACCCGGCCCTTGTACAGGCATTGCCATAATGCACAACGGCCGCATGTTAGAACAGATTATTACGTAGCTTTCATTTGAATGGTCACACTTTAGAATTACACCATGTCCACTCTACAAAATTTAAAGTTAGAATCCCGTTATACAGAACAATAAACAATGCAACAGAAAATTGAATGGTAAATAACAAAAGGATTCGTCATTTAAACGACATAAACAATCTACCAACCTACCTGTTGTCATGTCAGTGACAGCAAGACTTAGAATAAGAACATTGTATGGAGTCCGTAGTAGAGCTCTGTTACAGAGTAAGACCGCTACCAGAAGACCATTGCTGCAGAAGGCCACAACTGAAATGATTCCCATACACACTCGAAAAGCCATGTGTGGGTCAAAATATTCTTGACTGGCAGTTGTGTTATTCATCGTCACGTTTTAAATGCACAAAGAACGAAGTAGAAGGTAAACGTGCTGTCTGGCAGCTCCTGAAAAACAAATCACGCTATGGATTAATCCTATCACCCTTACAAGTACCTAAGTTTTAGTGTGCATTTAAGTTATTAAAAAGCACAAAACAGCTCAGTCACACTATTGCGAAGTATTGGGAAGAAGTGTACTACTAAGGCGGCGCGCACTCGACTTGCTCCATTGTATCCATTCTTGCCGCATCACCGCTTGCAGTTCGTATCGGCCATGTCCTGTCGATCTCTTTGAAATGCAGAATTCTGGAGTAGGCAGAACTGCTTGGGATGTAACTGCTCGAAAACTTTCATTTCATTTCACTGACTGGTGTTATAACGACAATTTGCTAGCTGATTTTATGTACCTGTGATCACTTGGCTCGCAAATATTAAGTGTAATGCCAAGTTAAAGAGCGGCAATAATAAACTTCGTTCAACTTGTTTTGAAGTGTGCGATTTGGACCGTATAAATCAATTTCAGCTTGAATATAAAATGTTCTGCTGCTTGTTCGTGCCCTTTCGTCTTACACAATTAAATCGAGATTTTCTTAATTAATTCGAGGACTTAATCAATACATCGTGCAGCCCAATATGTAACATTTAAAGCACACGAATTATATAAAAATGTTTATGGTGATGTTGCAAAGGAATAATCATAAACGCCGTTTACAATATTACATCTAAACCTATGAAGCTACGGAAATAACAACAGGATGTGAAAAGGGAAGGAATGTTTGGTAATGGCCAAGTAAATTAAATATCACCGAAGCACATCAAAATTTACAATTAACTTAAGTTTTTTTCATTTAAAGAAGTTTCCGACCAACCTCGACTGTATGGCGATATCCCAGGTACGATTTCAGTATTTATTCGTCGCTTGGTTCGCTGGCTGTTTGTAAATTTCTATTTTTTGTCATATTCGTAAACGGAAGTGCTTGTCAAACTCTATATTTGACTTCCCATAATTCACCAATCAGCTCGGCTTCACCAATCACCCTTCTTCTGAAACCGCCAATTAAGTTTGCAAATTTCTAAAAACAGGCAAATTTGCGTCTAATTTTAGACCAATAATCTGTCTGCAGTACTTGCTGAAGATTTACTTTAAAGTGCTGACCTTGTGACGTCGGCGACATAACGAGCAACGAACACTGATCACTTCAAAACTTGTTTTGGTAAAATTAGTGTCGTCTTTATAAATTAAAGCCAAAATCACCTAAAGACAAGATCGCTGTCAATCAGTTCTGAATATCACAAAAACGGTCCGTGAGTCGTTCCTCTTAAACATATTGTATCCTATCTTATATTTAACAAATTGGATCCTAAAATAGAAACAAAAATAATAAGCCCTTAATAGGTTACATTTTATTGTCTTAGGCAGAATAAACACTCAATTCGTTCAAGTTGTGTGTTCCATTAGCTAATAAGGAAGATTAATTAAGGTTTTTGTGTAATAATCGCAATGCTTTAGTATCGTGTCGAATCGTGTCAATAATAAAATATTGCCTTTGTTTATTGTTACCTTGATATTCGTGCCAAATATGAACGTTATATGCAAACGACACATGCACACACAGTGATATTTCAGTTTCTTTTGCGACCGAAATAAATTTGTTTGTAAGTGTAAATATTTAAAATGAAGTCTTAATCTATGATGCTAAACGCAAAGGGTGGCTTTAGATTATTTTCTCACCAAAGTTTAACTTTTCTAGTATTAATATGTAAACTTGAAGTCTTAATTTGTGGTATTAAATATAAAATGGACCCTGAAGGTGGAATTTCAGTTCATTTTCCACCGAAATAACACTTTTCTGGTACTATTAAACCGAACATATATTCCTTAGTAATGGTATAAAACCATGTAAGAAGATTTAAATAATGTTTAGGCGTTTTCGTTGCAGTTACATTAACATTTCTGTTTTATTTTAATCCTACATGTCGGAGTGCCAAAATTTTGGGATTGAATGGTTGTCAAAGGGTTGGGGGGGGGATATTTGTACTTGAATTTAAAGTGAATAAAAAAATAGGAGGCGGTGCAGGCAAAGTGGTAAGGGTGACTTGAAATCTAAATGGTCTGCCTCCTACCAGTTTTTTTATTAACCGCCGTTATATATATTCAATTTGTAATATTTGTTTCCTTTATTTGAGTATCGTGTGAATTAGCTGGATAGCTAAGTGCTCGTCCACTATAAACAACATTTACTTTTTACTTAAATTAGCGATTTGAGGATGTTTAGGGGTTTTAATTTTGCCTATTTTTTTAATACGGAGATTATGAGATATTTTTACGTTTTAGTTGAAGGTTATACCTTTTAATAATAAATGATAAATGACACGGGCTTTAGCATGTTCAAGGTCCTCAGATATTTGAAACAGGCTACATGGTTTTAAGAATTTGATCTACGCCCTGTACTCAATCAAACAGTTCTATTTCAATGGTGACACTGTAGTGTTTCACCAACTTTCAGACTTAAATATTAAAAGCACTTTACGTTTCTTGCTGTTATCAGGTGAAGGTCAATAAGAAGGTCGTAATGGGCTATTTTCTTTTGTTAAACGATACTTTGAAGAATGGTCATATTCCACAATCATCCCAGATTTTATTTTGTAGAAAATCAAGAAACAAACAGCACAACAGGTTACTACATCTAAAAAGCATTTATTTGAATGGTTACAGCAAAGGATTTCATCCACAGACTCAAAAGTTAGAACCACCTTGAACGGCATAATAAACAGTACCATTTAAATGGTCACACTTTAGGATGTCATCCACAGACTCAAAAGTTAGAACCACCTTGTACAGCATAATAAACAGTACCACAGGAAAGTACTGCTCAGTAGCTTTCATTTGAATGGTCACACTTTAGGATTTCATCCACAGACTCATGAGTTAGAACCAAACAAACACCACCAACGGTTTGGCTGATAGTAAAATACCTTAATAATGACAATAATGGATCTTGTTCATTAAATAAAATCTATGCATCGCCCAGATCAAAGAAAATATGCTGCTGTGCTGCAAGGAATTTCATAGCTACGTTATGTCAACAAAACCGATATGACGCCAAGCGGGTATTGTTTCTGAATGGCCCCGGGTCACGCGAAAGCCGTGACACTGGAGATGGATACAAAGAAGGGTGACTAGACCATCACCCCCCCCCCCCCCCCCCCCACCCCCGCGCTGGGTCCCTCTCCTAGGTCCGCCACTACTAATAGCGCGAAATATGTGACTGTATGTATTCCGTTATTGCGCTTGATACTGGATGTTACTGTGTCTGCTATAAGCTGACAAGTTTCAACTTATGACTGAAGCCGGTCTGATTCGTTCCAGGCCACTTTCTGGATAAAGGAGCGGGTGACGAGATGCGCGAGGGATCTCCCGTGCCCTGGGGATTCCACAGTTCAACACCTATTAGAGACGACTGGGGACGGGTCAGACTCTGGGTCACACAATTTAATGTCTAAATTGGCTATCACGGTGGGCTAAATCAAGCAACAAATGTGCGAAATGGCCTCAAAAAGGGTTGAATTAATTAGACAGTGCAAAATTAGTAAATGGTTATTTATTATTGTATCGGCCAATGTTCATTGACGAGTGAAGAGCTGACAGGAAATGCTCTTTAAAACTCAATACCTCAGGCTAATCTAACTAATCGGGATGGGTAGAAAACACGCAAAGCTAAAAAAAGTGCCTACGTTCTGCATAAATCCGTTTACAAATATGGGCTTCACCGACGTAAGACGGAAATAGGTGTCGTCTATGAGCTCCCTAAGGTGAATATGCTATAAATAAGCCAGTAGAGGAAATGTTTTACCGGCGATCCCCCAAAATTCTGTATTTGGCTTAAGAGTACAACGTAAAATATATAACTGCAATCCCTTTAACATCCCACTATCACAAATAGAATGGTACAAACGAATTGATCCATTCTGTCAAAGGATATATGTTTGAAGTTTCATTCCAAAGTAAATACAGCCTTAGCCCGCTTCGTAGGAGTCAATGGATCAGATGGATGTTCATTCAAACATTCTTGAATGATCAAGCAAATATCTAAGATAATTTTTGTCGTGCTAAAACGTTCATACGTTCGCTTCATCGAAGGGTGATGATCAGTCACTCTGATGAAATTAATTTCCCGGTTAAGAAACACAAAAATGGACAGCACATTACGTGTACTCACTGCGCAACACAATACGTTAATCACGCGGTGGTGATCTACACCAATAAGAAGTCAATCAAATTCATGGCAATCATAATACGAAATATTGCATTCAAATCAGGAAATTCTGTATTCCTACCTCTTTTTCCGATGTAATTCTTTCTTTCGCTTTGCTCTTTGCTCTTGCTGTGCGAAAGGCGACGAAAAGGCTATTTCATTACATAAAGTCAAGCACATGTCGAGCAGAAAGGGAAATGACGTAAGTGTAACAATATGAAGAGGACAAATGCTCTGACAGTTCAGTGACTTTGAAAAACATATTGGACTGTATTTCAGCTGGCTATCCTAGGCAATATTTCAATATGTTGTACCAGCTTTGCTTCAGACTTCGGTATTCTTGTCTGTTTGCTTATAAGATCCTCAGTTGCTGGATCTATCGTCAGGTACAAGGAACGGGTGACAGTAAAACGCGGGTCCGGGTCCGGGTCCGGGTCCGGGTCCGGGTCCGGGGTCGGGGCCGCGGTCTTCGTTTTTTCTACTTTTTTTTATTATTTTATATTTTATACTTTCAACTCAATTTCGACTATTTATCAATCAATTTCTTGCGTTTGTACCGATGAATATTTAATCATTAGGAAAAGGTCAAATCCTAGCTTCATCTGCAACAACAATGATTCGTTTAAACTCTGTGCATTAACATGGAATCGGCTCTTTCAACAAAAATAAGCAGGTAGGTCGCTGAAAGGTCATACAAAATGTTTTTTTTTAATTTCATATTTAAAGATGATAGCGATTTGACAAAGAAGGTTTCATGGTAATGGCCGCCCCATTGAAAGTGGGGCAAACGGTCCGGGGCAAACATGAGGGTTGGGGTTGGCGGACTGCCATATAAACTGATGACGGAGGTGCTCGTAGTACCTTTCAGGGGTCAACATTTGTAGATTGGTACCGCTTAGGGTGCTAAAATCTAAAATGACCACTGTTAGAATTATCACAGTACCTTTTAGGGCATTGAGCCGAAAAAAAAAATGACTGAATGTGACATGTGTTGTTTTGGAATTAGACTCACAGTCTTGTTTAAAATGATACCTCTTAGGGGTAAAAATCCATTTGAGCCACCCCCATCAAATGAGATTCTGGTAGTTTTGTTTTACGAAAATTTCTAATGAGCACCCCCGTCATTTCTATATGGGATCCCCCTCCGGGCAAAACGCACTGTGCTTCTTTGAGAATCCGACGCCAAATAAACTAGATTCACAATCTGCAAGCTTAAGATATCTGGGATATGTCAGTTGTTGGGAAGCGTGATTTCCATGCATTTCTAGTTTAGTTAGTAATTTTTTCCGCCAACTTTAGTACAGTTTTACAAACAAATGTATAGAGTATTGAAAACGCCACTAAGTGTTTCCAAGCACAGCAACATCCCTCCTGATATGTAAAATCACTTTCCGGGATTCTCAACTTTGTAGAGGGTGGCAAAGGGGTTTTATGTGACGCGTGATTGCCCCAAAATTAACCGCGTGATGCGTGATTGTGCTCAAATTAACGGCGTGATGCGTGATCAGATAGCGCAGCGTGATGCGTGATTTGCTATTTTAGAAGCGCGTGACGCGTGATTTACCTTTTATTTTTCCGTGATACGTGAATGTTTTCAACATTCTTTGAAAAACTAGAAAGCTTACATTCAAAGGACTCAACGTAAATTGTCTAATTGAAGGTCTGTCCTGTCTTTTCTTGACCTTTGATCTTCGTGGTGGGTCCAGAGAATCCGTTCCTGGCACGGCGAGGACAGAATCGAGAAATCAGAAAACGCAATCAGAAAACTCGAAGCTCACAGGGTAGAAGACACTTGTCCTAAGACGTTACACTACAACGCTAAAGCGCACATGAGACCCGACGAAGAATTCAAGAAGGAAATCGGAACCATAAGAAAGCAGGTAACATGTCAGGCATGGCAGAACAGAAATTACTAGGAGTGCTAATCAAATTCCACTATCGTAACATTGATTCAAAGCAAAGAAGAAGAGCGAGTAGGCTACTAAGCCAAACGAAACTAATATGTCAATCAGCCTAAGAACAAGACACAAAGCCACTCGTAAATGTACAAGAGAGAGTCCAAGTGAAAAACATGTCAGAACTTGAGAATGCCAATAATAAACATGTTGAATCCCATCCTCGTGTGCTCCCTGAATCTTGATAAACGGAAGGTCTCAGAAACACGAAAATATCTGAATAAGAAACACATTGACCGCAAAAGACAAGCAAAACGAAATAAAGCCGATAATGCTAAGAAGAAATACACGCACTTTAAATCTTGTCACCCACCGGGAGTTTCTTCAAAGGAGAGGTCCTTAGACTCCTCAGAATTGAACGAACTTTTCAAAGGAAACTTTCGAGGAAAACATCAACAAATTCAAATGAAAACTACGGCTAAGAGGCTACCCTAACAACAGCATTGAGAAGGTGCTCTCAGAAGTAATATTCTCTGACAGAAAGTCAGCTCTCAAAGACAAAACAAAAGCTCGCAAAGAAATATTACCCAGGGCAGCCCATGTGTACCTAACTTAAAACAGATCCTCATGGACAAATGGCATTTAATAGAATCGCAACCTTTACTAAGACAAATCTATTATTTCATACAAGAGGGGTAGATCTTTTATAAGATATACTAGCCAGGGCTAAACTGTAAAAGTCAAACCAGCCAAAAAACTGAGTGAATAAAGGACAAAACAATCACACCACGCGCTAGTAGGATTTGTGCTAGGCCCGTCAACACCCTTTATTTCATTTTAAGCTTCATGAATTGACATGCAATCCTTCCAAAAAAAAAAAATACAATATCAATGCATTCCGGATTACTCGAGATTACTCCTTATTTACGTGACGCGTGATTGGTTAAAAATTTTCTCCGTGATGCGTGATATCACTCAAAAATTCGGCGTGATGCGTGATCGGTACCCCCCCTTTGCCACCCTCTTTGTAGCTGGGTTCAAAACACTTCAGATGCGGTATAATTTTAACGGAAATATCGGTGGTCGGATTCTCAGACTTCTCATAAAAATATTGAATGTATTTTACGCCCGTTTGCCCCACTTTCCCTATGAAAGCTTTATATAAATATAAATATAAATTATTATAAAACGTTTAAATGCAGAGGACCACTCAACACTACGATAAATAGTGGTAACTTACTTTCCAGATCTCCTTTATAAAGGGATGCGAGTACTAGACGTCACCCAAGGTGTAGATAAACGTTTGAAATGCAAGGCTAGTACAACGTAAATTAATGGCAGGTTTAAAGGCCAATATTTCGACTAGTAGAACTAGTCTTCTAAATTATTATGTCTGACATTTCAGTGACCTACCGGTACCCGCTAATTTTTTACTCAACGATATTTATTTATTAAAGTAGATAAAAGAAGACCCCGGCCTCGGCCCCGGCCCCGGCTCCGGCCCCGGCCCCGGCCCTGGACCCGTTCCCGGCCCCGGCCGCGGACCCGGCCCCGGCCCCGGTCCCGACTCGTGAAGGGCAATTTATATATTTAAAGTAGAGGAAGGTTGAAGTTATCCATTGTACAGCAAACATTTTGTTTAAAAATTCTAACTGCCACTGGTGTCAACCACATAAACCCTTTTTAAAATTAAAAATACGCAGGTAAACCCTTTCAATGAACACGAAAACCCTTTCAATGCGCAAGAAAATCATTTCAATGCTAAAGTAAACCCATTAAATGTCTAGGTAAACCCTTTCAATGAGCAGATAAACCCTTTTATGGCCAGGTAAACCTTTTTAATGTGCAAGAAAATTTTTCTAATGCACAAGAAAACCCTTGTCTTATAAAAATGTGCTGCTGCTGTTCAAAAATGTTCTTGTGTTGTGTTTAGATGAGCTTTTCACATCGGACTGCCGTGTCAATAAAGCTCAAATTTCACAACAGTACTTCTTGTATTTTGCGCCGATTTTGCGGCCTCAAAAATTTTCCTTTCAGTTGCCCATGGTTTTGAAAACAGATTTTGAAAGACGAAATAATGCTTTTTAACGTGTCGATGATTTTCGGCTCTCAATTTTGTCAATATTGCATTGGATAAAATCGCTCAAAATAATATAAATAATGAAAATTCTCCCAAATATTCCATATTAGTTCAAACTGAGAAAATCCCCACTTAAAATGTGTATAATAATCTACCTTATATGATTAGTTATTTGTTGTTCTCTATAAAATAGTTTTAGTTTTTAAAATGAGGTCTCCGCAATGCACGGTGTCATACCCGTAAAACCCGGTCCGAGAGGTGCGAAACCAAGATCACCTCTGTACGTCTAAACCAATTATCGGACAGAAGTAAAAATATTAATGTTTGATAACAGTTTATCTGAGACTATTCTGTGAATTTTTTTTTGAGAATTGTGGTATTTTCACTATTGCACGCCTCCGGTCGATATTTACGGACATCCGCTCTTAAGTCAGTTTATTAGAAAATTAAATTGTAGAAAATTTAATTCTAGAAAATATCCTTATTTACTAGAATACTATACCATTTATCCTAAGAACGTTTACAGGTTTTTAAACCTGAGAGATTTAAAAAATATCGAAAAGGAAAAAAAAATAACATTTAGTCCCGGCTCGGCCTGTGCTCAAAAATTTAACGTTATGGTGTAGACAATTTTAATAATCCAATACAATTCAATTATAATTTCAAATTATGCAAGCAATTTCAGAGTTTAATTTTTTGGAGCTTTTATTAAGGTTAGATGCGCAGTTGTAACAGTTTTCTCGGCTTGACGTCTTGACATGTCATATTTTCTCTTATTTTGAAAAGGGGACCGGTTATCTGGGACATCCAAGTGTTTTATAAAAGGACTGACACTTAAAACCGACCCTATGTTGCTCACATTGCTAAAAAAAATATAATTTAAAAGGGTCAAAGGAAAAGTGACGACTTTTTTTAACCTTTTTGGAAGAGAGGGATGTACAAGATATCGTAGTATTCATATTGTTGTAAAATGTGGTTCCTGAACTGCGGCGGTTAGCATCCTACATTGTAATAATCTCAATGAAGGCTACTTCCTTATGATCAAATGAAAATTTCAAAACGGAAATCGAATTCCAATTTCAACAGTGGCACTCTTAAACAATTGATCACACGGGAAGTTTGCCGAAAACACCTGCTAGATGAAAGACGCATGTAGTCTTTTACTTACAGTATGAACTAAAGCCATCAAAACATTTTGCATTATAGACATTTGCGATCTAAAATATTATTCAAAAGCATGAAACACCAACCTCAATAATCTATACAACAGTTAAACTGGTTAAACTGGAAGTTCCGTGTAGAAGCTATTAGAGTAAAAGGAATTAACAGTGACCGAATGCTCAGACGAAGGGCTAGAACTCGAACTCGAAATGTAAGCTTTTTTAACAGCGGCCAACTTTTGTTCCTTATCAACTCACCGTTAAAACCAAATCAAATTTTCGTGTTTCAATCCCCCACCCGACTCAGTAGCACCTGTATTCATGATTACGCGAGAAAAAATGAGAATGTTCATAACGCGAATATTAAGTTAGTTTTCCCAGTTAAATAAAAGCTACAGGTAGGAATTATTGTTATCAAGCAAGTTTGCATATGTTGTCTAAGGGCTTGGTGCAATTCTTTATAAGATAGATCGATTGTGATCGTTTGAAATTCTAGAAATGCACTCTCTACTTACTTCAGGGGAAGTTTTTCCTCTTGTTCGTTTTCTGTCGAGAGCAGTAAAACATCCAAATAAACAGGAGACTTAACCACCAGCAATACTCATTTGAGTTGATAAGTCTTGAATAATTTATGCCAGTTCTGATAGGTCCCCTATTACCATGACCACCAATGAGGTTTTTATCTCTGCCACTTCAATTATTGCTATAATCCAGCGTGCATTAATGTTTTGAAACGATGTTTATTTAAATGTTCGTCATCTGTATGTAAGTTTAACGCATTTGCTTCTTTTTCTTTTAAACAGACTCAAAGTGAATATTAAATGTGGAGGTTTTTTTCGAAAACGTCTTCTCGATTTCAACAATTATTCGATAATTTACCTTCTATATTATAAACATTTTAAAATAGACTATACTTTTCTTCTTTTTATATCCACATTGCCTTTTGAGTCTATATGGACATCTATATTTAAAAATATAATCACAGGAAATAATGTTTTCATTACCTATAACTGATTTTAATAAAAGACCCAGCAAAAGCGAAGAAACGAAGACCTTTATGTCGTATTTTTACCTCTGAATTAAATTAAGGAATGCCGCCGACTATAAACAGAAACAAGTAGGTTCAAATTACTAAGACTGTTTGTCCTAAAAATATAACCGAAAAACATCTGCCAGCATTTTCGAGCCTGCGCAAGATGGATGTTTTCGTATTTTCAAAGTAGACAACTGATACATTGTCATGATATCATCTTACCCCCACAGCTTTTAGCTCTTTAACTGAATTGTAAATTGATATTGAATAGCCGATCCTGTAGGATCGTGACTATGATACAGAATGCGTACATGACTACTGAATAAAAGCACTTGAACACTCAGGTAAATTAAGGCATGGGCCGCCAGTTATTACGCCCCAAAAGTGAAGGGGGTGGTCTATCTTCTGAGGTTTAAACCACACAAACGTAAAACTTTGACAGACTAATATGTTTGACAATGTTGTCATATTGACATCCATGACGTATGCAAATTAAGTCACGCGACCTGTCAGTGTTATTTTTAGCCCAAAATTCTATTAAGCAAAATGGCAACATTCTTCGAAAGCTGCCTTAAGTATTAAGTATTATATTTCATCATTTCTGTGCCCGGGCGTCTTGAGATAATAAAAATAAAAGTGAGAAAAACTTAAATTACCTGTATGAGGGGACTGGGAAGTGGTACAAAATGTCGTTTATTTTCAAAATTAATTAAATATTCCAAAAGGTCCGAGCACAGATCCTTTGTTGCTGACTTTGTGAACCATTTGGGAGCAGTAAAAATAGATGAATGTTGGTATAAACTGGTGCCATTTTTGCTTTACGATTTTTTAAGACTTTGTGGACGTAATAAGTCACGTGACCTAATTTGCATATCATGCGTGGGTCAAAATGACAATAACTGCAAACTTATTAGTCTTGCAAAGTTTTACGCTGGAACAAATACAGCTTCAGAAGAAAGACCACCCCCTCACTTTTCGGGCGAAATAACTGACGGTCCATGCCTTAATTTACTTGAGCAGTAGTTTCTTTTGAAACTGATTATAACAGCTATAGCTTTAAATGAAATTTGTGTCCGTGATTGAAGTGCTATGTGCCCGATTTTAATTGTTATGATCGTTATCAAGTTAAAATTTCGTATAAACGTTAACTGAAGCCAGCTGTGTCACTCTTTAAAAATTAATGTACGTTGGACTTTAACCGACATGCAAACATAAGACACCCTCGACTGGAAAACATTACGGACATTTGCGGTCTAGAATATTTTAGCGAACTGATAATAATGAGTTTGAAAATAGACTTTAAAGCGATTTTGGATAATTCGTTAGGCGTTCAACGTTCTCTCCACACGACGCCCCTTGTTATTAGCTTCGGAAATCCAGAGTAGGGTACCCAAAACGCGTCAAATTATGACTTGGGAATATTACTTCCACAAAACAACAGCGGCACTAGCATCTTCTCCTCCATCGCCCTCTTCCTCTTCTTCGTGTTCAGGCTTCGTGGGAGGCACACGCTTTCCTCTATTTTTTTTGCAACTGTTGCTCCAAAAAGGGGGAACTTCTTTGAGAGAGGAGGAGTGAGCTTAATAGAGGATTTACGTTATCTGTGCAAAAGTTAGTAAATCTTTACCACGAGAATTTTGGTTTGTCACTGCATTTCTCCAATGTTTTCTTGGAACTATAAGGTTCGTAATTCAGCAAGGCAATACAAACAGGAAGTATCGTTGACTTTTTTCGTTTGACCACCGCGAGTATAGAAACGTTTTATCGTGATGTTATGGAGTTAGTTATATTCCCTCTTTTGATTATGGGATTCTTTAATTTGTTTAATGCTTGCCTCAGTAAATTTAAGCGTGCCCGTAAGCGAAATAATGTACCAGCGGTCTGCAAGTGTAATGTACTGTAACGCAATCCCTGGCCGTCGACGCCGTTTAGTAGAATTTTGAAGCCGTGGAAGATGTTCTTCGCCACTGTTCTCAAGGATTTCTACAATTTCTATAAAGCCCATTCTAAGGTACGAATAACATGCACTGACAGCTATTAGATAGGCTTAGTATGATTTGACAGAGGCCCAACTCGACCACATGGTTGAAGAAATCGTTCGGTCTTTCATATCAACTAAAAAATGGAGTGAACCATAACAAGAAGGATGATGTTAATAACGTAAATAAACAACTTCCGATCGCGATGACAGCAAAAGGACTTTAGAGCCGTTTTCACTGCCAAATATATTGACTTTCTTAAACAACAGAAATTTGGAATTGCCTTTGCCAGAGGGCCTTTGAGAGCAGCATAAAAAAGATGTATATGCTGTCAGTTGTCATTATCAATCCACGATTACGCACGACGCACGACGCACGACGCACGACGCACGACGCACGGCACACGAAGCACGACGCACGACGCACGATGCACGACGCACGACGCACGACGCACGACGCACGACGCACGACGCACGACGCACGACGCACGACGCACGACGCACGACGCACGACGCACGACGCACGACGCACGACGCACGACGCACGACGCACGACGAACGACGAACGACGCACGACCTAAGACCCACGACACACCGCCCACGACGCACGACCCACCCACACACGCCATTTAGTCAATCTCCTTTCAATGCACTGGAAAATCTTTCATTGCACAGATAAACCCTTTCAATGCGCCGGAAAACCTATTAAAGTCCCAGGTAAACCCTTTTAACGCGTAGCAAAACCCTTTAAATGCGTAGGAAAACCCTTTCAATGTACAGGAAAACCATATCAATGCGTAGGAAAACCATTTCAATGCACAGGATAATCAGTTTATTTTTAGTCGTGATAATGGTTTGGCAATGTTACAATTATATAGCTCCGCCATTTGCTTACCGTTGGTTATCACGGTGGTTCTCTCGCGGCACTCTTTCGTGAGTAGTCGGAGACGGCCAAAGGCCGGTGATCGTGCGAATTCCGACCGACAGAGCCCTGTAAGAGCGTGAGAAACGCCTCTGTCACCCATGGTACTGTCTGATAACTTGAGCAGAAGAGTTAACCAAACAAGTATTTATACATTCTCATTGTATGTATGTAAATAACATAGCGAAACTCAACAATGACAATTTTCCAGTCCTTACTAGCGGTTAATATTGCTTCATGTTCCTTCTCATATAAAGTCCTTCGACGTGCGCAATGCTTAGTTCATGTACACTGACACTGACCATTTGTGGAGGGGAGGGGAGGGGGGGGGGGGGGAGCAGAGCAGAGCAGGGATTTTTTTGGGGAGTAGCTTCCACTTTTCATTCCCCCTAGATACAACTCCACCTTTTGGAACCAACAAGGTATAAGTGATTTCTTAATAGTTAGTGGATTGGAGCCATGTCATGCGAGTGTTCTTTGCACCTTTTAGAACTACAATAAGGTTTACGTACCTGTCCTTTTTCATGTCCATGGTTATAGCTTTCTCGGTTCCTCTTACGGCATAAATTAAGGAAGTTCATTATTACAATGCTTTCTAAAACTTTCAAAGCATTATTTGCTTGAAGTTATTATGTAAGAGTAAGAAATTTTGTTTCACTGTGTTCACTGACTAAATTAAATTGGAAAAGCCACGCCCAAAAAAGACGAGATTCTGGGTTCAATTCAAAACGTTTGACGAATAAACTTAACGTCTCGAGAGTAAACTCAACTGGGAAACAGATTCCCCCAGGATGGTGGGATTTTCTCATTTACAAGTTTGTTTTCTTCATCTACATTTTATTTAGTCGGTTAAGGTTCTCATTAAAGTAGTAACAAGTAGTAACACCGTCACTTTTTTGTGCGAGTTTAATACCCCGGTGGATCGGGGTGGCTTATTTGCATAACCGTTCTTCATTTCTCTTTAACCTCTGTCATCTCTGTGAGTTCTCTATCTCCGCGGGGATCGGCGAAGCTCAATGTACCACACTGGCCTTCATTTTCACATGCAAAACCAGAATTGAAATATCGAAAATTTAGTCCATTAACCACACCATCAGCGTGTTCGAAATCTTTCATAACGACACTGAAAGTTGTGTTTTGTCGAGAATGTAGTTGAACGCAACCAGGACAGAGAATTCGTCTCATACCTAGCTTGTAATCTCGATTGGTGAAACAGCAAATCCACGGGTTAACGCATGAATTAAACATAGCGAGGACTATGGTAAAGTGATGCAATGGAGTTTCTGCTTTGGCGATGTCAAACGCTGACAGAGTGTAGAAGATTTGATTTGGAAGCCAGCATATCGTCAGCAAGAATGCCACTAATGCGCACATTCTTGAAAGCTTTCTGCGAGTGTTGCGAAATCTGACGTTTTGCTCTGCTAGTGAAGTTTTGAGAACTCTGGCGATGTGCAAAAATGATAACCAGGTTATGGTGGTTGGAATGAAGAATGTAAGCGTCGTGTAACTCGGTATGAAGATTTCCTTGGGGTATGTTATATGGCTCCATGTACAACGCAAAGATGATTCATCTAACTGAGCTTTGACTGGCTTGGAACCATTTGTGATGGCGCTTAGAAGCCAGATAATAAGGATATAGATGTGAATACGCTTCTTTGTAAATTTCAGTTTATACGTGATGGGTCTTACCACAGAGTACCATCTTTCAAGTGCTAAGGCCACTATTGTCAGCACGGATACTTTACCAAAGACAAACACAAAGTACTGAGTGCTTATCAAGCGACAGAACAGTTCCCCACCTAGTCCGTGTGGGGCTGGGAAGGATCTGAGTTCAATGATATAACCCGGCGTTGCAACGATAAATGCACCTAAAAAGATAAAAACACAAGTTAAATTAAGGTCATACTGTAATTTGGTTCTCCCTTTTTTGGAGTGTGCGTATGAATTCCCACCTGTGATAGAGCAGTTTTCAATTGAGTGTGGTAAAACCAAAACCAAAGTAATTACTCTGACCAATCACAGCAGTCGTAAACAATCCAATGAACCAATCAGAGCTCGAAGCAATTACAAGTAGCCGGCGCCAAGCGCGGGAAAACGCGTGCGAGCAAGTCACGATTGGTTTTGGTTTTACTTCTGATTGGTCGAGAAAGTGGCGCGAGATTGTTTAGCCAATCGCAAAGCGTAGCAATGAAAAACCAAAACAATTGTGTGACTTTTATACTCAATTGAAAACTGCTCTAATTTAAAAGGAATGTCGAGCCAAAAAGACGAAGTTTCGTTTACTTAAAAACCAAATTCCACCCAATATACAGTACCGCTCAAATGTAAGTTATCACCGTCCCGACAGACGCGTCTCACTTCTCTCGAGACGCGTCTCGTTTCCCGCGAGACGCGTCTCGTTTCTCACGAGATGCGTCTCGTTTCTCGCGAGTGCACTTTAAGTACCGTATATTCGCTTCCATTTCTGGTGTATTCGAAACTGTTGTGTATGTACATACTCAGTGAATCAATTATTCAAAAACTTTATTTAACTTCGAATTTAAGATAGCAAACACGCTAATATCTCCGAAGAAAGTAAGGCTTGTTCTGCGTATCGTATCGTAAGTTGATTGGTGCGGGAAACGGACGTACAACTTCCATTCATGAACAATGCATATATATTTTTTAATTCTAAAGAGTCTCTTAACAAAGTTTTATCCAAAATGGCCAAATTTTTGCAATTATAAAGCGAGACTTGACCCGCATTAGGTTTTTTGCGATTATTACAAAATGAAACTTCGCGATCGGTATTTAAATCGGCGGTGGCACGATCGTGTTTACATGTTCTTTTGAACTGAATTCTTCGTGTAATTCAACAAAAGGAGGTTTGTTTGCAACCTTGATGATTCATAAAGCGAACCGTTTTCATTCTCTTGGTGCTGTAAATGAAAACTTAGCGTTCATGTTAGAATTTGACACAACAACAACAACAACAACAAGTAGCTTTATTTGTATGACTATAAATCCTTACAGTATTGCAAAAGCATTACAACATAGCAAAATGAAATTACAATAGTATAACAAAGAAAGGGAAAGTACAATTAAGATACATCAGTCTGGATTGATAATTTGATTATAGCGGAAATCTAAGCATGAAAGAATGAATTTCAATAATTGAATATTTACAAAATAATTACGAGAGTTCATTAATTCATTGGTTACTTCTGAAGGAGATAACTGTTTTATATTTGGTAGGTGATACCCTATTTTCCTATAAAATCCGTCCCTAAGAATTGAGTATTTAGGACAGTGAAAAAGGAAGTGAATTTCATTTTCAATTTCATTACCTCAACAAGTAGGGCACAGTCTATCATTTCTTGTGATTTGTTTATATCTATCAATTTCAATCATTAATTTATGATTACATGTACTTATACGAAATTTTACTAATTTAATCCACAAGAATAGCGGAGCTCGCTAGGGAGCAGCAATCGTGATATTGTCACCACATTCAATCTTCACTAAAATGAAGTATTAAAAAGGTGAGTCTTATTGTAACTGGGTTGCATTGTTATATATTTCTTTAAGCGAAACTGGAACAACAATAATTTGTTCGAGATACTAAGACAACCGATAGCAATTGACTGATAAAATGATCCAGGGAAAATCGTTTTCGTTCGAGTTTAGCGGGTTGTTCGAGTTATCCGATCGAGTTTGAGATGTAGAGGGCTTCTCGTATTTCCGCGAAATAGAATCTAGTTGATTCATAAGTGTATTTATTATCATCTCGCAGAATTTTATAACATGTAGCAGTACACTTCAAAGGGCCAACGTAACTTTTGGAAATGGGAGCGTCATTATATGCTTCCACTGGTATCTTGTTTTGCTTTTAAATTCCACCGAAAACTTGACAACGAACAAACAAACGAGCGCGCTTTGTAGCGAAACGATTTGAGGTAACTTGAAGTTGCAGCGAAACGACTTGATACGCTTGTGACTTTTAAAGTGCACATGAAGTGAAATTTGAATACCGTTTAGGGTTTTATTTGTTTATATCATCTTTATTTCATTTTCAGTAGTTTTCCTCTTTTGCGGGAAGAGGATCCACTATTTTTAGCAGTTTGAAAACTTCCTCCGGGACCTGAAATTTGCGACATTTTGAGCGCGGCCAAAATTAAAAGGTACAAACAATGTATTTGTGACGTCATTCGTGTGTTCGATCACAACAAAACCTGGCGGAGAAAGGGACGAACCATGGGATCAAATACGCGTCGCTTTCAAACAAGTTGCCAAAACTCCACTGTAAAGCAAGTGACACTTTCAGTTGTAAAGACACTAATGACGTCACTAGAACCCAGGTCCTTGTCTAATATGCCCAATTAACGTCGCTTGTTAAAATATGTTCCCGCCACTTCAAGTGACTTATTTACCCATCAAAATAATTCTTAAAACACCTATTTTCAGATTATCGAGGAAAAAAAATGGTAGTGAAATTTCACTTCACGGCACTTCAAAAACTATTAGGTTAACAGAAATAAAATACACACTGCGGTTATAAACATAACAAAACAACGCATGTTGTAAAAAACTTTGATTAATGACTTGACATTTCGTATGCTTCAACATGCTTCAACATACATCTTCAGAAGTGAAGGTTAATCACAGCTGCAGCTTCACGCGCGTGGCATATAATAAAATGAAGATGTGGCTTTTTACTACTCCCAATTTTAGAAACACTTGTGACTTTTTTAGACTGTCATGCTACTTATTTTCGCGCACGCGGCATATAGTAAAGAAGTCGGGAGTTAAAGCAAGCTCCGGGCCATTATCGTGAAAACACGATATTTTATTATTATTATTATTATTATTATTATTATTATTACTATTATTATTATTAAAAAAATTATTATCATTATTATATATTATTATTATTATCTCTAATTCTCACAGATTATCAAAGGCAATTAATGAAAGTTCATGGAACACTTAGTCAAAATTTATGTCACTCCAAAGGCGATTTTATTGTCCGTATTTACATAAAATATTCTCAAAATGCTAATTGCCAAAGTCTTGAATTGCTGAAAAGAAATGAAAAATAAACAAAACTAAACTAAAACAGACAAAACAAAAATAACACAAAGCAAAAATGTACTTTAAAGTTATATTTTGACTTCGCTAACTTTGCTCAAATTGCATAAGGTAGATGGGATTTTTTCAATACATTTTGTATTGAATGGACCTAAATCGCCTTCGCCTTCTTCAAAAAATTAAAACGGCGCCTGAGGATGTGTTAATAATCTCTCTGAATATTCAGATTTTAAGGGAGCGGAGTTATTTATCGATCATTTAACAGTGGGAGGGCCACTGTATAAAAACAGTAATAAAAATACGTGCTACGAAAAGAAACATATTTATCTTAAAAAAACAATTTTGGAAAAACGCAAAATGTTTTTGAAGGCGTTGGTTATTAAAGACAAATAAGGAAACATGGTACTAAAAAAGAAAACTCAAGTCACTGGTGAACGTGGGATATTTGACGATATGCCACTCGAAATCATTCCATAACCAGTATATGTAACCTATATATTAATCAAAACTCGTCTTATATGAGCTTGTCTCGACATCTGATCCTAAATGGATATATACTTTTTTTAATATGTTAAAAAGACATGATCGCTACTTTTTACTATGTTCTGTTCAGTAATTTTTCCCGAATTATCAGATTTTCAGGGCGTTTTTTATATATTTTCTTACGATTTTTAGTGGGTGAAGGTATAAAATTGATTATAAAATTCTTATTTAGTGTTTGTAGCGATTTTCCAATGTAAACAAGAAAGGTTTTGCCTATATCTAGGGAGTTTTCCAAGAACACACAAGTTCCTTCTGTTGTTAATCATCCCACCGTAGGAGAAAATAAATGTAAACTGCAAAACAATTTGTATTAATTCTTATTTAAGTTCATTGTTTATGTTTTTAAAAATTAATGTGATTTTTGTCTCTGTTACTCTGTCATGGATCTGAATACCATTTGCCGATTCTATGACCAAAGCCAAAACGCCATTTGAAAATTTTGATAAAGAAATAGTACCATAAAAAGTAGTGTTAGTAGCTTTCATTAAATTACTACACTTCAGGCCGTTTATCCACAGACTCAAATATGATAATCTAAAATTAAAGTAACTTAAAAGAGATTTTAGCTACTATTCTTGTTCTTAAAACTGGGTTTTGCATCGGTTTGTTGCCTTAGTTTCGCCTGTCTTTTTCTTTAACTTACCAGTTAACATGTCAGTAACAGCTAAACTAAAGATGAGAATGTGATATGGTGATCTGAGAAGACGGCGATGACGCAGAATCACCGCACAGAACAAACCATTCCCGCCAAACGCCAGTAGTGAAATCACACTAAACAGGACTTGTAGAACAACTGGTTTGTCTGTGCTAAGGTCAATCACAGTATTTGAGGTTGAACGGATCGTGTTGGTGCTTGAGTTGTTCATGTTGGCGACCATCAGCATTCAAACACTGTAGTGTTCACCTGTCAAAATGGAAAGTGCCTGAATATAAATTCTTTTTTCTTGTCCGTTGCACGTATACCATACATTTGCATTTCAATAAAGTTACTTTCGAGTCTTGCTGTGGCCCATAAATCTTAAATGACAAAATCAATTAAAACACCTCATAAAAGCTAAGCGTTTGCTAAAAAAATGGCTCATTGGAAACTTAAAATTATTCAAATTAATGGCTTACTTGGTGTAAACTTTGTCATAAGCAGAAACTTCCATGGTTTTCTCTGAAGCCTTGAGATAAATCAGTGTCATGCGCAATGAATATACTTATAATATACTCCCAATTATTGGTCAGTTTCGGTCGAACGCATTAGTTGTTAGAAAAGTTCAGTGTTCATTGTACCAAGTACATATACGTTTCATTGTGAGACAAAACAGTGTCATGGAAATTTGCAAAAAATAATTGAACAACTGACGAGAAAGCAACGACTTGGATTTTTCCTCCATTTCTATTTTTATACGATTGTGGTCATGTTATTCTACATGTATGTCAGTAAAGAATATTTGATTATTGAGGGAAAATGTTAAAGAAAACTTTTTTTGGCTCATTTATACGAGACTTACTGACACTAAAAATTGCCCCTCCAGCGTTGAAGATAAGTAATAATTGATGTTATATTTTAATGGCAATTCTTTAATGTAGCGGGACTACCGAACGAATCTACAAAGCTCTTTTTTGACATGTTACGTATTCAACTTTACAGTCAGACAAATCTTCAAGCAAAATTTCATGCCGCTATTCCTTCGTTTTTGGACCGAAAAAAAGGAAAAACATTTTAATACTTTGATCAAAGTCGTGACGGCCCTCATGATCACAGAAAAGCAATACATTCTGTATTTTATTAATTTTAGACATGAATAATTTAACATTTATTCTTTTTGAGAACTGAAAACAGGGAGATAGAGGGTTTGGTCGGGTGTGCTGGAATAAAAGTCACACTTACCTTTTCGGCCATTTCTGAGCTACGTCCATCAGTTAATTAAGTAACCTGAAGTTTTTAAGTTAACAGTCAAGAAACGCGACATTTCTTAGCTAACGGTAAGAAATGTTAATCAGGTATCAGTTAAACCCATCCAGATCCAGTATTGTTACATTTTACGATGAAAGTTAACGAAAAAATAGCGAACGATCAAATTTCAAATGTTAATGTGAGATACCGGATGAAGGCTTTAAGAGTATAAATACATACGATAGATATAGAAAATTAAATTGTATTGTCCTGCGCGAAAAGTTTCGCACGGAAGAGTCACACTTTGCATTAAGTTTCAATTTTTGCCCTTTGAGCAAGAAAAAAGGACGCGGCTCATGAATTTGTTTATAATTTTACGATAAGAATTTATAACTTAGATTAAAAGTCCGGCCAGTCGCCTGTTTGGTTTCGATTGGTTGCTTTTGCCAGTTTGGTTGGTGTCCTTTAGCCTACTGGGTATCTTGTACTCGTGTCTGGTGTCCTTTAGTCTACTGGGTATCTTGTACTCGTATCTGGTTCGTAATTCGTATGTATTTGACAAAGGTATAAGGAAATATTATTGAGGTAATCCAAAAGCAGAAGAAGAACCAGTTTCGCTAATGGTCTTTTTTGTGCTCATTAGCGTGAGTTGCTTCTTCAGTGTTCTTAAACATTTCTAATTTCAATTTCATTCACATTGCAGAATGATAAACAACACAGTCTGGCATATACATAAACGATCTCCCGTCGTTGTATAATTTTTTGGTCCAAGATTTGATGATGTATACGATGCTTTGGTAAAACTAAAAAACGGTATAAAACGACAGGTGTTCGACCATGAAATCATTTAAGGTATGTTTTGATTGCTGGAGATGTCAATAAGAATTTCATAAGAACGTTTTGAAGTAGCATATAGAGAGCGTGACTCCTTAATGCCCATATATAGTTATTGGCCAGTCTAAAATATACACGATCTTATTGCTGTCTTTCGAGAGTTTTGTTTCGCGATACTAGGCATAATACACACATACACGTAGCTTAGGCTTCTCGTTTACAGAAAAGTCTAATTTGGCAGTCTTGTCTCGTTATCATGGAAACCAATGATTGCGATGTTGGGCTTGTTGTTCAAGGATAGCAAAACTCTCAACGGATTTTACTTTTTACTTTTCACTTTTTACTTTTCACTTTTCACTTTTCACTTTTCACTTTTCACTTTTCACTTTTCACTTTTCACTTTTCACTTTTCACTTTTCACTTTTCACTTTTCACTTTTCACTTTTCACTTTTCACTTTTCACTTTTCACTTTTCACTTTTCACTTTTCACTTTTCACTTTTCACTTTTCACTTTTCACTTTTCACTTTTCACTTTTCACTTTTCACTTTTCACTTTTCACTTTTCACTTTTCACTTTTCACTTTTCACTTTTCACTTTTCACTTTTCACTTTTCACTTTTCACTTTTCACTTTTCACTTTTCACTTTTCACTTTTCACTTTTCACTTTTCACTTTTCACTTTTCACTTTTCACTTTTCACTTTTTACTTTTTACTTTTTACTTTTTGATAGCAAAACTCTCAACGGATTTTCTTGGTTTTTACACGGTAAATATTCACGATTTTGTAAGTCTAATCTAACAAAGCCATAAAATCGGTACTTGATTTTCGGCAATTTTACTCAGAAGCTTTTCGAAGAATGTATGAATGTTTTCCACATCTTCCTAGAATCGCCAAACAATACTTAATACATTCCGACCACCTTATGAATGCTACAGGTCGTTTCCAAAGAGCTGCGAAGCATTTTGCTATCCTAAATGTCAAAAGCAAGTTTTCTCAGTGCTGACAAAGGCCTTACATCATTGACTACATGTACATTGACCCAGAAATAAACAAATTATAGCGGAGCACTTGCCAGGCCGAAGGCCTTGCTGCGCAGCTCCATACTCATAGAACCTACGCCGTGATTTTTCATGGTCATGGCTAGCGGAATGTTTCGCGGGCGCGCGTCCGCCCGCCGGCCGCCCGCCGTGTTGGAACAACATCCGGGATCTTGAAAGCAAGGCTTTTTTTTTCGCGCGGCCACACAGCCGTGAGCTCGGTAAACACTTTAGTTGTTTTCTTGTGCCTAGCGGAGAATTAAACTCGTTATTTTCCTGCATTTTTTCGCGGTTTGCTACTCAAGACAGGGATACTAATTAAGGTATACTCAGAAGCCGCTTTAGTGGAAAAAGACGAGCTTTCAGGGATAAAATCTTGCTTCGAGGAACTTCATGTATTACATTTTTATCAATGCGGGAGATGATTTCAGAACCAGAAGCGGAGATTTGAATTTCCAAGCAAGCGAGGAACTTAAAGGTAAAACAGATTACAGTTTTCGATGAGAATTTATGTTGATATCAATCTGTGAGTGACTTGTTATTAGTGTTATTGTTAGTTTTGGCGAATTGATTTTAAAACGTGCCTATCTCTTGAATTTCATCGAAGAAAGCTTGAACTCGATGAGCTATAATTACATGGTACGCGTTTTGCTTTTAAACGTAAACTAATGGAGATTTGAATAAATTTTTTCAAAAGAAGATTGTGTTGTCCATTTTTATGTGTTTGTTCATTCATTAGATAGATTGAAAAGCGATTTTATGTAAACAAAACAAGACTTGATTTTATAGTACAGTTCTATCTTCACTCGCATCGCCTTATGCAAATATGTTTGTGTATTTTTGCAATTTTTGATTTTCAAATCAGTTTCTCGGGCAATTTTTGACAAACATAAACATAAACTGTATTTTATTCGGAAACTAGTGGTACTAGTTATTCTACACTCATGCGCATGGGTAAGAAAGTTTTATGATATATTTTAAACATGATAAGAAGATGTCCGACATGGATAAGAGTTTCTCCTTTCATTCAGTCATCGTTCCTGCAAACCACGTTGTTTACTGTTGAATGTTTTGTCAATAAAGGCTGTACCACAATGAAGCCAGTGATTCTTCTAAGTCTTATATATACCTAACGTGAACATTAGTAATGTAAGTAGGGTTGTAGGAGTCACTGTCGTGGGTGAAAGATTCCAATTAACCTTCTCTCGAATTTTCTTTTCTCACAACTTAATTATAAGTGGTAACGGAGTTGAATTTAAGCTAAAATTTAGCGTCTTGATTGAGAATTGTATGGATAGCGATTACGTAAATAATACCAGTTTATTCTTCACTGGTAGAATTTCTTTCGAATATTTGATAATAAGTAAATCAGAAATAGCGAAAGTGATCTGCAAATGCTAAATATTACAGAAATTTATAAAATCATGGAAATATATTTAAAGGCAAAAAAACATACTCTTAAAAATACAAAATCGTATTGCACGACGTTTAGGCTGAATGAACTGTATACTAGATAAAAATGAACGACGCTAGACACGGCAAGTTCTTTCAGTGTAATCCAGAAGCCTTAGATGTAGGTTATGAAATATACTGCCGGAATATTCATGACATGGTTTTAATCAATGGAAATATCTCGTTCACGTTTCAAGCAATCCGAAAACTCTATGCTCATCTCATGAATCTATGTTATGGGCTGTTTTGTAAATTTTCTGTTCGATTTTTGGGTATATTTGGGAAGAAATAGTTTTCCTCAAAGGATTTGTAAAATTAAGAGAAATAAGCTGAGAAATATTGAAGATTTCGTTAAGTTTTAAAATTAGAATTTGCGGTTAATAATTAATAGACGGACACCAAGTTAGTCCACTAGCAACCTGGGGTGCTCTTGCGTGGGCATCAACTGTCTGTTGGTGTTCCAAAAATCATTTTCTCTCTTCTATCTCTTCTTTAAACCTCTTCAAATTTCATGCAAATTTAGGTCGAGTCCCACCTTAAGGCTTCTCAGAGCCTCCGTGAGTGCATGATCCGAAAGGAAAGCCATGTTCAAAACGTTTGCGAAGTAAAAAACGATAGATTTTTTATGAAGTCTTTAGTTTCGAATTGAACTTGGATGAGCAATTTGGGTATTGAAAGGGTCAATATTATTATATGTTCCCCGAAAAAATTCAATAAAACAAAATAAACAACAGCCTACCTTTGGTTAACAAAATTCTAGACATTTTGACCAGTATCAGAGCTGCGTGTTCCGTGTAAATGGACAAAGACCTTCTGTTCCCGTGATTTAAGCCGCATGCATTTGATTGTCTGCATGCATCCGTGTGCTTTCAAAACTGAAAAAGCCTTCACAGAATCCAGGTTATAGTTTTAGGAGTCGTTATATAGTAGTTGGTTTTGTTTTTGCATTCTAATTTTCAACAGCTTTTACATTTATTGTCATTTAAATTACTGTAAACGAGCTTGTCATATAAGCAATTCAACGATTCTACTGGCGTTCATTCTATTCTGTGAAGATTACATGACAGCTTTTATTACTAGGCGATGTATATACTTTTATTTCTGTATGTTTCCATTAGCTTAAGGTATTTAGTTTTTTTCAGGTGATTTCCTTTGTTTTAATTTTACAGCTTTCGCTTTCGGTGATTTGGAATATATAATGATATATAGATATAATGAGCAGAGTGATTTTTAAATGTATGTAGATCAAGATCATTCAGTTGCTAGCTTAAGACCTACTGCACTTCGTTACAAGCGAAATCCTCAGTAAATCCTTGAAAATCCTAAATATATATTTGTCTCACGATAGTGGCAATGTTTAAAATTAAAAATCGGTCCAAATTCTGTTTTTAAAAATATGCAAACTAAACGAAATAACAGCAGCACCAGAAAAATGGCTAAGTTTGCTAAGCTTTCATTTAAATGGTCATACTTTAGGATTTCATCTACAGGCTCAACAGTGAGAACCACCTTGTACAGCATAATAAACAGTACCACAGGAAAGTACTGCTCAATAGCTTTCATTTGAATGGTCACACTTTAGGATTTCATCCACAGACTTCGCAAAAGTTAGAACCACCTTGTACAGCGTAATAGACAGTACCACAGGAAAGCGCTACTCAATAGCTTCCATTTGAATAGTTACACTTTAGGATTTCATCCACAGACTCAAAAGTTAGAACCACCTTGTACAGCATAATAAACAGTACCACAGGAAAGTACTGCTCAATAGCTTCCATTTGAATGGTCACACTTTAGGACTTCCGACATCTGTAGGCTTTAAAGCAGTTTCACAGGAAACTACTACGCATAAGCTTTGAATTATTTTTAATGGTCAAACTTTAAGATTTCATCCGAAGACTCAAAAGTTCGAACCATCTTGTACAGCATAATAAACAGTACCACAGGAAAGTACTGCTCAATAGCTTTCATTTGAATGGCAAATGACCAAAACTGAATATGAATTTTTGACAATCAAATATATTTGAAACCTTTCGTTTCTGCCTTTCGTGAGCGACTTCTTATTCTGGCATTGTGTTTCGATCGGTTAGCCAAATGTGTTTACCTTGAACTAATCTCTGATAGTTTTTTTGCACGACAGCCTGATGTAGACTCTCTTTCCCAGCTTAGTCCGTCGAGCGAGAAACGAAAAAACATTAGCGAACGGATAATGGCCGCGCGAAACTGGGGGCGAGGCAGGCGCGCCTCCCTCGATCTCTGCTCTGTCTGAGGGGATCTCGATCCCACAAGACGCGCTCCCTTGAACTTACAGGATACTGACTTTGACATTGATAAAAAACTCGCGGGAATTAGGAACTAAACTTTTATATAATTTCTCAGCCAGTTTTTTTTTCTTTTTTAATTGATAAATTTCCTGAAACAATGTTATAGGATACAATTCATTTTGAAGAATCTAATTTTTGAAGGCCTTTCTCTTTTTTAAAAAAAGTAAATAAATGTAACGCTAGATATACATTTTATTAGAATTTTAATGTATTGTAAATAGTTATTCTAATTGTTAATAAAATTATTTGTTGATTAAAATTATGATTATTATTTTTTTGATGAAAATGATCAATTTTGCGCTTTATAAATATTAAAGTTATTATTGTTATTGTTATTATGATTATAACAATAATAATATTGAATTGCATGCAGGATGGCGTTTTCTACATTAGTGGAACACTACTTGTTGTAATTTGGATAAAGACATTTGGTTGAGAATGGACAAAGGGCTGAAGGTAATATTGACCAAGAGTCAACTCATAAGCTTTAAATGCGGATAAATAGTAACTAAGTCGAATATGAGGTAGACACGTAATATCCCTTAGAATGCGACTTCTTAAAAAGATGTAAAGTTAAGCAGTTAGATTGCAAACAAATACAACCAAAGTCATGTAAATCAATTAGCAGCGGGCGCAAAATAATGATCCAACAAGCAAAATTTGAATATCGCTTCCGAAAACTTCAACGCTACTCAGTTTTAAATACAGGAAGTCAAAA